>JANAVB010016796.1:5265572-5555572 GCA_029216955.1 Iris pallida | reverse complement strand
CCTAAAAATCAGTACCCTAATTTTTAGGGTTGGCTGGTTGTAAGTTGTCCAACGGCCAAATTTTTGAAAATTCCAACAAGATTCTGGCCGAATTCTGCCTACCTGATATCCTATAAATAGGCCATGAATTCTCTCATTTTCAATCATATTCTCTTCTCTTCTCTCTAAAGCTCAATACAAGCCATACCCTTCTTCATCTACTAGCCACAAGCTCCCTAAGCCTCAAGTGCTCAGCATTTTTCAGTTAGGAGTTTGTGCAAGAGTTCAAGAAGTCGCTTGGAAAATTCCAAGCATCGCCACTGCGATCTTTGTAAGAAGTTGACTGCTCTTCTGAAGAAAAGGCACGGGGTGTAACTACTATTTCACAAATAGTAGATTTAATCCTGAGCTAGAGTTCTCAGGCCTGGACTAGTCCTCTACGAGGGAAATCAGGCTAAAAATCGACTGTGTTTGCGTATGCTTTCTTGCTCCTTATTTATTTCCACATTTACTCTGATTACTTTCAGCTTGTGAAAGAGTTTAATTTTTAATTGGTTATTATCGTTAAACTCTATTCACCCTCCTCTAGAGTTGCCATCTGTTCTTCAATTGGTATCAGAGCTCTGTTCTCTCTACAAGGACTAACATCCTAGAGCTGATCCATAGCAACCACACAATCCTTGATTTCCAATCACGGTGAAGGACAGTCCACTCATAGGCCTCCCCTATTTTATGGAACTAACTACACCTATTGGAAAACAAGGATGATTTTTATCTCAAGTTGCTAGACTTCGACCTGTGGACCATCGTCACCGATGGTTACAAAAAGCCCGCCAGGATAGTTGTCAATGGTGATCTCGTTGAGAAACCACATGACAATATTCTGACGAGGAGAAGAAATAGGCAAGTCTCAACGCGAGAGCTATTATGCTTTATTATGTGCTATAGACAGGAATGAGTTCAACAGGGTCTTAACATGCACCACCTCTCACGAAGTATGGAGACTTCTAGAAGTGACGCATGAAGAACCACCCAAGTCAAGGAATCGAAGATAAGCGTCTCACTCAAAAATATGAGGCTTTCAAGATGAAGCCAAATGAGACGATCACGCAAATGTTCACAAGATTTCTCGACATCATTAAGCCCCTATCTTCGCTCGACAAATATATACAAATCATGAGAAGATTTGCAAGCTACTTAGGGGGCTACCAAAGATTTGGAACCCTAAGGGACATCCATCAAGGGAAATAATCTCACAACTATGTCCATGGAGACTTTGATGGGAAGCTGATGACTCATGAGCTTGACCTTAAAGACTTCGAATAGCCTGCTCCTAAGGCTAAGGAGATCGCGCTCAAAGCTCACCGACGGAGGGCTGACCCCGAAGAGACAGATGACGACAACTCAGAAGGTGATGATCAAGCTCTCTTGTCCGCACTTCAAGAAATTTCTTCGTTTCAACCGAAGAAAGAAGGAACCACAAGAAGACAACAAAGAAGAGCCAACTTGCTACTGTTGCAAGAAGACGGGACATGTCCGAAAAGACTGTCCATTCTTAAAGAAGAGCAACCGTTATGAGAAACCATACAAGAAGGCTTCCTCAAAGAAATATGCCAACACAAGCATTTGGCATGAAAGCGAAGCTAGTGACTCCGAGGAAGAAAAGGACTCTCCTCAGATGCTGCAAATATATGCCTAGTGGCAACGTCCGACAAGGTATCAAACGAAACTCTTGATGACTTCACTTTTGATGAACTTGGCGATGCTTTTACTGATTTACTTGATGATCATAAAAAGGTCATCGGTAAATATAAACATGCCAAGGAAAAGATCAAAAGTCATAAAGTCGAAATTCAAAGACTTTCTTTACTGCTTGATAACATTAGAGACACTTCACCCACGGATGTCACAAATAAGGTATCTAAGCTTAAAATAAGCTTACATGATGCCGAAGCACGCATTGAACAACAAACACAAGAAATCATAGCACTCAACACGGAGCTTACAGAAGAAAAAAGTAGACACAAGATTTCTATTACTAAGATATATGGTTTGACTGCTAAGGTTACTGAACTGCAGGTTGTCTCTAAGAAATTAGAGACTAAATTGGGAAAACAGGTTGCTCAACCTCAAACCCAATCACATGAGACACACACAAAGCATGATACTACTCATACTAGTCAACCACGTCATCCACCTGCAGCTCATAATCATGCTTACCTATACACACACTTTCATAAAGCACATAAACCACATGCATGTAGAAATAATTCTCATTTGTCACAGAATCATCATGCTACACATAGATACAATCATCACTATGTTGCACAAAATCACCATCACTCTACATATAGACATCATCACCATGATATTCCATATAGACATCATCACCATGCTACTCCATATAGACATTATCACCATATTGCTCCACATCACTCTACATATAGACATCATCACCATGCTAACTCTACATCATCATGCTACTCCACATCACTCTACTCATAAACATCATATGCATGCTCTTAACATAAATAGGAATGTTGTATGTACTTATTGTGGATTACATGGACACATTTCACCACAATGTAGAATTAGAGGATTAGTAGATAGAAAAATATAGCATAGTTTCCAAAAACTAACTTTTCAGGACCCTCAAGAACTTGGGTACCAAGGGTCACATCTACTCTTGATGTAGGTGGACCTTCCCTCCCAACTAAGAGTAAGTGGATTCTCGATAGTGGATGCTCGCGGCTATGATGGGAGACACAATCTTTTCGCATCACTATCGATGAAGAGAGAAGGATATATCCTTCGATAACAACCTAAAAGGGTATATTATAGGTAATGGTATTATTGGTCATCCTCCCTCTCCCGTAATAAAGGATGTCTGCCTAGTGACCGAGTTAAAGCATAACCTGCTCAGCATTAGTCATCTTGCTGACCATGGATATGACATTAACTTTGGACAAAATAAATGCTTTATTTATGATAGGTCAAGGGGACATTGCTTTTGAAGGGGTAAGAGATAATATTTATATTTTCTATTTGTCTAGAGATACTAACAATGCAGGTAGATGCCTATATGCTCATAAGGATGAAAGATTACTGTGGCACCAGTATCTTGGTCATGCCAACATGGATACTATATCCAGGCTATCGACTAAGAAGCTAGTTAGAGGCATGCCCGACATCACATTCAAAAAGGACACGATATGTGCCGAATGTGAATTGAATAAGGCAACCAAGTCCTCTTTTCATTCCATAAACTCTGTAAGCACTACTAGACCCTTGCAATTACTTCATATAGATTTATTTGGCCCTAGTAGAGTTGCCAGTCTTGGTAGAAAACTCTACGCTTTTGTCATTGTTGATAATTTTTCTAGATTTACATGGATTTTCTTTCTTACAAATAAAAGCGATGCTGTTTCGGTTTTCAAGATTTTTCTTAAGAAAGTTCAAAACGAAAAAGGCTACATGATTACTCGAATCCGAAGTGATCATGGAGGCGAATTCAAAAATACAGATTTTGAAAAGTTTTGTGATTCTAATGGTTTTGATCATGAGTTTTCTTGTCCAAGAACTCCTCAACAAAATGGTGTTGTGGAGCGGAAGAATAGGACTCTTGGCGATATGGCTAGAGTCATGTTAAACAAGTTTTCACTTCCGAAATACTTTTGGGCTGAAGCTGTCAGTACAGCATGCCATATTTTAAATAGGGTGCTTATCCATCCTATTACGAAGAAAACACACTATGAGCTTTGGTTTGGGAGAACCCCAAATGTTTCTTATTTTAGAGTTTTTGGTTGTAGATGTTTATCCTTAACACCAAAGACAACTTAGGTAAATTTGATGCCAAAGCTGACGATGGTATTTTCCTTGGCTATACTGCCAAGAGCAAGAGATATAGAGTATTTAACAAATGCTCATTAATTGTGGAAGAGTCTACAAATGTGACTTTTGATGAAGATAACAGTACAGCAGCTACTCTTGATGATGATGTTGAGCCATCAACTTCTACTCCAATGAATACCACAACCAAAACCAATTCTCTGGAGGTCTTGCCAAAGAAATTCTCTTTCAAGCCGTCATATCCAGAAAATTTGGTAATAGGTGAGGTTTCACGTGGAGTAACTACTAGATCATCATTAAGGACTCTATTGCTAGCACTGTCTTTATTTCACAAATTGAGCCGAAAAACATTTTAGAAGCTTTAATGATGAATTTTGGATTTTTGCTATGCAAGAGGAACTCAACCAATTCGAGAGGAGCCAAGTATGGGAACTCGTTCCTAGACCGGCTAATCACTCGATCATTGGTACTAAATGGGTTTTTAGAAACAAAGTAAATGAAGATGGTTCAGTCACACGTAACAAAGCTCGTCTAGTAGCCCAAGGATACAACCAAGAGGAAGGTATCAACTACGATGAGACTTATGCTCCTGTTGCTAGATTGGAATCCATTCGGATGCTTTGGCATTTGTAAATTTTTAAAATTTCAAATTATTTCAAATGGATGTTAAAAGTGCTTTCTTGAATGGATTTATTAAGGAGGAAGTTTATGTGAAACAACCTCCTGGCTTTAAAAATCATAAATTTTCCCACCATGTTTCAAGTTGAAGAAAGCGCTATATGGCCTCAAACAAGCCCCTAGAGCTTGGTATGAACGGCTAAGCAATTTCTTGCTTGAGAAAGGTTTTTCTAAAGGGAAATTGACACCACACTTTTTATAAAATCTTTTAAAGACACTATTCTCTTAGTCCAAATATATAGATGATATTATATTTGTTCTACTGATGAAACCCCTGTCAAGATTTTGCCAAGTGTATGCAGACCGAGTTTGAGATGAGCATGATGGGGGAGCTCAACTACTTTCTTGGACTGCAAGTCAAACAAATGTCAAATGGAACTTTCATCTGTCAGTCGAAGTATACAAAGGACATGCTGAAGAAATTCGACCTTGACAACGTCAAACCAATCAGCACTACAATGGCTACTACAACTAAACTAGAACCAGATGAAAGCGGCAAACCCGTGACCAACGTAAGTATCGAGGTATGTAACACCCAGTTTTCCAGATGAGGTAATTTTAAATTTTGTAATTTTAATTTTAATTATGATATTTGATTCACATTATGATTTTTAGTAATTTTTAATAATTTTTAAACTATTTAAGAATTGGTTTAAGTCATGACTTGTGATTTTGATGTGCTGCTAGTGAAACCTGAGAGACTGCATGACCAAGAGCCTAACCATATCATTATGATAACTTAATTATTATTTTTAGCCTAGGGATAATTTGGTCATTTTGACTTATTTGAATTATTTGGTGAATTGTTGAATTGGTGAATTCTAGTTTGACTTTGACTTGTTGAGACCTAGTGGACTAGCCTAGAACCTAACCCTAGCCATGGTGACCCTAGTCTAACTTGAGTTAACCTATTTTAGTCATTAGAGAATAGTTTTAAAATGAGAGGATTTGGTTTAGTGAATTTAAGTCATGGCTTATGGTTTCATGAAATGACTTATGGCTTAATTATTTAATTGAACATGACTTAAGCCCATGGGCCATTTAGTAAACCCTAACCCTAATTATTGCACCTATGAGCAGCCACATAGGGATTCCCACCCTATTTAAATACTTGTTCATTAGGGCTTGCCTCTTTTTATTATTCCTACACTTGGAGAAAAGAAAGGTAAGTTTCTCCCTTCCAAAAATTTATTTTATTCATTTGATCTCCTTTTTATCGTAGTCTTTTGCATTGGGTTCTAAATTGAGTTTATGGACTGTTGGTGGAGAGCCATTTCAGTTTGGGATCAATTTGGAATATTTGGCCATCAAGAGGAACACCCCCATTTGGAGCTTTTCCATACAATTTGCACCTATAGGTAAAACCCTTTAAATTGATTTAAATTTCAGTTTTCTTTGCATGTAGGGCTAGATCTAGGAGTCCCCTAGGTGTCCCTGAAATTTGGGTGAATTTTGTGTCCGTTTGGTGTCCGTATCGGACACGTGTCATAGTATGCATATAGGTGTTCGATGAAATGTCACAAAGGGCATTTATTGCTATTTTTGAAAAGTATTTGAATGGAAATATTTTTTATATGTGTTTATTGATTTCGTGTCCTACTGAGCACAATTCTGGACACGTTCGTGTCCAAAAATTGGACACACACGCACGCACGGGACACAGCACAGGCCCCGTGCAGTCCCCTGCTACCCGACATTTCTGTAGGACACGACACGAACTCCCAAGACTCTATTTTTGGCACAGGGGTTGGGGCAACCTCTGCCACCATCCTCCCAAAATTTGGGGTGAGATGGTGGAGTATTCGAGAAGTTATCGACCATGCACTGGTCGTAGCCTGACGCACGCGCACCCGAGAATCGCGTCTGATACGCGTCTCGTGCACGCGACACGAGTCACGTGGACACTGTGCAGGCTATGGGACACACTCTCCTAGTCCTGGCGAACACTTAGACACGTGCACAAGGTGTCTAGTGTAGTGAGTCGTGTCCAGATCTCGACACGGCTGCACGAGCCTGTCTGTGCACTAAAATTTCTTGATTTCTGATAACGTGTATTTCACATTCTTAGACACATTGTATCATGTTTTTTGGACACGATTGGCTCCCAAGACATGTGATATGTCCCTAATCTATGTACACCTAGTTTTCCAAATTTAGTTCGATTTTGACCTTGAAATTGATTTCGAACTGTGGTCACTAACAGTTCTCAGATTTCTTGAGGTTTGGGTTTCTTTTTGATTCACAATTTCTTGAGATTTATGAATGTTGCTATTAATTGCTAAGTTAGATTCCTTACACATGTGTATTATTACCTAAATGTTGGTTAAGGGTTGTGTTGAAGTTTGGGTATCGAAGTTGGTATGGGACTGCATGTAAACTGATTTTTATACACTGTTAAGACAGTTACCTTCATGACATTCCTGGAACACATTGTTTGAACTGTCACATTCACTATTATTTTCAGATTCACATACACACACACTGGTTGCTCTATAACACACACACGCAATGTCACATTGCCCATGTTCCATGTAAACTGTCATATACACCACACTGAATTCCTGATTCTTCATTCTATATTTTTAACTGAATTGTTAGTGTTTAATTGCCCTTTTTAATTCAAGTACATGTGTATTAGGTTACTTAATGTTGATTTGTGATAGGTGTTAGGAGTTGGAAGTTTCAATTTAGGTCTGGACTTGAGTAATATATGTTAACTGTTATGGAATGTATGAACTGTCATTTAAATTCCTGAGCACACACTCACATAACTTATCCCCTATCACTTGTACACTCCTTGACACCCTAGCCATTGACACTACTGCCTGAAACCTGAGAACACTCTCTTCCTATAACACACAACTACACACTCATTTGATGTTTTCTGATATTTGCACACTACACTTTTCCTGTCAACACACACACACAAAAAAACTGAGATTCATTCTAGTTCAAGTCTGAGAATTGAATTCTAACATTGATTTCTTTTTTTAAAACTGAAATTGAAGTCATATTGCCATGTATACATCTGGATTTATATGGGTTTCAGTAATTGGTTGTGAATGAATTGGGGTTTGATTTGGTCCTTGATTTCAGTATGTAATTCTTGAATAGCTTGTTAGCATCAGTTGACTTGTATCTCATTTTTTCTTCCATTATGTCCTATATAGCTATGTATGTACTATTTGGAAGAGGGGGGGAGTGTGTAGCAGGTGTTAAACATGTTAGGAGAAATCTGGGGGTTAGTTCTAAGGTTGATGTGGCATCCCCTACATGCTTAGGAGGGTGGCAGCAGGAGCTTGCAACTGTGGCAGCCTTGCCATGGCTTGTCCTGTTATGGCATTGCCTTGTGGCAGCAACATGGGCAGCAGGCAATGTACTGCAGCAGCAGTAGATGCATTGGCAGCAAGCCATGGCATTCCTGCAGTAGGCTGCCATGATTTGGACATGAGTGTGTATCACCATGTGGTTGTGTGCTTGAGGAGAGTCCATGAACATTCTAGTTAGCTAACTATGTTAAGAAGGGAGGGTAGTGGCTTGAGTTATCAGTTGTGAGAGGGGAAGCCCCTTATCAACAATGGAAATAGGTGAACATGTAGAGAAAATCAGTGGGGAGGGAATGTATGAGAATACCTAGATATGTATATATGTATATGTGTGTTAGTTAGAAAGGATTGTATTAGTAATGATTTGGGTAGGTGCCTATATGTAAGCATGTCCAAATTGCCACATGGGCATATCCAAGGATCCATATAGGCTTAGTGTCTTAGGTGTGATGTCATAAATGAGTATGAAGTAAATGTTTATATATATAGGTGATGTATGAGTAGATGATGGGTAATGTAAAGTGCTAGGTAGGTGATAACTTGAGGGTATGTTTAGCTTCTGTGATATCTTATCGTTCTTAGACTGTGATTGAGACTCATTATATCTATACTTGTCCTCCGTTCGGAGTTGAGTTTTGACAAGTACATTATATAATTGCGTGAGTTGTTGATTAGATAGTAACCTAGGACAGCGTTCTACCGCCGACACTGCGGCGTAGGCTGGGCGTTCTTACGCGCTCGTACCCTCACAGTGGGTGCGGGTCGTGACACGTTTTCAGTGGTGGCCCATGCAGGTCGAGAGTCGCATTAGTGCGATATTGTGGTAGTACGGCGACTTAGTTGTACTGTCGCGAGCCTGCGATAGGATTGAGAGATAGGCTTAAACGGAGAGGTATTCAATCACAGTTAGGAAAAATTCTGCTTTAATTCATGCCATCTACGTATCTTACCGATTGTCTCATTTGAAATAAACTGTCCTCCTTTGATTTTATCGATTCCTGCTCAGTATTGACTTCCTTCTCGATCTGTCTTCAGGATGGTGGAGACACGATCACATCGCTCTGGTACAGTAGCCGCTGTAGAGGGGTCTGCCACCTCTCACCTTCAGCAGCCACCTCCTGGTACCGCAGTCCCAGTCCTGCCAGCTGGGGTGGGTGTTTCAGCAGCCTTCGGAGGAGCACCTCCATCAGCTGGAAGGCAGAGTCCGGTGCTTCCCGAGATCCTTCCACCGTAGAAGCCTCCATCTGCGGGGATGGTAGATGCTGCTCATCTATTTTCTTTCGTGGAGAGGATCCTGGCATCTCACCAGCAGCAGCAGCAGCGGCAGACTGCCGATTATCGTCAGGGGATCGACGAGGCCCACCAGCTGGTTCGTGCTACAGTAGAGGTAGTGACTGCTCAGGAAGAGCAGCAGCAGCCTCGTCGGAAGGAGAAGGATATACAGGACTTCCAAAAGATGCATCCCAGAGAGTTCCTGGGCACAGAGGGCATTCATTATGCAGACGACTGGATAGAGCATATCGAGGAGATATTCAGGCTGGCAGAGATACCAGATCGACTCCATATCGAGGCGGCAAGCAGTCAGATGCAGGACTTAGCCCGTGCATGGTACCAGACAGATCCCAGGGTGGGAGTTGAGGGCCAGACTTGGGCCCAGTTCAAGGAACTGTTCAAGGAGCAGTTCTTTTCGAATGTGGCCTTGGGAGGCATAGAGGCACAGTTTGAGGGTCTGGTTCAGGGAACCCAGACGGTAGCTGAGTACGCCGGAGAGTTTTGTCGATTGGCCCGGTTCATAGATGACTTGACTGAGAAGACGAAGGCGAGGAAGTTCTACCGAGGCTTGATTAGGGAGGTTCGGTCGCTGACTAAGAGCGACCGGAATGC
The DNA here is from genome assembly GCA_029216955.1 of Iris pallida. Classification (NCBI taxonomy): domain Eukaryota; kingdom Viridiplantae; phylum Streptophyta; class Magnoliopsida; order Asparagales; family Iridaceae; genus Iris; species Iris pallida. The sequence continues at coordinate 5,545,856 of JANAVB010016796.1, read as the reverse complement.
TACCTTTGCAGAGATATTTTCTGGGACGATGGCAGCGGAGGACGACCTGGGGTTGAAGTTGAAGAAGGGTCATAACACATTTTCAGTGGTGGCCCATGCAGGTCAAGAGGTAACAGCAGTGATGGTTCAGCAGGTGCAGCATCAGTATCGGGGTCAGGACCCAAAGACGATCAGTTGTTCCTACTGCAGGAAGTTGGGACACACCAGGAAGCAGTGTAGGAAGAGGCTGAAGGTTTGTTATTCCTGTGGGTCTGAAGCCCACCAGAAGATAGCCTGTCCCTTTGCACCTCATTTTGAGGGATCTAGGCCACCTGTAGCTCAGCACCAGAGGGATGGAGCTTTTGCGATGACGGTCGAGGAGACCGACGCTGCAGGTGATGGGTTAGCAGGTTTGTCCTTCTCATTTCTTTCCCACATTTCTGTGTGATTCCATTAGTACCTGCCAGGATATTGTTTTGATTGCTAGATAGTGTAGCTACCCCATTCGAGACTATGAAATCACGACCAGTAGGATTGTGTTGCTTCGACCTTGATTTGCTGGGGGTTTGACCTAGTAGGGATACGATCATTTTAATTTCGAGGACGAAATTTTTCTAAGGTGGGTAGGATTGTAACATCCAGTTTTCCAGATGAGGGTAATTTTAAAATTTTGTAATTTTAATTATTAATTATTTATATTTGATTCACATTATGATTTTTAGTGATTTTTAATAATTTTTAAACTATTTATGTCACGACCCGCACCCTAGAGTTAGGGCACGAGAAGTAACGACGCCCAGCCTACGCCGCAGTGTCGGCGGTAGAACGCTGTCCGAGGTCTCAATGCATCTAACAGTATAAGACTAAACAGTTTATACTCCCGAATGGGGGTGACATAGCAGATACAACTCAATCACATCTAAGGTAGAGCATGATAAGGATAGATAAAACATGAAATCCAAAATAAATACAGGAGATAGAAGTCTAAGTGTCTAAGATACATGAACCCAGAAGTACATCTCAAAACTCAAATAAAGATACAGTAATCCACAAAGTAAATACAACTCCAGAAAAAATGAAATAACTACCTAAACAACCTCTAATGTGTCTCCTCTAGGCTAGCAGGCACCTCCAGGCTATCTGTAAAATTTATCAACAGGTCCAGTCAGGACTGGAACGAGCACATTACATCTCAACAGATCATAGCAGGTTAGAAAACATATAACATGCAGTAAAGTAAGATACAGGTACTGAAGAAAAACAGTATGTAAACAGGAAGAGCTGTAATAGAAATATCTACTATACATAGAGAACTAGCATGTGACTAGTGAGTCAGAGTACAATATGGACATGTAAATGGCATAGGAGATTCTGATAAGACACTAAGGATGAGATTCTGATAAGAAACTACTGGTGTATTATTCAAATGCCCAATTCTACTCCCCCGTACCCCAATCAATACACAAGGATCTATACAGGTTATGTTATTGTACAAGATATCACATGGGGGCCCATATAGGGTGCACGTGATAGTATACATGGGGGCTCCGTGAACCTGAGAGTACAAAGTTCACCGGAGTGTACATGTAAATGAAAGCACAGGAGTACACGATGTAAGTGAAACGCACAAGCACAATGTACCCGATGCTCCCGAGGGGGATAACATCGCATGTAGAGATCCATATAGTACCAATCCGTGTGACCAACGTGACAGTACAAGTAAAGTAATCTACTGCAGGTAATAATTCTAAGCAGGATATGAAATGATCAGAGAATGTACTCGCCTCGATAACCTGAACAGCTGATAAGAATAGGAGGTCCCACTGAAGCCACAGAGTCCTATTTAAAGCAACACAGGTTACAAGGTGTTCAAGTTGTAATAAATGAATCTCTAAAATCAATCTATACTATTCTAGGTTCTTCTAAGTCAAAACAACTCTAGGTCGACTCTGGTCAATAATCTAGTCAAACTAGGTCAAGTGTTGACTTATAGTTGACTTTGGGTCAACTGGTCAACTCTGGTCAAACAGGGTCAATTCTAGTCTAATATAAAGTGTACTTCGTTATTTGTACGTCGAAACTTACGGCACGCAAACCGAGATAAAAAGATTATCGGTAAGGTTGATAATCTTATTATAGTGATCGATGTATCCAACTTGTCAATTTCAGCGATGTGAGATCACTGGAATTGACTGATCTCAGTTCGTTGTACTAATCCCGAAATACGAACATTATGAATTAATTATTAATTAATTATAAAAGGTTAAACTCAGAGAAACTATCAACAAACATTGTCGGACGATGAAATAAACATCGCCAACGTGTCCAGAATGCTCAAATTAGCTAGGATAGCCTACCCAACGGTCTAATTTGGACACAAGGGCAAAAAGATAATTTCGGGTCAAAACGGTGTCCGTGTCGGAGCCGTTTGCACCGAAAAATGTGCAAGAAAATAAGTCTATAAAATATAACAAATTATATGTCCACGCAACCAGAATGTCGATACGAACCCAACGGTATCTCCAGAATTGGATTCCGTTGTCCCGATCTCATTTTGGCCCGTTGACCAGAACTTGGAATTCCGGTTTGCACAGAAATGCGTGCCGGAGCCAAAGTTCTCAAAACTCAGCAAACTACCTGTCAACGAGTCCAGAATGACGATACGAACTCAACGGTATCTCCAGAATTGGATTCCGATGAGCTGATCTCACAATGACCCGTTGACCCGGATATTGGTATCCGACTTGCACCGAAATGCGTGCCAGACCCAATGTCTACCAAAACCTAGCAAATTACATGTCAACGAGTTCAGAATGACGATACGAACTCATCGGTATCTCCGGAATTGGATTTCGATGAGCCGGCGTCAAAAAGTCCCGTTGACCCAGAAAGTGGGACCCGCTTTGCACCGAAATGCGTGCACGGGCCCACGTTCTCCAAATCTAACAAATTTTATATGAAAACATGCCAGAACGATGCCACAAATCTAATGGTGGTGTCAGAAATGAAATCTGGAGTCCCGTGTTCAAAAATGGAATTTTACAAGTTGGAAATTACGAATTCGGACGGCCAACTTTGGCGTCGAATTCAACCAATCAAACAAGCTCACAATGAAACGAAACTAAAGGGGTAGCAAGAGGGTTATACCAGATTTGCACAAGAACTGGTAGTACACCAAACAGAGCTGCGGTGGAGGAGATACAAGCTGACGAAGTTGGCCCCGCAAAACTGTCCAAATTTAATACAATTTAAATGGTCAACTTGGTGGCCGATTTTCATGTATCAAACGATAAAATTAACGGACGAAAATTGACACGAGCGAAGGTGGATATACCGAGATTGCGACGGAGCAAAGAAATCGCCGATCCAATGGTCGGATCTTCGGAAAATGTGCGCGAAGTCGCTGCGACGGAGCGCCAAAACGGACTCAATCTCGCGCGCGTCACGACAGGACGTCGTTCAAAACATACGAATCGCCTATACGTCGCACCGGGGAGCGAGGTGGCGGACCCTGGGGGGTCGCCGGAGTTCGTGCGCCTACGGGGGGAAGTTTGTCGGGCCACGGTAGCGCGTGGCCGGCCACGACAGCGGCGCAAACGCTCGCTCGCGTGCGCGCTGCTGCTGCTGCTGCTGCCGCAGTTGCTGCCAGCGTTCGGCGGCGCTGCGACGAGGGAGGTTGCGCGGCGACTGGCTAAGGTGGTGGATGAGGCCGGTGGTCGTGGTGGTCGGGGCTGTGTGGAGTTGGTGGTGGCGGTTTGGTGATGTAGAGGTGGTTGTGATTCCATGGATGGTGGCTCGGTTGGAGGTGGGAGGAGGAAGAGATAGATGAGGGAGGCGGTGGCCGACGGCAAGCCACCGCCAGGTGAGGCCGGAGGTCGGGGTGCATGGCCAGTGGGAGGAAAGAGATGAAGCTCGGGTTTGTAGGGGGGTGGTGGTGATAGTATGTAAGCTGCTGTTGAGTTTTTGGTGGTGTTGTTGTAGTATTTGGAAAAAGTGAATGAGAGAGAGAGATAAGGATAAGCATTAAATGATGAGAGAGAGGGAAAGAAAAATGTCCTCTCCAATTATTTAGGGCCGGCTAACTAGCTGCTATGGGGGGAAAAAGATTAATGGTTGTGATTCATTTGGTCATCAAATGGCTAGGATGAAATATTGGAAAAATTAGTAATTTCAATAGGGGTTTAATTAAATAGAATTATCAATAAATATTTAAATGGTAGAAGGATATTAAATATTATTTTTGGGCAAGGAAAAATGAGGGTGTCCCGATGGAGGGCTACACAAAGCTGGACTGGACTTGGTGGAGCCGGATTGGATCAAAATCGGACATTGTACAAAAACCGAATTAGAAAATAGGCGTTGATGATCATGGAGAAATAAGTAGCACATGGGGATTCCAAATAATGGGACACAAGTGGCGGACGGATAGTAGGCTCAAAGTGGGCCATGTCCATAGTTGGGGCTGACAGGTTTTGGTCGACAGGGGACCCACAAATCAAGTTGGAAAATGAATGTGACGCCGTGGCGTGAATAAAATCGGATCACGTATCGGGAAAGTTGTGCGAATCAAATGGAGCCCAAAATGACATGAATGAGTGGGAAACGAAGGTCATGGGTGACGAGCGTCTCGAGTAGATCATCAATGAGGAGTTGGTTTCAAGAAAATGACTGGTCTGGCGCTCCCAATTTAAATGTCATGGTAACGCGCTGAAAATGATCAAGGAAAAAAGTGGGAAAATAAATATCAATCAAATCGTCTAAACCGACCCGAAGTTCAGCGAAGTAGAAAGAGCACAAGAGAACAAGTTTGGATGGGACACTATATACCGTCATGAAGGTAATCGTGTCCACTCCAAAACTCGTGAAGAAGATTTCCAGAGTTGAACATCCCTGATACTCCAAATATCAATAGCATGAAAAAGTACACTAACAGATAAATAAATAGAATAAAATATTTAATAAAACCAACAATCAGAAAATAAATAAAATGAAAAAAAATCAACCCGAATTTCAGGGTGCTAACAATTTAAGAATTGGTTTAAGTCATGACTTGTGATTTTGATGTGGTGCTAGTGAAACCTGAGAGACTGCATGACCTAGAGCCTAACCATGTCATTATGATGACTTATTTATTATTTTTAGCCTAGGGGTAATTTGGTCATTTTGACTTATTTAAATTATTTGGTGAATTGTTGAATTGGTGAATTCTAGTTTGACTTTGACTTGTTGAGACCTAGTGGACTAGCCTAGAACCTAACCCTAGCCATGGTGACCCTAGTCTAACTTGAGTTAACCTATTTTAGTCATTAGATAATAGTTTTAGAATGAGGGGATTTGGTTTAGTGAATTTAAGTCATGGCTTATGGTTTCATGAAATGACTTATGGCTTAATTATTTAATTGATCATGACTTAAGTCCATGGGCCATTTAGTGAACCCTAACCCTAATTATTGAACCTATGAGCAGCCACATAGGGATTCCCACCCTATTTAAACACTTGTTCATTAGGGCTTGCCTCTTTTTATTATTCCTACACTTGGAGAAAAGAAAGGTAAGTTTCCCCCTTCCAAAAATTCCTATTTTATTCATTTGATCTCCTTTTTCATCCTAGTCTTTTGCATTGGGTTCTAAATTGAGTTTATGGACTGTTGGTGGAGAGCCATTTCAGTTTGGGATCAATTTGGAGCATTTGGCCATCAAAAGGAACACCCCCCATTTGGAGCTTTTCCATACAATTTGTACCTACAGGTAAAACCCTTTAAATTGATCTAAATTTTAGTTTTCTTTGCATGTAGGGCTAGATCTAGGAGTCCCCTAGGTGTCCCTAAAATTTGGGTGAATTTTGTGTCCGTTTGGTGTCCGTATCGGACACGTGTCATAGTATGCATATAGGTGTTCAATGAAATGTCACAAAGGGAATTTATTTGCTATTTTTGAAAAGTATTTGAATGGAAATATTGTTTTATATGTGTTTATTGATTTCGTGTCCTACTGAGCACAATTCTGGACACGTTCGTGTCCGAAAATTGGACACACACGCACGCACGGGACACAGCACAGGCCCCGTGCAGTCCCCTGCTACCCGACACTCCTGTAGGACACGACACGAACTTCCAAGACTCTATTTTTGGCACAGGGGTGGGGGCAACCTCTGCCACCATCCTTCCAAAATTTCGGGTGAGATGGTGGAGTATTCGAGAAGTTATCGACCATGCACTGGTCGTAGCCTGACGCACGCGCGCACGAGAATCGCGTCTGATACGCGTCTCGTGCGCACGACACGAGTCACGTGGACACTGCACAGGCTGTGGGACACACTCTCCTAGTCTTGGGAACACTTAGACACATGCACGAGGTGTCTAGTATAGTGAGTCGTGTCCACGAGAGCTCGACACGGCTGCACGAGCCTGGCTGTGCACTGAAATTTCTTGATTTCTGATACTGTGTATTTCACATTCTTGGACATATTGTATCATGTTATTTTGGACACGATTGGCTCCCAAGACATGTGGGATATGTCCCTAATCTATGTACACCTAGTTTTCCAAATTTAGTTCGATTTTGACCTTGAAATTGATTTGGAACTGTGGTCACTAACAGTTCTCAGATTTCTTGAGGTTTGGGTTTCTTTTTGATTCACAATTTCCTGAGATTTATGAATGTTGCTGTTAATTGCTAAGTTAGATTCCTTACACATGTGTATTAGATTACCTAAATGTTGGTTAAGGGTTGTGTTGAAGTTTGGGTATCGAAGTTGGTAAGGGACTGCATGTAAACTGATTTTTAAACACTGTTAAGACAGTTACCTTCATGACATTCCTGGAACACACTGTTTGAACTGTCACATTCACTGTTATTTTTAGATTCACACACACACCACTGCATTGCTCTATAACACACACACACACGCATTGTCACATTGCCCATGTTCCATGTAAATTGTCATATACACCACACTGAATTCCTGATTCTTGATTCTATATTTTTAACTGAATTGTTAGTATTTAATTGCCCTGTTTAATTCAAGTACATGTGTATTAGGTTACTTAATGTTGATTTGTGATAGGTGTTAGGAGTTTGGAAGTTTCAATTTAGGTCTGGACTTGAGTAATATGTGTTAACTGTTATGGAATGTATGAACTGTCATTTAAATTCCTGAGCACGCACTCACATAACTTGTCCCCTATCACTTGTACACTCCTTGACACCCTAGCCATTGACACTACTGCCTGAAACCTGAGAACACTCTCTTCCTATAACACACAACTACACACACTCATTTATTGTTCTGATATTTGCACACTACACTTTTCCTGTCAACACACACACAAAAAAACTGAGATTCATTCTAGTTCAAGTCTGAGAATTGAATTCTAACATTGATTTCTTTTTTTTAAACTGAAATTGAAGTCACATTTGCCATGTATACATCTGGATTTATATATGGGTTTCAGTAATTGGTTGTGAATGAATTGGGGTTTGATTTGGTCCTTGATTTCAGTATGTAATTTTTGAATAGCTTGTTAGCATCAGTTGACTTGTATCTCATTTTTCCTTCCATTATGTCCTATATATAGCTATGTATGTAAACTGTTTGGAAGAGGGAGGGAGTGTGTAGCAGGTGTTAAACATGTTAGGAGAAATCTGGGGTTTAGTTCTAAGGTTGATATGGCATCCCCTACATGCTTAGGAGGGTGGCAGCAGGAGCTTGCAACTGTGGCAGCCTTGCCATGGCTTGCCCTGTTATGGTATTGCCTTGTGGCAGCAACATGGGCAGTAGGCAATGTACTGCAGCAGCAGTAGATGCATTGGCAGCATGCCATGGCATTCCTGCAGTAGGCTGCCATGATTTGGGCATGAGTGTGTATCACCATGTGCTGTTGTGTGCTTGAGGAGAGTCTATGAACATTCTAGTTAGCTAACTATGTTTAGAAGGGAGGGTAGTGGCTTGAGTTTATCAGTTGTGAGAGGGGAAGCCCCTTATCAACAATGGGAATAGGTGAACAAGTAGAGGAAATCAGTGGGGGAGGGGAAATGTATTAGAATACCTAGATATGTATATATGTATATGTGTGTTAGTTGGAGAGGATTATATTAGTAATGATTTGGGTAGGTGCCTATATGTAAGCATGTCCAAATTGCCACATGGGCATATCCAAGGATCCATATAGGCTTAGTGTCTTATGTGTGATGTCATGAAATGAGTATGAAGTAAATGTTTATATATATAGGTGATGTATGAGTAGATGATAGGTAATGTAAAGTGCTAGGTAGGTGTTAACTTAAGGGTATGTTTAGCTTGACTAGAGTTGACCTAAAACCCTAAAATTGACCAAGGATTGACCTAATGATTCAGGATTGACTAGATGTTGATTTAGCTTGACTAGAGTTGACCAAGTTTGACTTGGGCCTAGTTTAACCTAGACAGTTGACCATGTTTGACTTAGAGTTGACTTTGACCTAGATTGGCCTAGAAATCATGTAGATTGCATCATGACCATCATTTGTCTTATTTTTAAAACATATTATAACCTGTATTATTCTATTTAGGACATTGTGACTCCGGTACAGACATCTGATATTACACTACTCTTTTTAGAGTATCAGGCGAGTACATTCTTTGATAATTCTCTCATTTATTTGCCAGTTACTGTATTTCAGTTCTATTTAGTTTTATGTGATTCTCTGATACCACACGTATGAATATTTTTAGATTCATGTATGCGACACACTCACCATATTATCTGGCCTCTATTACTGGAATCACTAGAATCATTCCAGAATCTATTTCTGGAATCATCATATTTTTGCTAGACTCATCTCGATTCTCGTGTCGAATTCTGGATTCATTTGTATTGCAGGGCGAGGAAATATTGAGTAAGACATGTAGACATACCCCAAATCTGGAATCTCCAACTGGAATCTACTGGAAGCATAGCCATCTCTCGCCTGATCAGTAAGGGATGTGCCTGATTACCTACAGCCATTTACATGTCGATGTCGGTATTTTAAAACATACTATTAGAATAGCTGTACTCACCTGGATTCTTGATCACTACCAAGAATCATCTGGTACTGGATTCATCTTGTATTAGATTCATCTCGTACTGGATTTATAGCAGTTTATACTTGTTTTACATTTACTGCCTGGACTCATTATGTTATTTTAGTTCAGCTAGATTTATTTTACAGTCTTCATTGCCATCATTCTTCTCTTATTTTAGTTACTTACTATCCTTGTATCTTATCTGTTCTCCATACCATCACCTGTATATAAACTGCCATATTTATTAATAAAACTGTCTATAACTGCTTTATAGTTCTCTGTCTTTTACTTGGATTTTCTTGATGAGTTGTACTCGTTCCTGTCCTGACTGGACCTGTTGAAAATTTTACAGATGATTGCCCTGAGGACACATGCCCTACATTTTACTGACCAGGAGATGGCTTAGCTACCTATGGCTCCGACACTCAGGAGTGATTGAGAGATTAGTTAGTTGTTGTTTAGCTTTTATATTTTAGAACTGGAGTTGTATATAAGTTGAGTTTGTAGTTGAGATTGTCTGAGATTTTATTATTTAGTTGTTGGATTTATTTCTGTTATTAGTCTTTAGTTATAACTTCTGTGATATCTTATCGTTCTTAGACTGTGATTGAGACTCATTATATCTATACTTGTCCTCCGTTCGAAGTTGAGTTTTGACAAGTATATTATATAATTGCGTGAGTTGTTGATTAGATAGTAACCTAGGACAGCGTTCTACCGCCGACACTGCGGCATAGGCTGGGCGTTGTTACGCGCTCGTACCCTCACAGTGGGTGCGGGTCGTGACAAGGTATGATAGGCAGTCTACTCTATTTAACTGCTAGTCGCCCTGATATTATGTTTAGCGTTTGTCTGTGTGCTAGATATCAAGCAAATCCTAAGGAATCACACATGACTGCTGTTAAGCGTATCTTTCGATACCTTAAGGGTACGGTTACAGTGGGCCTATGGTATCCTAAGTCAACATCATTTGACCTCATTGGTTACTCTGATGCGGATTTTGCCGGATGCAAGGTCGACCGTAAAAGTACGAGCGGTACGTGTCATTTATTAGGAAAGGCTTTAGTCTCTTGGTTTAGCAAGAAGCAAAATTCTGTCGCACTATCCACAACAGAAGCTAAATACATCGCAGTTGGGCGTTGTTGTGCACAAATTCTGTGGATGAAGCAAACCCTTGAAGACTACAACTTATCTTTTATGCACATTCCAATCTTTTGTGACAACACTAGTGCTATAAATCTCACTAAGAACCCTATTTGTCACTCACGCACGAAGCACATTGAAATACGTCACCACTTTTTGCGTGATCATCAGCAAAATGGCACTATTAACTTAGAATTTATTGATACTGATCATCAGCTAGCAGATTTCTTCACAAAACCATTATCCGAAGGGCGCTTCAATTTTCTCTGTCGTGAACTTGGAATTTTGGATGAAGCTGTTATTAATTAAAATAAACCTGCATAAATATCGAGTATGTCTTAATTCTTTTATGATGAAATTGCTATGGGTACAAGCCGAAAGGGTCCTTCTGACAACAAGGCGTAAAAGCCTAAGCGATACGGTGCACTAGTCCTCAGGACTACCGCTAGCTGGGATCCGGCCCCTGCGACTAACCCATGGTAGCTTCAAAATATTGAATTATGACATAATTCCTTGTTTATTACATAGTTCATTTTTAATTTATCACATGCTAAAATGCAAATTTTCTAAACTTCACTTTGCTTTAAAGTTAACTTTCTGTCATTCTCCACTTGAGTATTTCTTGTATATGTTCTCACTTTCCTTTTCCTTTGGTCTCTCACACTTCACCATTTTTTTTCTTCTTCTCAGCCTGATTCCTGTTCTGTCAACAGAATCCGAAATTCGGGCCGAACTCTGTCCTAACCAGAGTTCGGGCCGAATTCGGCCTGGCTGTTCTAGAACCGGGAACTGTCTCAGCCGCTGATCATAAATAGATCCAATGGCCCATATTTGCTCCGACTAATTGGAACCCTTCACATATATTCGGGCTCTCCTCTCTCCTCTCCTCCATTGCCACCTTTTCCTCTTCTCCAAATACTTTTTCTCAAAACCCTAACCCTAGTTCTTCCTTTCTAGAGCTCATCTCTTCCCCAAACTCAAGGAGATGGCCTCTTTCACCATTCTCTTTCATTGTTCATCATCACTTTGAGGTATATCTCAACACTTTTCTTATCTCAATTTCTCCATTATCTTTATTGTTTTATGGCTCCACGTTTGTTCAATCGCGGAAAGAGACTTCGAACCGAGGGAGCGTCCTCTTCGAATGCTCCTCCTCGCGTTGAACCGCCCGTTGCACCACCCGTTGAACAACAACTACCTATCCACCCGTTGTCCACTTGACCCAAACACATTTGATGACCGAATATTTGTATCACTCGACGCATCTAATGATTGGTTTAGTGATTTTTGGATACGTCCGGTGTTTGCGGGTCACCCTATCAATTGTACTATTTTCTCTCAATAGGATGCACTTTTTTATGACCTTTGCCTTGACGAACTTGTCACCACCAACTCGGTCATTTATCGTAGTGCAATTCAAATGTTCTACTGCAACCTAACTCATGATGATACACATATTTATTCACGGGTTGTGGGAATTGACATCTCGTTTGATGATTTTCATTTGGCCGAACACCTTGAACTCCAAGAGCCAAACTCATGGGAAAAGCTTGTTGAAGCTCGATCGTTTCAATTTACCGATGGGTCTTCACTTGAAAGCTTCAAGGACGACTTGTGTACCCCGAACACACGTCCTCGTAAGCTTTTGGCCAAGTATCTCAATCCCTATTTTTATGAACTTTATTGGATTATCTTTAACACCATTCTACCCAAAGCAGGATCCACCGATGAAGTCACCTACTTTGAAATCTCGGCTTTATATCACCTCCACTTTCATGTACCATTTAATCTTCCATGTACCATGATGGACTGGATGATTAATTCTAGGAAGAAACCAAGATCCTTGGTTTATGCTTTGTATCTTCCTATGGTATTTCGTGCTTTTCGCATACCTCTTGATGAGTGTCAGTTCTTAGATGCCCCTACCTTTCTTTCAAAGGCACGGAGGCTTCAGGTAGCCGTTGGCTCACCAGTCGTGTCTGAGCATTCTGATGATGAGCCAGATGCCCCTCCTCTTGGACAGGATCCTCCTCCCCCTCCTGCCACTCTCGAGTCTCTTCAGACCATGCTCCGCGATCGTTTCACCTTAGAGGATGATCGCTGGACTCAGCTGGATTACCGGACTACCCTGCAGATGAGTGCCATCAGCAACTCGCTGCACGATATTCGGTACCCCATGTCTCGCCATCCTTCCATGCCTATTCCTATGGAGCGGAACCCTGGTCGTGAGGGATATCGTATCGATGACCCTTGGGTTCTTCGCTACTTGGATCCGGATGCGGCCTTCGTGGACCCTCGTCGTTCCTTCACTGATCCATCAGACGACGCTGGGCCTTCATGAGCTCGATGATGGATATGGACTGCTACTTGCTGCTGCTACTGAGGATCATAGCTTATGTTTATTTCTGCACTTTAGATTTTAGTTGCTTTTATGCACTTTGATTGTATTAGACTTATTATTATGTATGACTTTTGAGACATTTAGTAGTTTTATCAGTTTCTATGTCGTTTCTTCTATTATCTTTTGGTATGCTTGTCAGTTCTTATTTGATTATGGTTAATTGCTAAATGCCAAAAGGGGGAGATATTTTGGTATATTCTATATTTTTTTTGTCTCTGTATCTGTGCTTTTGGGAGAATGTTCTTATCAGGCTAACAGGATTCAAAGCAATGTTTACGGGGGAGCTATTTTTTTAAGCTCGGCACTGATTACGGGGGAGCTATGCTTTTTGTCCTTAAATGTGTCCAGGTATGAATATTGAATATACAATTTTTATTTTGTCAATTATCAATATGGGGGAGATTGTTGACACAAAGTCACAGTCAACCAAATATTGACAGAATTGACTAAATAATACTTGTGTAATTCAATACGACACATGAAGACTACATCCAGCACAAGTCAGACGATAGCTCAGTTTTACAATACAAGTCATTTTTGAGTCTGTATTTTATAATTTTATTGAGTCTAGACTTATGTAAGCTGAGTTGTGCTGAGCATCTGAGACTTAACCTATACCCTACCCAAAATCGAAAAGCTCCACACACATCCAAATAAGCCCATTGGACCAATGACCCATTCTGTGCTCTGGAGACAGAGTTCAGGCCGAACTCTGCCTCCACACAGAGTTCGGGCCGAACTCTGTCCCCTAAAAATCAGTACCCTAATTTTTAGGGTTGGCTGGTTGCAAGTTGTCCAACGGCCAAATTTTTGAAAATTTCAACCAGAATTCTGGCCGAATTCTGCCTACCTGATATCCTATAAATAGGCCATAAATTCTCTCATTTTCAATCATCCAATCTTCTCTTCTCTTCTCTCTAAAGCTCAATACAAGCCATACCCTTCTTCATCTACTAGCCACAAGCTCCCTAAGCCTCAAGTGCTCAGCATTTTTCAGTTAGGAGTTTGTGCAAGAGTTCAAGAAGTCGCTTGGAAAATTCCAAGCATCGCCACTGCGATCTTTGTAAGAAGTTGACGTGCTCTTCTGAAGAAAAGGCACGGGGTGTAACTACTATTTCACAAATAGTGGATTTAATCCTGAGCAAGAGTTCTCAGGCCTGGACTAGTCCTCCACGAGGGAAACCAGGTTAAAAATCAGCTGTGTTTGCGTATGCTTTCTTGCTCCTTATTTATTTCCGCATTTACTCTGATTACTTTCAGCTTAGGAAAGAGTTTAATTTTTAATTGGTTATTATCGTTATAAACTCTATTCACCCCCTCTAGAGTTGCCATTTGTTCTTCAATAGTCACCTGTCAGTAGCCACTTGTCGATAGTCACTTGTTAGCAGTTTGGTTGTAGTCTCTTGCCATGTTAAGACTCGTTCCTTGTTTATATCCTGTTTATATTCTCATACATGATTAAACTGCTAGATAGGCATATTTTTATGTATCATGCTATGTCCCCTGAAGACCTGATGATCTCTTCAGGTTTAGCGATTGCATGGAGTTAGTTAGCAGAGCGGGATGGTAGATGATTGCGATTAATGATTCATGTATTTTGTTAGTGATATTACATTGTTATCCTTTCGTGCCTTACATTCCTTATCATGAGATATCCTGCTTATTGATTCACTTTAGAGACTCTTATGATATTCTTTGGGTCTTATCGGACATATATGCTAGTGGGCTGCAGACCACGACCTATAGTGTTCATTCCTATTTTATACTCTTATTGTGGATGAGATATAGAATTGTTTGCCATGATTTGGCAGTATATGTCACGACCCGCACCCGCTAAGAGGGCACGTGACGCGACAACGCCCAGCCCTCACCGGAAAAACGGCGTGGAACGCTGTGTATTTTCTAGTCTGACAACAGTTTATATATATAACAAAACCTGTCGAGCATATAGTCAACTCCGAACGGAGGACAAGCAATGAATATATATAATGCTCAATCACAACTCTAAGACGAAAAGTAAAGACTGAAAGATAAAGACAACAAGACGAGAAAATATAACCTGTCAAGTCCAGAAACAAATAATATAAAAGTCCAGTCTCTAAGTACAGTCCAAATATAATACAGTCTCAAAAAGTAGTACAGTCTCAAAAAGTAACTGGAGACAAAGTCCAGTACAAAGACCTACTCTAAACTATACAAGTGGTATGGTCTCGTCAGGCGGAGCTACGCCCTGCGGGACCAAGTCTAGGCCCACTACGTCGTCCGGACCGTAGTAGGTACTGCAATCTCCCTCGTCGAAATCTGTAATATTTTATCAACAGTCCAGTCAGGATGGAACGAGTACATATATCTCATAACAGATCTCAAGATAGAATAAAAGCTATAAGACTGTAAATAGAGCATATACAATGAATCATGGAGTGTACATGTATATAGATCATGGCATGGTAAACTGTAGAGCTAAGCTAGAACAAGAAGTAGAACTGTAATCAAGGCATGTACACAAGTCAAGATAAGCCATATGTCCAATGTGTGTGAGTAGTAGTTTCAGCTTGTGATCGGCTTGGGAACCTGTCGAGAATCGGCCTGGCAAGTCATAAGTGCGGTATATGACTCACACTGTTCAAGATAGCAAGGGGATATGATCACAGGCCTACGCTACTACTCCCCCTACCCCAACTGGTAGAATGGATCCAAACAGGACACGTCACTGCACGGGATTCTAATGAGAAGGTAGCTAGCCTTCTCTAGAATCAGTGACCATATATCGAGCAAGAGCTACAAGGGTGCTTGCACAATATATCCCAACCTAAGAAGGAGAAAACATCTCTCGTCGGGATCCAAGAATACCAATCCGTGAGAACCATGTGTCGGGAATAAGCATATCAACACTAAGTACATGAATCATAGCAGTTATCATAAATTGGGAATAAGTATCAGAGAATGTACTCGCCTGTAAGATGATAAAATACGTCGACTGGAGCAACTGTAGTATCTCGAGGACCTATAGAGAACAAGACGTATCAATACTAAGTTTAGGAAGTAAAGTTAAATCAAAATAAACCCTATTTAGTTATTCTAGGTCAAGACATGTCTAGTCGGGTCAATCTTGGTCATGGGAGAACATTAGAAGTTCAACCGGATCAATCTAGGTCGAAAACTGACTTACCGTTGACTTTTGGTCAACGGGTCAATTTTGGTCAACTCGAGGTCAACACTAGGTCAACACTAGGTCACTGGTGACTAATAGTTGACTTTTAGTCAATGGTCCAAGTTGGATGGAATTTGGGACCAAATTGGGTAAAGTGTTGACCCATGGTTGACTTTTAGTCCAAGAAGTCAACCGTGGTCAACCGGGTCCAAGACTAGGTTTAGATAGCTAATCCTACTCATTACCAACCTATATAACCTATGTCGAAGTCCATCTTGGACTTCAAACTCAATTTCTCGGCCGTAGGCCAATTTCCTAATTTAGCCTTTTTAAGGGTTAAATTCTACCCTCGGCGCTAGTCTAGATAGCCTACCTACGCTACTTATTTTGACCCGATCTCCCTAGGGTAGTAGGGTACTATCCTATAGGTTCGTTATCTACCAAAATACCTAAGTAGAGTGGACGTTTGGTCCACCTTACGGCCCATTGCAGAAATCTCGAATATCTCGAGATACGCACTGATACGGTGCGATACCGGCACCCTATGACCCCGATTTCCACCCGGGAGCTTACCCGCAAAATCTAAATCACATTACCTAGGTCCATGTCAAGTTTCATCGCGATCCGATGCTCCGGGCTCAAATTCGCCCTCTAACTCGATTTCTAGCAAAACCCTTTCTATTTGCTCTCGTTCTAATTTCCCTTTTCGATTCTCGATTCTAATTCTCCTTCATCTCAACTCTTCTAACCTTCTTCTTCTTCTCTAATTCCTCTTCTTATTCCCTCCTTCCTATTCTTCTTCAATTCCCTTGTCTCTCTAATTTCTCTTTTCTATTCTTCTAATCTTTCTAGATTCTAGCTCCTTTCTCATTTCTCTTCTTCTAATTTTCTTCTCTAAACTTCTCCATATAAACATATATATATATCTATATATATACACTTGCTTATAGACTAATGGGGGGGTTCATTGGTGCTAGGGGGGTCAAAAGGGGGGCTGCTAGCTGCTGCTGCTGCTGCCTGCAAGCTGCTGCTGCTGCTGCTAGCTGCTGCTGCTGCTGCTGCTGCAAGTGCCAGCTGCTGCTGCTGCTGCCACTGCATTAGCTGCTGCTGCGGCTACTTCTACTACTACTACTACTACCTCTTCCTCTATACATATATATATATATCTATATATACATATATACATCTATCTATATATCTATCTATCTATTCGTATATATAAATCCATCCCTCTACCTATATATATATCTAAATCTATATATCTCTACACCCACACCCATATACATATATACACACACACATATACATATATATCCACACACACACATATACATATATATATACAAATACGTATATACATATATACATATATACGCATATAATTAAACACACTCTCTCACACACAACCTCACACACACACCACCACTCTCATCCTCTCCTCTACCACTCTCTACACACCCACACAAATATATACATACATATATATTCCCATATATATATCTAATACAAACACATATATATATATATATCTATATATATATATACATATACATATACATATATATACATATATATACACCCTTTGTCTATAATTCCTCCTATTAACCACTTAAACTAGAATTCTAGGAAAAATCCTATAAAATAGGGCAAAGTGTAGAGAATGAGATTCTCTACACTTATTGTGAAGGTCATAAATAAAGAGAGGAATTAAATGAAGGGTTTAATATCATACCTAATAGAGAGAGAGAGCTTGAAGGAAGAAGAAAGAAATTTGAAGAAGAAGGAGACTTTTGTGTGAAGTAACAAAGAAGGGGGGGGGGGGTTCTCTTCATGGCCGGCCACTCCAAGTGTGGGCTATTGGGTTGGGATCCAATAGCCCACAACCCAATACCCTTAGTTTGGGTTTAAATTCAAATCGGGTTGGTTCGGTTCGATTCGGTTGATTCTAAACGACTAATTAAGCCTCTAAAATGACTAATTAATTCATGGAAAGTAGGGTTTAAGATTTCTAACCTAATTATGATGGTACATGGGCTAAGCCCAGCTAGTATGGGGGTCCCACTAGGGTCCAGGCTACCCGGGTCTCCAAATTGGGTCCGAATTGGATAAAATTCAAACCGACTCAAATAAATTCCTAAAAATCATATAAAATCAAATAAAATTCCTAAAATATTATTAAATTTGAAAATGACAAAAATACCCCCAATTTGAAAAACTGGGGGTGACAGTATACCATAGCCTTGACAGTGTTTACGTATTCAAGTCGGGCTGGAGTTCGCTTGATGCGTAGCTGGCTTGCTCACGAGCTCGCGTCCGAAAAGTGGGTGCAGGTCGTGACCAGATTAGTATAGTGGTTTGCTGCATTTTATAGCTTATGTATTCATACGATGGTTCCATATATTGGATTATAAATCGTATGTATGCAGCTGGCATGTCGACGTACTTAGTCCTAAGTATTTTGGGACTGGGGCATTACAATTTGGACTTAGCCATGCAACGGCTTGCTCGAAGTCCCCTTCGGTCGAGACAACTCATCGTTCAGGTGGGTGACTTCGGTGAACTTGCCTCAGCTTGGCCTTCACACTAATAAATAAAAGTTTTTATTTTACTGAATAAGCTTGATAATAAAAAGAGATGAATCCACATAGCTAAGGGAATAATCCCAATGCGTCAAATTGTGTATAGAACTTGAAAGTTTTAGCTTGATGCCTAGATATCACTCTATAATGGTTTTCAAAGTTGACAATCGGTCTTTCGACCGCACGTATTGAATTGAGCAAAGTAACGCCACCGGCTCTCGACTTGTTGTCATAGAAGGCATTGTCCTACGGTTCTACAAATTGGTTAGCCACATGTTTCTGCGGTCTCAAGGCTCATCATATAGAGTATGACTTAGGTGATAGTATTACACAAAACACAATTGGTTTGAGACACGAACCACGGTTGGTTCAATGATAAGTATGCCACGGTCTATGGCACTTATGAAACACATTTTGTTCATGTTAAGTAGGAAAGCTATACAGTAGCTGTTTCCTGGCTTTCAAAGAATAAAAAGTTCATGCGATCATTTGTCGTCGAGGCGGTCCCTCGTTTGGGAGTCTCCAATTAAGTATGGAAGTACAGTTTATGAGCACGATATGCAAAGGGTTTGAGACGTACCAAAAATTCGGACATGCATTTACGTGAGTCTAGATGTTCTCATAGGTGGTGGTCATGGACAACTTATGCACAAGAGCGATATTTCTTCGCACGACAACCTGGAGCCACAGGACCGATATATCCATGGATGAAATACGGTATAGTTTATGCTAGGTACGCAACCAGGAATTCGATCGGCTTTCAGTGGGGTTAGCCACCTGTATTGATCAATGCATCGTCTTTCCTAGCTATGTCCATAATGGCTTGTCATGCCAGTGATCTTTCATGTAGATAAGCAGCGTGCTGAGCGGTAATCCGCACGTACGGTGTTGGTTGAATCACAAGAAGTATAAACACGATAAGAATGAGTCATAGAAATGTGTGCACGGTTTGTAACACAAATATGGAACCTAATATTTGGCTATGGTAGAGACATGCTTCAGGATGAGATGTGGCATCGTTTGTTTGAGTAATTGATACAAGTTTACGAGTATGATTTGAGTCAGTTGTATGTTAAAATGGGAAAGACCGTAAGATAAGTATGAATGGGTTACACTGTATTACGAGGCGAGGCCTCGATGTTGTCACACAAATGGATCTTATGGCACGGCCATGAAAGTTTCACAAATGGTTTTGTACTACAGTCAAGGATTTAGAGCACGATCACATTGGTTGCAACACGAGTAGGTCAGGAGTCTGAGTATTGGAATTTATCCTAAAGCAAGATTTAAAATACCACAAAAGAATAGTTTGCACTCACAATAACTTGTTGGTTTTGTATAGATGGACAAGAAGATCCCTCACTAGTACGATTGTGTACTAATACCCTACCAGTTTTATGTTCATGTATTAGCTTGCTCGGGGCGGAGCTCGCTTGGACGCGCTATGGCATAGAGTTCCTTAATGTTTTGAGGCGTACAGATGCGTTGAAGACTTCACCTATACGGGACATAATATATGGACATCGCCTTCTGAAGCATCCGTGGGCTTGTTATGTTGTACTGAGAGATGAGAGAAAGGGTAGAGTGACTTATAATTACAGAGAAAGTGAGCTTAGGTGACTTGTAATTTTGGCTTCGCGCCCTTGTAATATTATATCCAATATCAATAAAAGTTCTTGTTTTGTTTGAATACTTGTGTTTGCTTGTTTATTCAATGCTTCTTTTTGAGACTTCTGTATGACGACCATGTCGCTTAGCCTGTAATTGGCCATTATGAAAATTGCTTTGTGCAAGAGCAACCTAGGCTCGTGTGACATCACGCCCCTAGCAAGGATGATCGGTTATGCAGAATCAGGGCATGCACTTAACTTAGGGCGAGATTCAAGCAGTCTCTTTTTTTTACAGATGGGAATGTGCTCTTTCGGTATGACTACTCGATTGGATTGGCTTTCTTTCAGAACCTGCACCCTTTTTCCTCGATCATCAAGATCGTGTCTTTTCGACGAAGAGGAACCGTTTCCATAGAGGAAGTCATGACCGGGTAGGACTGCACGACTATCTATGGTTTCCGGTCCACGACTATTATTGGCTTACCCCTAAAAGTAGAGACAAACTGTAACACCCAGTTTTCCAAATGAGGGTAATTTTGAAATTTTGTAATTATAATTATTATTTGTTGATAATTATTTTATATTATGATTTTTGGTGATTTTTAATCATTTTTAAACTATTTAAAATTATGACTTATGATTTTGACATTTTACTATTGTTTGGTTTTAATTTTGAGGAATTTGTCACCCCTAGTTTTCAGGAACAGGGGTATTTTTGTCATTTTGTATTTTTAAAATATTTTTTAAATTTATTTTATTATTTATGATATTGTTTTGGGATTATTTGAGTCGGGTTCGAATTTCAGCTCAATCCGACTTGAAACGGGGACCCGGGGGCAGTGTTGACTTTAGTGGACCCACACACTAGTTAGGCATGGCCCACATGATATTAATTTTAGTCCACATTATATTAATTTTAATTAGAGGTTAGACTAATTATTATGGATAAGGTTAGTGTGATTAAAGACTTTAGAATGACTAATTTAGCCCCAACCAATTAGCCCTTTCCTAATACTAATAGAATAGGTTAGTGGGGGCATTTTGGACCTTACCATAATAGGAAAAATAGCCCCATATGGCCAGCCACTTTGGGAGAGGATAGGCTCAAGTTCATTTCATTATTCTCATCCACACTCTCTCTCTTGTTCTTCCCCAAATTTCTAGAGAGCAATCCCTAGCAATTTCTCCACCAAATCCTTCCATTTTGCCACCAAATCTTCTTCTTTCCTTCTCCATTCTAGCCAAGGAGGAAGCTACCCAAGTTTGGGAGGATTCGGAGCTCGTTCGTGTCCTTTTGGAATCTCTACGTGTCGGTGTCGCTCCGGGAAGGCTTTTCTTCGATTCGATCTACCGGGAGGTATAAATTCCTTCTCCTTTTCATTTTCTCATACATATAGGTCTATTTTGAACCCATAGGAATGACCGCCATGGTTGTATCTCCATTTGTATCCATTTTGTGTCCATTTGGAGGTCATAGGAGTGTCCTTTGTGTTGTGGTTGTGTCCATATGGGAAAACCCCAAATTTGGACACACTATGTGTTGTTGTTATGTATGAATGAATTATTACATGTTTAATCTCATATTTTTGTATTGGAGATGTGTTCTATAGTGTCTCATATATATATATATATTAGTGTAGAGAGTGAGTTCTTGATATATTATGTTATATACTTGTGTTCTTTTGTCTCAAACTACCCAAATTCGTCATAATTTTTATCCACGTTTTTAGTAGCAATAGCAACTTAGAAATGTCATAACTTTTAGCTTAAAACTCTGATTTATCTTCCATTTTTTTTAAAAGAACTGTATCGAAGTTAGATTTCCAAATATATATTTTAATAAGCCAAATTCTTTCTGTAACATTCTGTAGAATTATTTGAGTGTCAGCTGTACGAAAGACGAACGTGTTTCGGTATTTTTGCGATTTCGGGAGCTTCCGGACACGAAAATGCGATCCGTTTAAAGTTTCGGAAAGCTAATACGAAGAGCTACAACATACTTTAATCCTAGAATTTAATGAATGCCCAATTGGTACAGTATTGGTTTTAAGTAAAAGAGTGACTATACGATATATGCATTTTGTGTAACCTATGAGCCTATGTAGTATGGATATTAAATGAATATAGAGTATGTAATGCATGATATGTTAGATGAATAAAATGATATATATATATATGATATATATTATCTTTACATTAATTTATATATATGGTTGAATGCAAGCATGTAGGAATGCTATTAATATAATGCATATAAGCAATGCATGAATGAAAGAATGATATACAATGTATTCATATGTATAAAACATGTAGGTAATGCATAGATGCATGAATGAAATGAATATTTGCAATATGTTAATATAAATACAAGTATCTAATATGCATGAATGTATGTATAATATAATACAAGTATACATGTATGTATCATGTAAATCTAATATACATGATATGTATGTATGCATGTATACAAGGTAAGTATGTATGTATGTATTTCTATAAACTGAGTTAACCTATAACCTTTTACACACATGCATTCATACACCCTTTGACATCATGTATCCCATGTCTCATATCCTTTCACACACATGCCAAACACACACATACTCACTTACTCTTTTACCTCTCTTTATATATATATATATATATATATATATATATATATATATATATATATATATATATATATATATATATATATGTATATGTATATATGTATGTATGTGCCTATATATATATAGTTTTCCTATATATATCTATGTATATGAATATGTGAATGTGAATAATATATATACATTATATGACTAAGTTTGTGTGCCTTTTTAGCTTATGGTTTAGTTTTGTGCTTGGTTTAGCAAGTGACTTAGGCTATGAGTTAGTGGCTATCTTGGATACTTGATTTGCATATACTTAGTTTGTTTAGACCTAGAATAACTTGTTTAACCTAATTTAGACTTGTTAGACCTAGTTTGACCATAGTTGACCTAGGTTTGACTTTTAGGGTTGACCAAGTTGACCAAGAGTTGACTTTGGTCTACATTGACCTAGAATCATGTAGAATGCATAGTAGAACTTTATATTGTTATTTTGGACTTGTTGTGACTTGTGCTGTTCTGATTAGGAGCCAGACACCTCTCATCGGACAGTATATTTACTTTGGACATTCAGACATCAGGCGAGTACATTCTCTGATAGTTTTCTCATTTATTTGTCAATTACTGTACTTCAGTTCTAGTTAGCTGTATGTGATTCTCTGTTACAAACACGTATTGTTATTTCTGAATCCATGTATACGACACACATACTTACTCGTCTTACCTCTATTATTCGAATCACCATACGAATCACTATTCGAACCACCTATTCGTATCTTCATGTGTTGGTTGGACTTTTATTCGATTGATCTGTCGGTTTTTGGATTCATTTGTATTAGATGGGCGGGGAAATACTTGATTAGACATGTGAACATTCCCACTATTCGAACCACCCTCTGTGAATATATTCGAACGATAGCCATTCCACACCCGGCCAGGTGTGTGATGTGCCGGATTTACCCTTAGCCGTTTATATGTCTAACTAAGTATTTTAAAACACACTTGGAGAATTTATTCGAATCATTATTAGAACATCATGTGAATCACTATTCGTATCATCTTATTCGTATCACCTTATTCGATTCACCTTATTAGAATAATGATTAGAATTACATTCGACTCATCTTATATTAGACTCACATTGGGGTTACACTCGACTTATATTGTACCATCTGAACTCATTATGTTACTCTAGTTCAGCTAGATCTTATTTTTTTTACAGTCTTCTTTGCTATGTTTCTCTTCTTGTTTAGTTACCTTACTTTTCTTGCACCTTAACTGCTCTCTACATTATTACTCGTACAAACTGCCATTTTCATCAATACAACTGTCTATAACTGCTTTATAGTTCTTTGTCATTTACTTGGGATTTCTTGATGAATTGTACTCGTTCCTGTCCTGACTGGACCTGTTGATAAATTTTACAGATAGCCTGGAGGTTGCCTGCTTGCCTAGAGGAGAAACAGTAGAGGTTGTATAGATAGCTAGGGTTTTGCTCATAGTTTATTTCCAGTTGTTTTGAGTTGTATTTATGGATTACTGTATTTGAGCTTTGAGATGTATTTCTGGATTTGTGTATCTTAGACACTTAGACTTCTATCTGGTGTATCTCTTTTGGATTTCATGTTTTATCTATCTTTAGCATGCTCTACCTTAGATGTGATTGAGACTGTATCTGCTATGTCACCTCCATTCGGAGAGTATATACTGTACAGGTACTTTTATTTTGTTAGATGTTTGACCTAGAACAGCGTTCTACCGCCGACACTGCGGCGTAGGCTGGACGTATCCACGTCTCGTGCCCTTACTCTAGGGTGCGGGTCGTGACACGTTTTTAGTGGTGGCCCATGCCGGTCTAGTTTATGTAGTGGTATTCGAACTAGAGTATCACTACAGCCTACAGTAGGATTAGGATATTTTTGGAGGTACTCAATCACATTAGGAAAAACTCTTAATCCGATTCCTTTTGTCTAAAATTGTTGCTTATTGACTTTCCTTGAATATAAACTATTCTCCTTTGAATTTTCGCTTCATTCTCAGAAATTGCTTCTTGTTTTGATCTGTCTTCATGATGGTTATGAAGACACGATCTCATCGCTTCGGTTCGGGGGATACTATCGAGAGGCTGGCCACCTCTCGTCCTGTTCATCAGGGCCTCGAGACCGCAGCTTCTGTTGTGCCGACTCAGGTTGGCGTTTCTGCTATATTGGAGGTGCACCTCCGTCTGTACAGAGATTTTTTCCTTCATTTCCGGTTTCTTTCAGCAGCAGCGATTCATGCAGCATCAGTATCAGAGATTTGTGCAGTATCAGCATCAGGCTGGAGGAAACCAGCAGGGCGAGCTATCGTCAGGACAGTCGAGGATGCACAGACCGTTGGAGATCTTGCTGCAAGTTCCGTTCTTCTCAATTCCATTCCCGCAATTGTCTTTTATAATTACCTTGAAATCCGATTCCATATGTTCTTTGTTGATTGATTAATTTTGTCATGTTACTCTTTTGTTGTGTTTGTTTTTTTCTTCTGAGAAACTCATATGGGCTAGGTCGCCTAAATCATGGGATCTATAATCCTCAATAGTCGTGTTAGTTGGCATAGTGAGGACATGTAGTCAGATTTTGGATGTATTCTCGGGTATGGAAATTTAAGGTTTTCGTCGTCGCATGCGGCAGTGCGAAAGTTTTAAATTCTATGAACCTAGAGGTACGTACCTTAGTCAAGGACTTTGTGATTATCGTAGCCTTGCTCACTAGCATGATGAAGACTCTGGACAACATAATTTTGGACAGACGCATATGATTAACAGATTGTATCTTGAGAAGGTTTAAACATCATACCCTTTTAATTGTTATAAATGACTTAGGAGTAGGGATATTTAGTTTTGTAGAGCTTATTCATAGGTAGTTCCTTCATAGTATAATGGTATGATGACTTGTAGAGTGTCTGTACCCTAGAGGTGATAGTTAGCATTGGTGTTAGAATAGTAATCCATTGCAGATAATTCTCCTGTTATCTATAATACCAACCAGTTACACATAGGATGTTAGTATGCCTTACATCCTTGATGATTATTACTACTTTCTCTTACCTTTTCCAGTGAGGCACCCATGACCAGAGCCTGCCTTTGAGTATAGTTGTAGTTTCACCTAGGACCGAGATGTCTATTTGCATAGATAGATTGCAGATGATATTGGGATATGGGATATAGGTTAGTTGGTATCTATAGGCCATTGTTGTATAGGGTTATAAACATGTTGTTTAGCCTATACTTGGTTCAGTTTTCCATTTTAGTTAAGTTCTCTTCGTGTTGAGTTCCTTTGTGTTGATCACCTTTATAGGCAGTGTGCAGACCCTTCACTAGATACCATGTCCCCTTGATTCAGACCATTCATCCTTAGCCTAGTTCTAAGTATTGTTTCAGACCCTTATAAGTTTAGTCTGCCTTAACCCTTGGTTGATCAGTCATGTATATATATATATATATGATATACTTAGGATATATGTGATGGGTTGTTGTTCTTGAGCATATATATATATGTGGTATTTGGTATTCATGTGCTTAGCTTGTAGGTATTTAGTTATAGGTGACTTGATAGGATTGGGAAGTTAAGAGCTAGTCTATTATAGAGTTTCTCTTTTGCTAAATTCTAGTTGCCAACACCTAGATAGCTAGCATAGGTAAAACCCTAAGAAGTTGACCAGTTAATGACCAAGTACTTGGATGTTGAGAAATTGACTAGTAATTGACCCTTGACTATGTTTGACATAGAAGGGGGTACGATCATCTTAATTTCGAGGACAAAATTTTTATAAGGTGGGTAGGATTGTAACACCCAGTTTTCCAAATGAGGGTAATTTTGAAATTTTGTAATTATAATTATTATTTATTGATAATTATTTCATATTATGATTTTTGGTGATTTTTAATCATTTTTAAAATATTTAAAATTATGACTTGTGATTTTGACATTTTACTATTGTTTGGATTTAATTTCGAGGAATTTGTCACCCCTAGTTTTCAGGAACAGGGGTATTTTTGTCATTTTGTATTTTTGAAATATTTTTGAAATTTATTTTATTATTTATGATATTGTTTTGGGATTATTTGAGTCGGGTTCGAATTTCAGCTCAATCCGACTTAAAACGGGGACCCGGGGGCAGTGTTGACTTTAGTGGACCCACATACTAGTTAGGCATGGCCCATATGATATTAATTTTAGTCCACATTATATTAATTTTAGTTAGAGGTTAGACTAATTATTATGGATAAGGTTAGTGTGATTAGAGACTTTAGAATGACTAATTTAGCCCCAACCAATTAGCCCTTTCCTAATACTAATAGAATAGGTTAGTGGGGGCATTTTGGACCTTACCATAATAGGACAAATAGCCCCATATGGCCAGCCACTTTGGGAGAGGATAGGCTCAAGTTTATTTCATTATTCTCATCCACACTCTCTCTCTTGTTCTTCCCCAAATTTCTAGAGAGCAATCCCTAGCAATTTTTCCACCAAATCCTTCCATTTCGCCACCAAATCTTTTTCTTTCCTTCTCCATTCTAGCCAAAGAGGAAGCTACACAAGTTTGGGAGGATTCGGAGCTCGTTCGTGTCCTTTTGGAATCTCTACGTGTCGGTGTCGCTCCGGGAAGGCTTTTCTTCGATTCGATCTACCGGGAGGTATAAATCCCTTCTCCTTTTCATTTCCTCATGTATATAGGTCTATTTTGAACCCATAGGAATGACCGCCATGGTTGTATCTACATTTGTGTCCATTTCGTGTCCATTTGGAGGTCATAGGAGTGTCCTTTGTGTTGTGGTTGCGTCCATGTGGGAAAACCCCAAATTTGGACACACTATGTGTTGATGTTATGTATGAATGAATTATTACATGTTTAATCTCATATTTTTGTATTGGAGATGTGTTCTATAGTGTCTCATATATATATATATATTAGTGTAGAGAGTGAGTTCTTGATATATTATGTTATATACTTGTGTTCTTTTGTCTCAAACTACCCAAATTCGTCATAATTTTTATCCACGTTTTTAGTAGCAATAGCAATTTAGAATTGTCATAACTTTTAGCTTAAAACTCTGATTTATCTTCCATTTTTTTAAAAGAACCGTATCGAAGTTAGCTTTCCAAATATATATTTTAATAAGCCAAATTCTTTCTGTAACATTCTATAGAATTATTTGAGTGTCAGCTGTACGAAAGACGAACGTGTTTCGATATTTTCGCGATTCCGGGAGCTTTCGGACACGAAAATGCGATCCGTTTAAAGTTTCGGAAAGCTAACACAAAGAGCTACAATATACTTTAATCCTATAATTTAATGAATGCCCAATTGGTACAGTATTGGTTTTAAGTAAAAGAGTGACTATACGATATATGCATTTTGTGTAACCTATGAGCCTATGTAGTATGGATATTAAATGAATATAGAGTATGTAATGCATGATATGTTAGATGAATAAAATGATATATATATGATATATATTATCTTTACATTAATTTATATATATGGTTGAATGCAAGCATGTAGGAATGCTATTAATATAATGCATATAAGCAATGCATGAATGAAAGAATGATATATAATGTATTCATATGTATAAAACATGTAGGTAATGCATAGATGCATGAATGAAATGAATGTTTGCAATATGTTAATATAAATACAAGTATCTAATATGCATGAATGTATGTATAATATAATACAAGTATACATGTATGTATCATGTAAATGTAATATACATGATATGTATCTATGCATGTATACAAGGTAAGTATGTATGTATGTATTTCTATAAACTAAGTTAACCTATAACCTTTTACACACATGCATTCATGCACCATTTGACATCATGTATCCCATGTCACATATCCTTTCACACACATGCCAAACACACACATACTCACTTACTCTTTTACCTCTCTTTCTATATATATATATATATATATATATATATATATATATATATATATATATATATATATATATATGTATGTGCCTATATATATAGCTTTCCTATATATATCTATGTATATGAATATGTGAATGTGAATAATATATATACATTATATGACTAAGTTTGTGTGCCTTGTTAGCTTATGGTTTAGTTTTGTGCTTGGTTTAGCAAGTGACTTAAGCTATGAGTTAGTAGCTATCTTGGATACTTGATTTGCATATACTTAGTTTGTTTAGACCTAGAATAACTTGTTTAACCTAATTTAGACTTGTTAGACCTAGTTTGACCATAGTTGACCTAGGTTTGACTTTCAGGGTTGACCATGTTGACCAAGAGTTGACTTTGGTCTAGATTGATCTAGAATCATGTAGAATGCATAGTAGAACTTCATATTGTCATTTTGGACTTGTTGTGACTTGTGCTGTTCTGATTAGGAGCCAGACACCTCTCATCGGACAGTATATTTACTTTGGACATTCAGACATCAGGCGAGTACATTCTCTGATAGTTCTCTCATTTATTTGTCAATTACTGTACTTCAGTTCTAGTTAGCTGTATGTGATTCTCTGTTACAAACACGTATTGTTATTTCTGAATCCATGTATACGACATACATACTTACTCGTCTTACCTCTATTATTCGAATCACCATACGAATCACTATTCGAACCACCTATTCGTATCTTCATGTGTTGGTTGGTCTTTTATTCGATTGATGTATCGGATTTTGGATTCATTTGTATTAGATAGGCGGGGAAATACTTGATTAGACATGTGAACATTCCCACTATTCGAACCACCCTCTGTGAATATATTCGAACGATAGCCATTCCACACCCGGCCAGGTGTGTGATGTGCCGGATTTACCCTTAGCCGTTTACATGTCTAACTAAGTATTTTAAAACACACTTGGAGAATTTATTCGAATCATTATTAGAACATCATGTGAATCACTATTCGTATCATCTTATTCGTATCACCTTATTCGATTCACCTTATTAGAATAATGATTAGAATTACATTCGACTCATCTTATATTAGACTCACATTGGGATTACACTCGACTTATATTGTACCATCTGAACTCATTATGTTACTCTAGTTCAGCTAGATCTTATTTTTTTACAGTCTTCTTTGCTATATTTCTCTTCTTGTTTAGTTACCTTACTTTCCTTGCACCTTAACTGCTCTCTACATCATTACTCGTACAAACTGCCATTTTCATCAATACAACTGTCTATAACTGCTTTATAGTTTTTTGTCATTTACTTGGGATTTTTTGATGAATTGTACTCGTTCCTGTCCTGACTGGACCTGTTGATAAATTTTACAGATAGCCTGGAGGTTGCCTGCTAGCCTAGAGGAGACACAGTAGAGGTTGTATAGATAGCTAGGGTTTTGCTTATAGTTTATTTCCAGTTGTCTTGAGTTGTATTTATGGATTACGGTATTTGAGCTTTGAGATGTATTTCTGGGTTTGTGTATCTTAGACACTTAGACTTCTATCTGGTGTATCTCTTTTGGATTTCATATTTTATCTATCTTTATCATGCTCTACCTTAGATGTGATTGAGACTGTATCTGCTATGTCACCTCCATTCGGAGAGTATATACTGTACAGGTACCTTTATTTTGTTAGATGTTTGACCTAGGACAGCGTTCTACCGCCGACACTGCGGCGTAGGCTGGACGTACCCACGTCTCGTGCCCTTACTCTAGGGTACAGGTCGTGACACAAACGGCGGGATTGAATATGGCACTTGACCGCTCGGGTTCAAGTGAGAAATCATCGTATAGAAGAGGATCCGTTTCGATGGAAGCAAACTATTCTGTAGAATACACCATCCTTGACCTATTGAGGTCCTTAGTAGCGTTGACCTAGAACTGAACTTCGACTACTTGGAAACCGCCAAAAGCCCTATTTTTATTGTGGCTCATTCGTAAAGGTCCCACATTGTTTGACGGTTGGCTTGGAAGAGCAACTTGACCATCTTCCGAAGTGATAAATAATCTACTGATCAAAGGTGGTGTAACCTGAGTGGAGTGCTCTACATTCAGCCACGCCACAGTGACTTGTGAAGCGCTACGGACGGGACGAAGCAGCCAATTGCTGGCTCTGAATATCCAGTCCAAAAATTGGCTAAATTCTTCCATAACATAACGGGGGCGTGCGAGCCAAATAGGTGCACAAGAGTACTTCGCACCACAACCATCTCTTTTTTATAGGTTCTACGGACCGATACCTGCTACTTCATCTGGTAAAAAAGATTCATAGATATGACATAGTGGTATCAGAGCACGGCTTTACGTCCTTAGACTGTTGATTGAATTCTTTAACTCTGATGGTGTTGTTTCCGCATTCGACGTTAGCACTCTCTCTCAATGTTCCACGGGATGTTCCATACAGTAAGTCTATATATTTTGTAAAATCTCACGAAAGAAAATTTGGTTAAATAAAAGATGGTTTCACGTAAGGCACGGTTGGCTAAGTTGAGCTGGATAATATATACCAAGATTTGCATCGATATTAACAAGTTATGTGTAGGATTAAAATGTTTTCCTGATGAGAATGACTTAGACTCTATCAATGAGATGTTGGGTAGATAACGATAGAGGTGCTATCGGACGACGATGTCGTCGGCGTGATATAGATTGAACGTGCTTGGATTTTGAGGAATGGTTCGGATGGAGATTTGAAGTGTACTAGTTGTGATTCAAATCATTGTTTCGAGAATTTATTGAGTGACTTCATCCCTGAGTGGCGTATGGATAGCCTTGTGGATGTTTGATGACTGAGGATCGGGTAATAATAAGTCTATCAGCAAGCGACAAAATTTTATAAAGTCTTAGAAGGAGTGTTTCAAAGTTAGTCGTGACTTGATACTAGTATGAGTTTGATTCGAATGAACGAGGAAATGACGCGCATATGAAATGCAATAATGATTGAGTAGGTAGATTGAACCGAGAAAATTTAAGGCGTAACGAAATGAATGTCTCAATTGAGGAATCGATATGGACCATATATAAAAATATTTATGGATAACTGAACGGAATGAAGTTTGAATTTGACTAAGGAAAGATAGCATGAATGGAAGTTAACGTGCATAAAAAAAATTATTTGAAGATACGAGAATGACTAAGGATTTGGGATAGATGTTGCTCGATGACTTAAGATAGGCAGATTGACATATATAATTTTGATTTGAACAAATTGATGACGTAACTAAATTGATCTCGAATATCGAGGAATAGATCGTATATCCAGTTGGACAGTAGTATTAGCTGCATGAGTTAGAGTTTGTTGCAAATAAATATCATCATCTTATGTATATCATCAATGTTACTCAGGCGTATCAAAGATCGATATGCGATAACTCGGGGGTACTCTGATTCGAGGAATGACGATCGTGTAAAATGTTATTGTTTAGATGGATTCTATACCTTAGGATTTTGATAGAAAGGAATGTTTAGATGACTTAATAAGATAAATGTTAAATTTGTATGAATAAATGATAGTCGGACTATGCAAAACATAGTTTTTGTTGTATTAAATGATCAACGATGTGAGGATTATTATGTCACGACCCGCTCCCGAATAATCGGTCACGAATCGGACACGCCCAGCCTTCGTCGTGAGACACGACGAAGTAAGCTGTACCAATCTAGGAAAACTACAAGGCAAAATGAAATATACAAATTACAGCATCTATATAAACGATCCCAGAAATCCAAAGTACAATTCTATGATTTATTACATTCATCCAGAAAGCAAGGTAAAGTCTGATGTCTCTAATACAAATGAAAAGTAAAGCATCTAAAGGGGAAAGATAACTAGGCCTCCTCAGCCTCTAAGTCCAATACAGCTCCAGCTGGCTTTATCATGTCAGCAGGCTCATGCCCATAGTACGTATCACAGATCGCCTCCATCTCACCTGCAACATATCTAATCAAGAGCGGAGCAAAGCACAGTTTTGGGTAATGAACAAGAACATCAAGATATGAAATGACACTGGAAAAACATGAAATATAAATAAACTTGGAGTACAAGCAAGATCCTAAAAGTATAAGAATGTAAAGTACAAGCATGTAAATCTGAACCTGAAGTACCTGAACCTGTCATGTGTACAAATGATTTAAAATACAACTAGCATATATATGTGACCGGCTGGGGGTAAGCACAGGAATAAGGGTACGGCTTAGGGCCCGCGTGCATAGTGTGAGGCCTAAGATATCTACATGAATATCAGAACATGCTGTGGTCACATAGCTAGTGCATTTCCCCTCCCCGACCACAAGTAAGCACAAGATATGAAATACAAGAGTACAAGCATCGTGTCTCAATGTGTCACAAGGAAGCACAGGATATGTATGAACAGAACCATAGAATATAGTTGCCTTGCTCGGGTAATCAAGGGTAGGAAATAGATCTGGGTGTCCTCCTGTTAATGATTACAAGTTGGTTAATTTTAACAATTGGCCATCTTCATCTACAAATCTTGCCTTCTTATAGAATACTTATAAGATACACTATTTATACTCTAATAGTAAACATGGATTTTAATTAATATTCACAAGGCACTTTTACATGCAAGCAGGATACTCTTACTAAATTACTTACAAGTATTAGATAATCTAGCCTCCAGCATACTTCACACCTATATTCAAAACAACATGTAGGCCGAACCAAACATTAAAACTTTAGGGAAATACACTGATGGTATCTAGACATTAAGACAATTAAACAGGCTCGAAACCATCATAGGTCAACTTTGCAAGGTTTTATCCAATCAACAGTTGTATTAATTGCAGAGAATTCATGACATTCAAACCCAAGTCGAGTCCAAATAATCATCCAATTACTAGAATTCATTCCAACAGTCCATGGTATGGAATCAAATATATGTCATATATATATATATATATATATATATATATATATATATATATATATATATATATATATATATATATATATATATTTTATATATATATATATATATATATATATATATTTCAAGCAAAGACAAGGCTAAACCACACTCTAGTCTCCTTAGTTCCTTATATAGCACAATCATTGCTTAAACAATGCCATCTGTCCCAAGGAAAATGATAAAAATAGCAGCAATGCTTCCATAACCCCTTTGTTGTAAAAAAAACAACTACAGAGATCTCTCTCCAAACTTTGCCAAATTCCTAACTATAGTAAAATCTCAATATTACAGTTGACCCACACCTCAAGGACTACTAAGCTAACACATAGCCTCAGCAACACATATACGATCTTCTAATTTGAATTCTTCTTCCTTAACGGCTACTAGGTTCACCTATAGCCGATTACTGCAGGCAAGGTAACAATAGCCAATTCGATACAACATTTAGCAACCAAACCTTCTTTTACCTCTTAATTCATGTTGCAGGTTTATGCAACAGCCATGGTCTTCTTCCCAACAGCAACACTAATCAAACGGACACGACTACTCATACTTCACACGTAAAACCGATCGGACACAAACAGAGATAGCACACACGCGAGCAATTCGACTCATACACATACGAACGACACCTGGACACGGTCTAAAGTTAAATCACACAATCAAAGACTCTTCAAACAAGGAAGATCTAGACATTACCTGAGATGTCGCAATCCAAAGAACACTTCCACTGCTCCGGATACAACCTTACGTGTCCATGTTGTTACTGCACTCTTGATTTGGTCATTCCTTCGAACATGTAACGGTCGTCAACACCAGAGTTTCCTTCTGAGCCTCCTCCATTCTTCGAAACCAAATAGAATGCATAACCACGCTTAGATCCCATAGATCAACAAAAATTAAAGCAAAACGAAGCTCACGATTCAATTTCAGTTGAAAATCACAAATCCAATAGATAACAAATAGGGATCAAACTGACTTACCTAGATCGATTTGTCGATCAATTATCAACGACGATTGATCACTCAATTCGATCCACTGATCCTGAAACTTGTTTGGAGAAAATGGAGGAAACACAGATCGATCATCAAGTTTAAAAAAATTGATTAACAAGGCATCGGAACAGTGGATCAAGTTAGCTTACCACCACTTCTTTGGTTGAACACCATGTAGAAATCTCCACTCGATTCAATCGATCTGACCCAGCATTCTTCACAATTTCACATCCAGATCAGTACGAAATGAAGAACGATTCCTCTCGATTCAAGAATTAGGTTATTAACGTTCGATCTGGACTTTTAAGTCTGAGATCAATTTGGTTGAGATCGAGAGTACTCAATTAACAATTCAGAGATCAAAATCTAACAAACTCAAGAATTAGAAGTAGACTCATGTGAATTTGTCGAAAATAGGGCTCTCCAGGCGCCGATGCTCGTCGGCGAGGGGAGAATCGCCTAGACGCCTCCCGCTGAGCTGTTCACTTCCACCATGGTCGATCTCAATTTCTTAATTAGGGTTAGCTGGAGTTGGGCTGGGAAGAAGGAGAGTGAAAGAGGAGGCTCTAAAAATTTCTCAACTGTCGAATGGAATTAGAGTGAGAACCAAATATATAAGGGAATGGATGGGCTGTAGCCTTCTTCGTGGGGAGAAGGATAATATTGGCGGGATTTTAAAATCTCAGTGGAGATACAGTATTAGGTACAGCTCAGCAACCAAAATTTGTTAGAAAAATTTCTAACGACCTTCTTATAAGAAAATTCAATGATTAAATCCATAAATCCCTTGCAGTTTTTAAATACTTTTTAAATAAATCAATTATGAAATTAATTAAAATATAAGAAATAAAATAAAATTATGAAATTGGGAAGGTGAGGTTACAAATCTTCCCTCATTCAAAAAAAATTTGTCCTCGAAATTAGAGAACAATATTAAAACTTGAAACAAAAGCACAAGGTTGTTCAAACACACAAGCTATTTATTGTATTTAAACTTCATTTGAAAAGCAATAATACAATCAAGCAAACAAACTGGGATAGCGCTCCCGCATCTCGTCCTCACGCTCCCATGTGGACTCTCCGGGAGAGTGGTGCCTCCACATGACTCGGACAAGCAATATGGTCTGGTTTCACAGCTGCTTCTTCTTCCGATCAAGGATCTCTACCGGCTGCTCGACATAGGTCAAGCTCGGGCCCACCTCCAACTCTGAATGGTCGACAACATGGCTCGGATCAGGAATGTAGTGGCGAAGCTGGGACACATAAAAAATGTCCTATACTCCCTCGAGGCTAGCAAGAAGCGCTAGTCAATATGCCACCTCGCCAATCTACACCGTCACGTCGAAGGGCCCGATGTATCTGGGACTGAGCTTCCCGCCTCTGCCAAAATGAATAGTGCCTCTGGTCAGTGAGATCTTCAGGAACACTCTATCTCCAACTGCAAACTCCAGGGGTCGTCTGCTGCTGTCCGCCTAGTGCTTCTGTCGATCCTGTGCAACTCCGAGATGCTCTCTGATCAGTCTGACCTTCTCGACTGAATCTACCACCATCTCTGGCCCAAGCAAAGTCCTCTCACCAATGTTGTCCCACGATAAAGTTGTGCAACATCTCCGTCCATATAGTACCTCGAACGGTGTTATCTCAATGCTAGCCTGATAAATGTTGTTATAGGCAAACTCCACAAGATGTAAGTGATCCTTCCACGATCCGCCGAAGTTGAGTGCGCAAACCCGCAGCATGTCCTCCAATGCCTGGATGGTCCTCTCGGACTGCCTGTCTATTTGTGGGTGATAGGCAGTGCTGAACTTTAACCGTGAACCCAAGATCATCTGTAGACTCCTTCAGAAGTATGATGTGAAATAACTGTCCCTGTCGGAGACGATACTCACTTGTACTCTATGAATTCGTACGATCTGTCGCATATAGAGGTCTGCAAGCTTCTCGGTCGACAGCCCTACCTTGAACGAAATAAAGTGACCGAATTTCGTCAATTTGTCCATGATAACCCAAATAGCATCCTTGCCACCGGGCATACGTGGTAAACCAGAGATGAAGTCCATAGTTATGTGTTCCCACTTTCACTCCAGAATAGGTAAAGGCTGGAGTAATCCTGCTGGTCTCTGGCGCTCCGCCTTGATCTGCTGGCACACAAGGCATCTAGAAACAAATCTGGCAACCTCTCGCTTCATCCCAAACTACCAGACGTACTCCCGCAGATCCTTATACATCTTAGTAGCCCCAGGATGAATAGAATACTGCAACCGATAAGCCTCCTGCATAATCTCCTCCCGTAAGCTACCCTTCGGCACACACAATTGGTTCCCGTGCCTCAGAGATCCATCCTCTGTAATGACGAAGTCCTCTAGTAATCTTGCCTTTGCCTGTGCCTTGAGACATCGGAGTCCCTCATCTAGAAACTGGGCCTCCTTGATCTTCTCTATCAGTCCTGACTGTATCTGCATGTGCATCAGCTGTCCTCGAACTCCCGGAAGAATGATATCGATCCCCATACTCTCAAGATCCTCGAGAAGATGTCGGTCCATGGTAAGAAATATAGCAACAGGATATCGACTCAGAGCATCTGCTACTACATTCGTCTTTCCAGGGTGATATTGCATATTGATGTCAAAATCCTTCATCAACTCCAGCCATCTCCTCTGCCTCATGTTTAGTTCCTTCTGAGTAAAAACATACTTCAGGCTTTTATGGTCCATGAAGATTTCCACTCTCTTTCCATATAGATAATGTTTTCACAGTTTTAAGGCAAAAATGACTGCTGTAAGCTCTAAGTCATGAGTAGGATAATTCTACTCATGGGACCTCAACTGTCTGGAAACATAAGAAATAACCTTCTTGTTCTGCTCTAGGACACATCCTAAACCTCTCCCTGATGCATCGCTGTAGATGACGAACCCTCCAGATCCTGATGGCAAAGCTAAAACTGGCGCTGTAGTGAGTCTGCTTTTTAATTCTTCAAATGCTAACTGGCATGCGTTGCTCCAGATGAACTCCTCATCCTTTCACGTAAGCTTGGTCATCGGCTCCGCGATCTTGGCAAAGTCTTTCATGAACTTCCTGTAGTATCCCGCTAGCCCCAAGAAACTACGAATCTCTGCAACCAACTTGGGAGGTGACCATGCTTTCATAGCTTCAATCTTCTTAGGATCCACAGCTATCCCCTCTCCAGTCACCACATGGCCTAAAAACTCCACTCTATCCAGAAAGAACTCGTACTTGGAGAGCTTCGAGTACTTCTCCTTCCACATAATCTCTAAGATAATCTGCAGATGCTTCACATGTTCTTCCTCAGTCTTCGAATAGATCAAGATGTCGTCAATGAAAACTACGACAAACTTGTCCAGATACTTGTAGAAAACCTTATTCATAAGGTTCATAAACATCGTTGGAGCGTTGGTGAGTCCGAACGGCATCACCAAGAATTTATACTGGCCGTAGCGGGTATTAAAGGCTGTCTTCAGAATATCCTGCTCCCGAACCTTTATCTGATGATCCCCGACCGAAGATTAATTTTCGAGAAGACTTTCGCCCCACTCAGCTGATCAAACAACTTATATATCCGCGACAACGGGTACTTTTTCTTGATGGTGATGTTATTAAGTACACGATAATAAATGCACATTCTAACAGTCCTATCCTTCTTCGGCATGAAGAGTACTGGTGCTCCCCAGGGTGCAGCACTGGATCGAATAAAACCCTTGCCTTCCAGTTCATCAATCTGGCCCTTCAACTATGCAGCTTCCTTCGGGTTGATCTTGTAGCAATACTGAGACTTCGGTGCTAATCCAGGCACTAAGTCGATGGTGAACTCCACATCTCGATCTGGCGGCAATCTTGGCAAATCTTCAGGAAAGTCGTCGAGAAATTATACAATCAGTAGATGCAGCAACTCTTTGTCTTCTGCAACTGCTCCGAAGTAGACTCCCTTTGGCCTCTCTGCAATCCATTTTCTGACCTCGAACGGCAAAACTCCAGGCGGACTGAAGCTATCCTTCCCCTCATGACATTCTATTACAGCAAACTGCTCGCTCAACCAGTTGATGCCGAGGACTATGTCAAATTTGGACAGTGGCATCACTAGGAGTCGAGCCGTAAGCTCCCTTTCAGCTATAGTGATAGGGCAATCAACCATCTCACTGACTGGCACTACCCCATCTCTTGTCATAATCCGATAGTTCCTCCTAGTAGGCATGGGTGTGAATCTGTGTCTATACAGAAACTCATACAATACGAAGCTATGTGTGGCTCCAGAATTAAACAATACTAGGGCAGGAAATGAATACAAAAGGATAGAACCTGTGATCACGGCTGGAGCTGTCTTATCCTCCTCAACTGTAGCCATGACGTAAGCACGTCCCTGCTGTAGTGGTCTCCTCCGTTGTTGGTGCTGTGCAAATCGCTGCTGCTGAGTAGGTAGAGCCTGAACTGTCTGTGGTGCAGCAGGTGGTACTCTGGGTGGTACAGGTGGTGGTCCTCCAGCTCCTCGGGGTCCTCTTGTTAGTCGAGCTATAGCCTGTGGACAGTTCCTCATCTGGTGTGCATCTGATCCATAGAATAAGCAAAGCTCGAGCCTCTTATGACATTCTTCAAAGTGGTGTCCTGGACGGTGACAGAAAGCGCAAGTAACTGCCAACTGCTGCCTCTGTGGCTGATGTGCATAAACTCTGGTTGGATGGTGATGCTGCTGTACTGGCTGCTACAGCCTCGTCTAAATCTGAGTCCTCTTCGCCGGTATTTGATAGCTGCTGCTGCCGACGTCCCTGTCTCTCTTGAGCTTCGGGTCCATCTCTTTCTCTACTGCCTGAGCAATCTTGAGGATGCTCGCATAGGTTATCGCCTGGCTGATCACCACTGTATGCTGCATCTCCCTGGTGAGGCCCTTCTTGAACCTCCAGGCCCTCTCCTCTGGCAAGCTGATGAGGTTCTCTGCGAACCTGCTGAGTCGAGTGAACTCTGAAGTATACTCTGCTATCGTCATGTTCCCCTGCAGCAGCGCCTCGAACTGGATTTGAAGCTCATCTCGCTCTACATATGGATAGAACTTCTCTTGGAACAGAGTTTTAAAGTCTGCCCAAAGAACTTGGGTGCGGCCAACTAAGGCTCATCTCTATACCAGACTCTAGCAAGATCAAAAAGTTGCATGCTCGCAACCTCCACCTTCAGATCATCTGGAATCCTCGCCATTTTCAGCGTCCGCTCGACATTTTTTAGCCACTCATCTGCGCAGACTATCCCCTCATGACCCCAAAAATCCATCGGACAGAGGTTCTGATAGTCTCTGGCGGTCCCCGGTCTCAGTGCTGCTGGTGCTGGAGGTGCTACCGGTGCTGGTGGAGCCGGCTCTCGGGTCCTGAGTACATCCATGACTGTCGCTCGAAACTGTACGACCTGATGGTTCTGAGCCTCCATGAACTGTTGGAACATGGCCATCACCTGGGCGCCATCGAACATCATCGTCGGGGGCAACGGAGGAAAGATAGGTGGTGGTGGTGGAAGCTGCTCCACTAGAACGTCTGGTGTAGGCTGATCTGAAGTTCTTGCAACTCCGGGCTGATCTGCGGTCCTCTTGGTGGCGACCATCCTGAAATAGAAAAAAAACTTCGTTGATTGCTAAAAACCTAAACCTACAAGTAAATAGTAAATGTTTTATATAATATCCATATACCCGATGTACCCGATTTCCTATGCTGTGATCAAGTTTCCCTAGTTTAATCAAGTCCCCCAATAGTACTTTAATACCTAGGTACTATTAGGATAGGACCTGCATGGGCCACCACTAAAAACATGTCACGACCCGCTCTCGAATAATCGGACACGAATCGGACACGCCCAGCCTTCGTCGTTAGACACGACGAAGTAAGCTATACCAATCTAGGGAAACTACAAGGCAAAATGAAATATACCAATCACAACATCTATATAAATGATCCCAGAAATCCAAAGTACAATTCTATGATTTATTACATTCATCCAAAAAGTAAGGTAAAGTCTGATGTCTCTAATACAAATGAAAAGTAAAGCATCTAAAGGGGAAAGATAACTAGGCCTCCTCAGCCTCTAAGATCAATGCAGCTCCAGCTGGCTCTATCATGTCAGCAGGCTCACGCCCATAGTACGTGTCACAGATCGCCTCCATCTCACCTACAACATATCCAATCTGGAGCGGAGCAAAGCACAGTTCTAGGTAATGAACAAGAACATCAAGATATGAAATGACATTGGGAAAACATAAAATATAAATAAACTAGAAGTACAAGCAATATCCTGAAAGTATGAGAATGTAAAGTACAAGCATGTAAATCTGAACATGAAGTACGTGAACCTGTCATGTGTACAAATGATTTGAAATACAACTAGCATATATGACCGACTGGAGGTAAGCACAGGAATAAGGGTACGGCTTAGGGCACGCGTGCACAGTGCCAGGCCTAAGCTATCTACATGAATATCAGAACATGGGTGTGGTCACATAGCTAGTGTATTTCCCTACCCCGACCACAAGTAAGCACAAGATATCAAATACAAGAGTACAGGCATAGTGTCTCAATGTGTCACAAGGAAGCACATGATATGTATGAACAGAACCATAGAATGTACTTGCCTTGCTCCGGGTAATCAAGGGTAGGAAATAGAGCTGGGTGTCCACCAGCTAATGATTACAAGTTGGTTAATTTTAACAATTGGCCATCTTCATCTACAAATCTTGCCTTCTTATAGAATACTTATAAGATACATTATTTATACTCTAATAGTAAACATAGATTTTAATTAATATTCACAAGGCACTATTACATGCAAGTAGGATACTCTTACTAAATTACTTACAAGTATTAGATAATCTAGCCTCCAGCATACTTCACACCTATATTCAAAACAACATGTAGGCCGAACCAAACCTGAAAACTTTAGGGAAATACACTGATGGTATATGGACATTAAGACAATTAAACAGGCTCAAAACCATCATAGGTCAACTTTGCAAGGTTTTATCCAATCAAGTGTTGTATTAATTACAGAAAATTCATGACATTCAAACCCAAGTCGAGTCCAAATAATCATCCAATTACTGGAATTCATACCAACAGTCCATGGTATGGAATCTAATATATGTCTAATATATATATATATATATATATATATATATATATATATATATATATATATATATATATATATAAAATATATATATATATATATATATATATATATATATATATATATATATATAGTTCCTTATACAGCACAATCACTACTTAAACCAGGCCATCTGTCCCAAGGAAAATGATAAAAATAGCAGCAATGCTTCCATAACCCCTTTGTTGTAAAAAAACAACTACAGAGATCTCTCCCCAAACTTTGCCAAATTCCTAACTATAGTAAAATCTCAATATTACAGTTGACCCACACCTCAAGGACTACTAAGCTAACACATATACGATCTTCTAATTTGAATTCTTCTTCCTTAATGGCTACTAGGTTCACCAATAGCCGATTACTGCAGGCAAGGTAACAACAGCCAATTCAATACAACACTTAGAAACCAAACCTTCTTTCACCTCTTAATTCATGCTGCAGTTTTATGCAACAGCCATGGTCTTCTTCCTAACAGCAACATTCATCAAACCGACACGTCTACTCGTACTGGACACGCAAAACCGATCAGACACAAACAGAGATAGCACATACGCGAGCAATTCAACTCGTACACATACGAATGACACCTGGACATGGTCTAAAGTTAAATCACATAATCAAAGACTCTTCAAACAAGGAAGATCTAGATATTACCTGAGATGTCGCAATCCAAATGACACTTCCACTGCTCCGGATACAACCTCAAGTATCCAGGTTGTTACTGCACTCTTGATTCGGTCATCCTTTCGAACATGTAACGGTCGTCAACACCAGAGTTTCCTTCCGGGCCTCCTCCGTTCTTCGAAACAAAACAAAATGCATAACCACGCTCAGATCCCATAGATTAACAGAAATTAAAGCAAAACGAAGCTCACGATTCAATTTCAGTTGAAAACCACAAATCCAACAGATAACAATTAGGGATCAAACTGACTTACCTAGATCGATTCGTCGATTAATATCAACGACGATTTATCACTCAATTCGATCCACTGATCATTAAACATGTTTGGAGAAAACGGAGGAAACATAGATCGATCATCAAGTTTAAACAAAATTGATTAACAAGGCATCGGAATGGTGGGTCAAGTCAGCTTACCGCCACTTCTTCGGTTGAATGCCATATAGAAATCTTCACTCGATTCAATCGATCTGGCCCAGCGTTCTTCACAATTTCACATCCAGATCAGTAATGAAGAACGATTCCTCTCGATTCAAGAATAAGGTTATTAACATTCGATCTGGACGTTTAGGTCTGAGATCTATTTGGTTGAGATCGAGAGTACTCAATTAACAATTCATAAATCAAAATCTAACAAACTCAAGAATTAGAAGTGGACTCACCGTGAATTTGTCGAAAATAGAGCTCTCCAGGCGCCGCTGCTCGTCGTCGAGGGGAGAATTACCTAGACGCCTCCTACCGAGCTGTTCACTTCCGCCATGGCCGATCTCAATTTATTGATTAGGGTTAGCTGGAGTTGGACTGGGAAGAAGGAGAGTGAAAGAGAAGGCTCTCAAAATTTCCCAACTGTCGAATGGAATTAGAGTGAGAACCAAATATATAAGGGAATGGATGGGCTGTGGCCTTCTTCGTGAGGAGAAGGAAAATATTGGCAGGATTTTAAAATCTCAAGGGAGCTACAGTATTAGGTACAGCTCAGCAACCAAAATTTGTTAGACGAATTTCTAACAACCTTCTCACAAGAAAATTCAATGATTAAATCCATAAATCCCTTGCAGCTTTTAAATACTTTTTAAGTAAATCAATTATGAAATTAATTAAAATACAAGAAAAAATAAAATTATGAAATTGGAAAGGTTAGGTTACATATTATGACTTGGAAAATTTTATAATAGGCTATCTTGCGATTGTGCGATGAGACAGATGCACGAAATTTAGGACTAGTGGGTTTAAAAATTTGAGTGAAGTTACAATGGATGAATTATGATCAATGCTATTGCGACTTGTGATCGATGGATTATGACTTGTGATTTTGTAATCGAGGGATACAAATTTGGATTAATAGGTCCATTGAACGAATTGAGGATTGCGAGTTTGAGAGTTGTGAGTTTGCGTCGTTGAACCATAGTGCGATCGAGGATAATCGTAGAATAAGTTAACCTAGTAATGACTTTGTTGAATGACTCAGACCCCCTAGACTTAAAGTTGCAAATGGTTTGCTGAAATATACGCTCAAAGTTTAGAAATCAGAGTGATGTAAAATTGGGTAGGAAGACCTTGTACTATCGATTATGGTTTGACCTTTGGATTGGGGATTAGTATTTTGATATCGTTGTTGGGAATGATGATCCCAACACTGACTTTGACTTTAGCTAGTGAAGATAGCCCAGCGGTTAGGAAGACATCCCTATACGGAGAGATAGCATTGCGCGATTAACCCCAGTAAGAGTTATCACGCCCCGATCCCACAGGGTCGTTCGTCCTTGCTTTGATCTCTGCGGGACCATTCGTTCTCGCTAGGGCGTAATGTCGTACAAGCCTAAGTTGTGCTTGTACAAGGCCAGTACCTTTATAATACAACTAAACAAGAC
Source organism: Iris pallida (assembly GCA_029216955.1). Lineage (NCBI taxonomy): Eukaryota > Viridiplantae > Streptophyta > Magnoliopsida > Asparagales > Iridaceae > Iris > Iris pallida. Next base: position 5,501,754 of record JANAVB010016796.1, on the reverse strand, counting down.
AAACATAAGACAAACAGAACATTTAAATGCAGAAAACCAAATTTGACATAGAGATTTGAAATAACAACACTTTTTTTATTAATAACTTGATAGGGATACAAGTACATTATTTTGCGACTCAAAATGCCATAGCTTGGCTTACATATTTCTGTTTGAAACTCTTTTTGAAAATAGCCACAATGTCCATACATAATATCCCTTTATTTCATAAAAGATAAAGATACCTTCAAAAGAAAACTTGCTGAACTGAAAGTAGAAAACTTCGAGGTGATCAAACAATGTTCCACTGGATTGGACAAGCTTCTAGCACCTCTCAAAATCCCCCTACCTTCTTGCTATCTAAAATTATGCCCACAACATGGGTCAGTACGCAACATGTACTGGTGAGAGTCTATGGCCGAACTCAAATAAATCTGCACTAAATCAACATGTGAAGCTAACAGTTATTTACTAGTGATCTTTCTACTTGTCTAGGTTCTTTTTAAGAAATTAATGATAAGAAATATAAACAAGAGATTCATCACTTATATAGTGATTCTTATCCACAGTCGTCAGTCTGTCCCTACACAAGACAAGGATTAGCACAATTTGCATATATATATATATATATATATATATATATATATATATATATATATATTGTAAAACCCCTAAATTTCTACTATTTTTTATTATTATTTATTTATTTATATTTGTACGGATTTAAAATTTCGTATTGTACGTCGCGTACTCGTATTGTACGTCACGCACGAAATTATTTTTCTTGCTCGACGAGTGCGAATATGTACGAGCGTACATATTTTAGAAAAATATTTTATTTATTATTTTATAGTTTCAATTAATATAATAAATAGTTTTGCTATCATTGGTAACTTGTAAAAGTTATTAATAATAAATAATATTTTCGTATACTAGAAAAGCATAATTAGGTAAAGAATATTTTTGCATACCTATGTATCGTAATTATTTATTTGTCTATTTTAAATAAAAATGTAATTTTCGAGGTTATTAATATTAATATTTTATTATTCAAAAAGATATTTAAAGATATTTATTATTTTCAAAATTATTATTATTGGTATTTTGAAAAATATATTTGGAAGCTATTTTTGGCTATTTAAATCGTGATTTGATTTTTGGAATTATTTAAATAGATATCCAAATTAAAATTTGAATTATTGATTTGATTTTAAACTAAGAGGATTTAATTTGATTAGATTTGGATTTGATTGTTTTAAATTAGTAGATAATTTATCTACTTGGGTTTCAAATTCTCCTAATCCTATCCAAATTGGAAATTTCCACATCCTATAAATATAGGCAGGTACTCCTCCACATTATCATCCACCAAATTATTCCACAAATAAATTCTCCAACCAAGGTGCGTGCCCCGTGTCCGTGTTCCATCGTCAAATTCTTATTCCATATTTTATTTACATGTACAACTTCATCTTTTTCGTGTCGACAATCCCGACACGATGCATTACAAATCCTCAAACCTAACCTAGCCATCAAACACCAGCCTACCGACGTCCACACCCGCCAACCAATTTCCGACCAAAACCATCTCCAACATCACCACCGCCAGGACCAACCCGACCCTGCAACCGACTCCAACCCCGAGCCCCGACAACATTCCCCACCACCATCACTGGCTCCCCGACTTCCCCTCCTTGACCCGACACACCCGACAACTCCCGGCCACCCCAATGGTAGCAAACCACCACCAGCTTCGCCATCACCATCAAAACCCATCGCCGGACCACCACGACCAGAGTGGCCGGCCGTCCACCAACAAAACCCCCACCGTTATCGTCGTCACCACCGACAGACCAAAAACCCCAAATTAAATAGTAAATAAAAACAAACACCCCGAGAACCACCGCCCCGCCACCATCGGCGACCCCAAAACCCAATCGACAGGAAAACCCCAAACAAATATAGAAACCAACACCATCACCGCCCTTACCTGCGCCACCGGCCGGAGACCCGGCGACCGCCCCAGCTGCCCTAGCCGCCTCCGCCGAGCGAGAGCGCGCTGCCCTCCGCCGAAAGCTCCGCCCTAGCCAACGACCACCGTTCGTACCCCGAGCCGACCAAAACCCCCTCGCCGCCAGGAGGAAGCCCTCACCGCCGCCTCCAATGAAACTCCGCCGCCGACCGTGGTCCGCCCTCTTTCCCCGGAGCTCCGTCTCTGAACCGCCGCCGGCGTCGACTCCGAGCCTCACTCCTCCGCGCCCATCCTCCTCCTCGATCCGCCTCCCTCGCGCCTCGCTCCGCCGCGTCAGGCCACCGAGCTTCCGCCACCGAAACCCTTTCCCGGCCACCGCAGTCTCCTCCGCCCGCCTCCGCCTTCGCGCCGCTCGCCGCTCGCCGTCCTCCTACAGCCCCTCACCCTCTCTCCGCCGAACACCGGACCAGCTCCTCCGCCGAAACCCTAACTGAACCCCTCTCTCCCCCTTCCTTTCTTAAGAAAAAGAGCGGATCACCCCCTCACTCTTCATCTCTCTCCTCTGTTCCTCTTCCCTTCCTTTTTTTTTCTTTCTTTTGAATGTTATCAAGTACTGTTCTCGGGAAGAACAGCTTCTTCTATGTAGTTTTTGTTTTTGTCAATTCTTTTTGTTTTTTTTTTTTTTTTTTTTTGTTAAGTTATTTTCTTTGGGTTATATTTTTATATATATTTTTAATTGTTTTGTGTATGTTATTATTATCTGTTATTTTACTAACATTATTATTATTATTATTATTATTAGTTACTTATTATTATTATTATTATTAACTGTTGACTAAGGTTAAATTACTATTATACACTATATTACATTATAAAGGTATGTATATGTATATGTTGGTGTATATACATGTATATACAATAATTTTATTACTGCTAATGATATTATTGTTTGATAATAATATTCTGTTAATTAAGTTCTATTAGGATTATTGTTAACTACTAATATTATTATTATTTACTTTGGGAATAGGATATTAGTGTTTTTAAATTATATTGTAACTAAACTATAGTTTTGGGATTGGCCCTACATGTAATTTCAAATCGGGTTTGGGTTTTTATTTACTATATATTTTATGGTATTAAGTATGATTGAAATATTTTCTACAAGCAAGTTATAGTTTTGATATAAAGATAATTTTTATGACTTTCAAGTATTTATCTAAAATTGTTTTATAGATATTTTCAAATACAAAAGATATATTTTCAAAAATAGTTATATATATATTTATTCTAAAAATTTTCTTCGATTATATAATCTTATCCATGATCAATCGTTCGTTTCTTACCTTCTTCCAAACCTCGAGCTTATTTATATCGTCCCTAGCCAAATTGACTATTCCGGACTCAACGACATAACCCGTGCCACTATCTGAGGTCCCCTTGTACAGTTGTTGTATCGAAATCACAGATCGTGCCACCTGGATCATTGCAGCACCATCAGGCGTACTACCAGGCAAGACACCTTGCCATTAGCTGTTTAATTATTTTTAGCTCATATTTCATGCATGTCTATTATTTTCTTTATAAACTGTGATACATGGCATAACTGTTCTTTAATATTTTCTGCTGTGTATTATTTTTTTTACAAATTAAACCTAGATTTAAGGGACCACCTTGTGTGTCGCATTCATTGGCCTTGACACGTTGTAAACACGAAGTTGTGTGTCGCATATAGAACACGGAAGTGCGTGATTGGCTGGCCACCAGTACGTACAAACCGTGTGATAGGAATAACCGCTAATAGAGGTTGCATGCTAGTTTGACTTAGCGGTTATAGAGGTTAATGTTGTGGATACAACATAATAGGCATTGGGCGGGGAGGACAATTCCTTAGCGTATGGGCTTCGATGTACTTTTCCTTTTGTAATCCGTAAGCTCCGTCGGAGACGCGGGTCAGCTTACCCATGATTACTGACGGCCACTGACGATTCTGCGGAACGTCATGCTCTTACTGCTGGGGCCTCTGGTGCCCAAAGGGGGACTACGCCGATCCTATTTAGCCAGGGCCCATGCGTAGGAAGGATTGTTCTTAACAACATTCACTTAGAGCGGTAGGCTACCCTATCCGTTAGGTACGAGTACTTTTGGTTTGGGTACTTGTATCTGACCGTGGCTTGGAACAATAACTTGTCGCGGATTAGTTCGTCACATCTTGTCCTTGTTTGGTTATAGGTGTGACTTACTACTTCGATGAGAAGGTATTGAACCTTGTTGGGGTCCGAATACCATATTGGATTCGTAGCATGGAAAGATACGTCACCGTGAATTAGTTTACCATCTCCTGTCCTTGTTTGGTTGGGGGGATGGTACGCTCGTTCAGTAGGTGCGTATTGGACTATGTTATAAATTCGATTTACTTATTTATTGAGCAATATTTATTCAGTTTATATGGCATGCTATTATGTATCTTGTTACGTCCCTCTGAGGACCTGGTTGTCTTGCCAGGTGTGTGCTATTGTCTTTTGCAGGTGCTTTCGCTCTAGCCGTGTTCATTGCTATTTCTCGAGGATGATTGCAATTGGATTATCTTCGCTTCGCTCGCCACTCATTTCGTTTTCTATGTACTTTTTTTTATTTTGTTGGTAGTGGATTTGTCTCCGCCCAACATATTGTATCAAGACAAATTCATAGTGATTATATAATATCTTTTATTCTTATGGATGAGATTAGTTATGGTTCTACTGCATTTTACAGCTTATGTATTTATGCGAGGCTTCCATATATTGGAGTATACTTCGTATGAATACAGCTGGCATGTCTACGTTCCTAGTCCTACGTATTTTGGGACTGGGGCGTTACATATATATATATAAAGCATACTATCCATCTTTGTATTTAGTGTTAGGTTTACAATAACTCTGATTATATGCATGCACCTAACTACATGGTGGTCCACGGGTCATTTCCCGTGATTAGCCGATGTGACTCTTTGGTTTAGATCGCTGCTATTGGATAATCTATACACCCCCTGATCGCGAGATCTCTTTACCTCAGGGTGTTACTCTAATCCTCCTAGGTCGAGCGGTTCTGGTGCCCCAGAACTGGTTGTAGAGATCTTTAGTTGTGCACAAGTTGTCCAGGAGCAATGCGTGAATGCAACTCTATCAGATAAATCTCTTTTATAACAACTATACATCATTTCCATATTTCTATTTACTATCATTTCTGTTCTCTATACAACAAGCGGCATCATCTCTATCATGTAACTTTAGTAACATTAACAGAAATATCTTTGCAGCATAGTAAGATAGCATGTAAGCATTCATATTGAAACGAGTGAAGCAACAGTTCTTTGATTTAGCATCTGATTCATTTCTTAACTCTTATCTTTTGTTAGTTTGGTATCATTGATCAGTGAGACGCAATAAAAGAGTGGACTATAGATCATTTTTATGAGGGTGTGAAGATAGATGTTAGGCCGGTCAAAGCAATTTACCAAGATTGAATCTTATTCGAGAGGAGGGACTTTATGCACCGATCACACACCGTCTATGCGTCCTACATTGGCACCAACATTTGATTAGCATACTTCAATCTCTTTTTCAAGATTCGGAATGAATGCGAAATGCGATGAAAGCGAATAATGAAAGCCATTCATCAAAAACTAACACGAAAACGCATTCATCAAATCAAGCAGTGAAATAAAATATTCAACGAAAACACTTGAACTCATTTCAATAGAAGTTGATCCATCAATTGGAAATGTTCATTGCATTTCATACATGATCAATTGATACTGGTAAAAAGGTTTCCCCAATACTCAGTCCAGACTGAGTCGACAAGTCGTGGGTATTACATAGTAGACCGCGAGGAGCGGGGCACTACAAGAGTTGCATGGTAGATTATAGAGCTCGGGATAGCTAGCTATGGAATTGACACATAAAAGTTGCACATATGTTCTTAGGTTGTTTTAACGACTAATAGGATTTAATGGGCAACGATATTAGATATTAGTTTTGGATGGATCGATGGTTTTTGAATCGAAGCAGTCAAGTAAGTTCTTAAGGATGGAAATTGTATCTGTTAATTTTATTCGAATTCTCTATGACGAGGCTTGGCTTAAATGCATATATTTGGGGGACGTCTTAAATATATGCACGATCCAACTCGAGTAGTGTGTTGAATTCAAATAAGATGAAGGATTGATCGGATGAGTTATCATATGTTGATTGAACACAATCAAAATTGTTGGACCGTATTTCGGGTATTAAAGATTGCTGGTGGTCAAAAATAAATTTATGCATCATGGATGGAATAAAAGGAAAAGTTTACTTGGTCGGATTGAAATAATATTATCGAGATTGAAAAATCGTATTCGAGATGTACACAATTAGAAGGTTCATATTTTGATTGATTGTTCAAGGGGTTTAGAAATATTCGAAAGATAAAACGATGCGAGTGATACCTCGAAATATTGTGAAAATTGTCAGAGAGAATTGGATATCAATACATATGAATGGGAATTTAGGCTTTGATGCACTCAGGTTTGGGAAGATCAATTGGGAAATTGACGTAAGGACTTGGGAGTATTTTTGGTTGGATCTAATTTGGAGGTAACGCTGGGTTTCGATTAGAAGATAGCGAATAATCGATTTGGTTATGTTTGAATAATGAACGAATAAGGAACAATGCTCAGGTGGGTTTGCCCTGGAACTAAGTTGCCAGTGTGTGCGGCGAGTTATAGTTATCTCATGTTTAAGAATAGCAGCGTGAGGCGTACAGTATGGATAAATATAGGACTTGATGATTATTTTGGGATATAGTTGACCGGTGAAAATTTGGCTAAGGCACGAGCGCGACTCTGAGTGACAAAATGAGTATGAAGTGTGTGTTTGAGAGATCTTCGATGTATGCCATATGAATGCAAGTCGAGTATAAGTGATAAGTCAATGAGTGTATACTTAGTAAGTTTCGAGGATGAAACTTTTTTTCAGTGGTGTATTATGTAGTGCCCTGTCTCGCTCAGTTCAACTAGAGAAATCAAAATGCAACGGCTTTTGGACTTAGTCGTATAACAGCTTGCTCGAAGTGCCTCTCGGTCAAGGTAACTCCTCGTTCAGGTGGGTGGCTTCGGTAAATTTCCTCGGTTTAGCCTTCATACTGATAAATGAAAGTTTTCATTGCACTAAGTAGGTTTGATAATAAAAAGAAATGAATTTACATAGCTAAGGGAATAATCTCATTGCGTTAAATTGTGTATAGAACTTGAATGTGTTAGCTTGCTGCATAGATATCACTCCACATTGGTTTTCAAAGTTGTCACTTGGTCTTTAGACCGCACATATTGAGTTGAGCAAAGTAATGCCACGGGCTATTGACTTGTTGTCATAGTAGGCACTGTCCTACGGTTCTACGACTTGGCTAGCCATACGTTCCCATGGTTTCAAGGCTCGTCATATAGAGTATGACTTGGATGGTAGTGTCGCACAGAACATAACTGGTTTAAGGTACGAACCACGGTTGGTTAAATGATAAGTATGCCACAGTCTATGGCACTTATGGAACACGTTTTATTCAAGTTATGTAGGAAAGCTATGTAGTAGTCGTTTGTTGGGTTTCAGACAATAGAAAGTTCATGCGACCATTTGTAGCTGAGGCGGTCCCTCGTTTGGGAGTGTCCAATGAAATATGGAAAGTATGGTTTATGAGCACAATATGCGAAGAGTTTGAGTCATACCACAAATTAGGACACATTTACATAAGTCTAGATATTCTTGTAGGTGTGTGGTCATAAAAACTTTTGCACAAGGACGATATTTCTTTGGACGACAACCTGGGGCCATATGACCAATCCGGTCATAATGAAACATGGTATAGCTGATGCTGGAAAGGCAACCATAAATTCGATGGATTTTCATTGGGGCTAGCTACCTATATTAATCGACTCACCCCCTTTCCTAGCTATGTCTACGATGGCTTGTCATGCTAGTGACCTTTCATATAGATAAGTGGTATGCTCAGCGACAATCTGTATGCACAAACATGCTAGTGACCTTTCATATAGCTATGTCTACGATGGCTTGTCAAGCTAGTGACCTTTCATATAGATAAGTGGTGTGCTCTGTAATGCACCAATCCCAAAATACGTAGGACTAGGAACGTAGACATGCCAGCTGTATTCACACGAAGTACACTCCAATATATGGAATCCTCGTATGAATACATAAGCTGTAAAATGCAGTAGAACCATAACTAATCTCATCCACACAAATAAATGAATAAAAGATATCATATAATGAGAATGAATTGTTTTGATACAATATGTTGGGCAGAGACAAATCCACTACCAACAAGTAAAGGAAAATACATAAGAAAAGATATGAATTTGGCGAGCGAAGCAAAGACGATCCAAGTGCAATCATCCTCGAAGAAGTAGTGACGACCATGGCCACGGATAGAGCACCTGCGAAAGACACTAGCACACACCTAGAGAGATGACCAGGTCCTCAGAGGGACGTAACAAGACACATAATATCATGCCATATAAACTGAATAAATATCGCTCAAATAAATAAGTCAATCGAATTATAACATGGTCCAATACGCACCTACTAACGAGCGTACCATCCCCCCAACCAAACAAGGACAGGAGATGGTAAACTAATTCACGGTGACGTATCTTTCCATGCTAAGAATCCAATATGGTATTCGGACCCCAACAAGGTTCAATACCTTGTATTAAGTCACACCTACAACCAAACAAGGACAAGATGTGACAAACTAATCCGAGACAAGTTATTGTTCCAAGCCACGGTCAGATACAAGTACCCAAACCAAAAGTACTCATACCTAACAGATAAAGGTACCTAACCGTTCTAAGTGAAATGTAGTTAAGAACAATCCTTCCTACGCATGGGCCCTGGCTAAATAGGATCGGCGTAGTCCCCTTTTGGGCACCAGAGGCCCCATCAGTAAGAGCATGACATTCCGCAGAATCGTCAGTGGCCGTCAGTAATAATGGGTCATCAACCCCGTATCTCCAGCGGAGAGTCCGGATCATAAGGAAAAGTGCATCGAAGCCCATACACTAAGGAATTGTCCTCCCCGCCCAATGCCTACCATGCTGTATCCATAACATTAACATCTATAACCGCTAAGTCAAACTAGCATGCAATTCTATTAGCGGTTATTCCTATCGCACGGCTTGTACGTACTGGTGGCCAGCCAATCACGCACTTTCATGTCCTACATACGACACACAACTTCGTGGTACAACGTGTCAAGGCCAATGAATGCAACACAGAAAGTGGTCCCTTAAATCTAGGTTTAATTTGTAAAAAAATAATACACAGCAGAAAATATAAATAAACAGTAAGTTCTAATAGTTATGCCATGTACCACAGTTTATTTTACATAAAGAAAATAAATAATGCATGAAATATGAGCTAAAATAATTAAACAGCAAATGGCAAGGTGTCTTGCCCGTGGTCCTTGCTGGTGAAACCGACAATCCCGTTGGGTACAGAATAGTCACAGGGCTACACAAGATAACTCAGACGATGTGACAAACTTCTAAAATAAAAACCAAAAATAAAATATTCTGGAAAATTTTTGGGAAAAATATATGATATGTATTTTTCTGTCAGTATTCCGAAACTTCAAACGGATCGTGATTCTGATTCCTGGTTCTCCCAGAATCTCAAAAACACTAAAACGTGTCAGATTTCGGACCACTGACACTCCACAAATTTTCCAGAAAATTAAGTTCCGAATTTATGAAAATAAAATTTACATTCATAAAATATACCTCAATACGATTCCAACAAAAAAACTGGAGGTCAAAAGGAGTCCGGAGTTGGGAGTTATGGTCATTCGAAGTTGCTACAACCTTTGAAAATTGAGGCTGAATTTATGACGAAAAAAAAGAGAAATTTTGACAAGGATGGTTTGAAAGATGATTTATGGTGAAAATAATATGGAGGTGTACCTGCCTATTTATAGGATGTGGGAATTTCTAATTAGATAAGAATTAGGATTCCTTTAAACCCAATTTAGATATTTCCTAATTTAATTTAAAAGCAATCAAATCCAAATCCAAATCCAAATCCAAATCTAATTTAAATCAGTACCAAATTTAATAATAAAGAAAATAGTAGAAAATTTAGGGGTTTTACATCCTACCCAACTTAAAAGAATTTTGTCCTCAAAATTAAGAATTATGAGGGGGTGAGAAGGCACAACAGTACATAGGAGGGTTCAAAGAAGTTTATATGGTCATAGTCTAGGTTGAGGGTATGATTAAGAGACGATTGTAATCACTCTTAAATTCAAGTGATTAGAAAGTCAAGATTGTAAATTTAGTGTCGAGGGAAAGGTCGAGTAGTTCAAGACAAAGATATGGTTACATTGGATGGTAATGGTCATGGTGATAGGACAGTTAGAGGAGTTTTAGTACGACGCTTTCGTCCTTCTAAAATAGGTGAAGGCGAATGCAATATAGAGTTCGAAGGAGGCGTTATCGAATACGAATACATGGTTCAAAGGCGACCGAATAATTCAAAAGGAGTTGTCAAGGCAGTCGCGGATGGGACTCTAGAGGACAAGTTTAGCTATGTCCCCATCCACGTAGAACGATAGATAAAAGTAAACCAAAGTGCAATAGGTTGATCAGACCATCATGCACCGGTTCTGATTAGACAATATGTTAGTGGATGCACCCAATAAAATATGTCATGATCAAGCTCGAAAAGAATAAGCTTGCAAAAACTAAAGCTAATTTAGCAGCATGAGATTGTCAAATTATGAGTAAGGGAGGTAATGATGAAGGAAATAAAATAGTCCAGGATCTTTTAAAATCAAGGATCGCCCGAAGTTTGGGCCTATACAGTTGTAATATTGTTTCTTCATTTATGGCTTGGTAGACTAGATAAGGTAGGGTCCTCTGAATTTATAGTCTAAGTGAACTTACCAATGTGGTTCACAAGGAAAAAGGTTTGTTAAGTGGTGAGGTATTCTACCCAACTTACAAGAGTTAAACTAATAGTATCATGGGACAATGGGTCAAGCAATCAAGATAGAGTACATATTTAAGCATTTAAGGAATTTAGTAGAACACAATCACATATCGGTCGAAAGAATTGAGTCGAGATGGAATCCCTATCCGTGGTCAAAAATATATCAGTATCATGGTAAAGATTATAGTTTGGCCATTTTGACCATAAGGTCATATCAAGAAATAGAGTACAAGGAGATGGATTTTGGTGGGACATGATATGTCTACAGTAAGGGTGGGCTTGTCTAGGTCTTATACGTGAAATTTGCTGGAAGGAAAAGTGTAGTATTGTACTCCAAATATACAAGTCACGGTAGGGGACGCCAGAAGATCAAAAATAGAAATGGGAGTTCACGAGGTGATAATTAATGCACAACAATAAAGAAGATCAAGTAAAACACGAAATAAAATTAATTAGAGAATCCCGTAAAAATAATTTAGGAACGAATTTCGGAGAGAAGATAGTCTCCTAGATAAATACAGTTAAGGAACCATTAAATCATTATTCAAATTGCAAATGGGTTAGAAGGTCGCAATTAAAAGATCTAGAATTGAAGAAAGGTCGCATAAGTCGAGGTGGAATACAGTCACCTAGCTGGATAGATGACTAACAACACTTGTGTATATACTACTATCATGGTCATAAGTGACATGGCACTTAGTGTGGAATACTTCTAACTCATTAGGGCTACCTTTGTGGCCTACCATTAATATTTTAACTCGAGTTTCCTCCAAAAAGTTTCAAAAATAAACTTTCAAAAATAAACCACCAAAATTTGTATTCACTCCAAGCTGTTCAAATTCATCATAAAAATTTAAATCACTCTCATAAAATCTCAAAGCAAAATTTTATCACGTTACTACTAACCTTTTCCAAAATTAACATTTAAATTCAACTATTTAACTCAAGAGTTCATAATTTACGAATCCACAAAAATTTCACAATCCATCAAAATTTAACACTCTCAAATTTTCAAATAACTCATAATAAAACTCTCAGCATATTAAAAGCAATCTCAAAAACTAAGCTCAATGCTCTCATCAATTTTAACTTCCATTCATGCTAAGTTATTCCAACAAAATCACAACTTTTAAATGGTAACTTTCTTTAACCAACCAAAATAACTTTCCATCACATCCTTCAAAATTCTTCCAAAATTTTAATATTAGCAATCCCGCATTAAACTAAATTTTCAAATAATCTCATCAGTCAACATCTTTTTTTTTACCAAAAATCTAAATAGATTTGTAAATCCTCAATCATAGGACACAATTTAAAATAAAGAAAAATTCCCAAAAATCATTTTCAATTATTGTAAACCAAAAATTACCATCATTACTTCCGCTTAAAATTCAAAATTTACTAAATACGAAAATCGCAAGTTGTACAACTCAGTTTAAATAATTCCTACGGCCATTTTTAAAAGCGAAGATCATTTTCAAACCAAATTTATAACTGTTCAAAGGTGTACAACTATAATACAATAAATCATAAACATCAAAACTCAAAAAATCAAATAAATTCATATTTGTACAAAGATGTATATCTATCACCCAAAACTCATAAATATCACAACTCGAAAAGCAAATCAATTTTATACTTGTGCAAGGATGTATAACTATAATACAATAATTCATAAATATCAAATCTTGAAAATCAATCAATTTTTTGAACCAAGTATGAAATTCTATAAATCCTCTGGTGTTTACTATTTAGAAATCTCAAGGTTAAAACTTTCTGTGGTAATATCCTACTTTACCAATTACTAATCATTAAATCACACAAAAAAAATATTTTTAACTCAATTAGAGTCTTGAATGTATTCCAATTGCCAATATAACCATTCTAGCCATGTGTTTGACCTATGAGCATATACTAGTGTAGTTATCTTCCTAGTTGGCACTAAGCACGAAAATAAGAATCAACGGTAGAAAAGAATCAAGCAAGATGCAGTTCAAGGAGGTCGAACAAGAGTTCGGAATTTGAAGCCAAGGGAAGAGGTCAAGCTGTATGGATGATATTCCTAGATTCTAATCCTATGTTGCAGGCTCACATCGGTATAGTTACGTAACCGAAGTGACAAACTCGACCTGCATGGGCCACCACAAAAACATGTAACGCCCCAGTCCCAAAATACGTAGAACTAGGAACGTAGACATGCCAGCTGTATTCATACGAATTATACTCCAATATATGGAATCTTCGTATGAATACATAAGCTATAAAATACAGTAGAACCATAACTAATCTCATCTACACAAATAAATGAATAAAAGATAACATATAATGAGAATGAATTGTTTTGATACAATATGTTGGGCGGAGGCAAATCCACTACCAACAAGTAAAGGAAAATACATAAGAAAAGATATCAATTTGGCGAGCGAAGCAAAGACGATCCAAGTGCAATCATCCTCGAAGAAGTAGTGACGATCATGGCCACGGATAGAGCACCTGCGAAAGACACTAGCACACACCTAGAGAGATGACCAGGTCCTCAGAGGGACGTAACATGACACATAATATCATGCCATATAAACTGAATAAATATTGCTCAAATAAATAAGTCAAACGAATTATAACATGGTCCAATACGCACCTACTGAATGAGCGTACCATCCCCCCAACCAAACAAGGACAGGAGATAGTAAACTAATTCACGGTGACGTATCTTTCCATGCTAAGAATCTAATATGGTATCCGGACCCCAACAAGGTTCAATACCTTCTCATCGAAGTAGTAAGTCACACCTACAACCAAACAAGGACAAGATGTGACAAACTAATCCGCGATAAGTTATTGTTTCAAGCCACGGTCAGATACAAGTACCCAAACCAAAAGTACTCATACCTAACGGATAAAGGTACCTAACCGTTCTAAGTGAAATGTAGTTAAGAACAATCCTTCCTACGCATGGGCCCTGGCTAAATAGGATCGGCGTACCCCTTTTGGGCACCAGAGGCCCCATCAGTAAGAGCATGACGTTCCGCAGAATCGTCAGTGGCCGTCAGTAATAATGGGTCATCAACGCCGTATCTCCAGCGGAGAGTCCGGGTCACAAGGGAAAGTGCATCGAAGCCCATACGCTAAGGAATTGTCCTCTTCGTTCAATGCCTACCATGTTGTATCCACAATATTAACATCTATAACCGCTAAGTCAAACTAGCATGCAATTCTATTAGCGGTTATTCCTATCGTACAGCTTGTACGTACTGGTGGCCAGCCAATCACGCACCTTCGTGTCCTACATGCGACACACAACTTCGTGGTACAACGTGTCAAGGCCAATGAATGCAACACACAAGGTGGTCCCTTAAATCTAGGTTTAATTTGTAAGAAAATAATACACAGCAGGAAATATAAATGAACAGTAAGTTCTAACAATTATGCCATGTATCACAGTTTATTTTGCATAAAGAAAATAAATAATGCATGAAATATGAGCTAAAATAATTACACAGCAAATGGCAAGGTGTCTTGCCTGAGGTCCTTGCTGGTGAAACCGACAATCCCGTTGGGTACAGAATAGTCACAAGGCTACACAAGATAACTCAGACGATGTGACAAACTTCTAAAATAAAAACCAAAAATAAAATATTCTGGAAAAATTTTGGGAAAAATATATGATATGTATTTTTCAGTCAGTATTCCGAAACTTCAAACGGATCGTGATTCTGATTCCTGGTTCTCCCAGAATCTCAAAAACACTAAAACGTGTCAGATTTCGGACCACTGACACTCCACAAATTTTCCAGAAAATTAAGTTCCGAATTTATGAAAATAAAATTTACATTCAGAAAATATACCTCAATACGATTCCAACAAAAAACTGGAGGTCAAAAGGAGTCCAGAGTTGGGAGTTATGGTCATTCGAAGTTGCTACAACCTTTGAAAATTGAGGCTGAATTTATGACGAAAAAAGAGAGAAATTTTGACAAGGATGGTTTGAAAGATGATTTGTGGTGAAAATAATATAGAGGAGTACCTGCCTATTTATAGGATGTGGGAATTCCCAATTAGATAAGAATTAGGATTCCTTTAAACCCAATTTAGATATTTCCTAATTTAATTTAAAAGCAATCAAATCCAAATCCAAATCCAAATCCAAATCTAATTTAAATCAAATCAAATTCTCTTAGTTTAAAATCAAATCAATTAAATCCAATCTCAATTATAGATATTAATTTAATCTATTTAAATAAATCCAAAAATCAAATCAAGATTCAAATGGCCGCAATAACTTCCAAATATATTTTTCAAAATACCAATAATAATAATTTTGAAAATAGTAATTATTTTTAAATATCTTTTTGAATAGTAAAATATTAATATTAATAAATCTCGAAAATTATATTTTTATTTAAAATAGACTAATAAATAATTACGAAATATATGTATACACAAATATTCTTTACATAATTATGCTTTTCCTAGTATACAATAAAATATTATTTATGATTAATAACTGCTAAAAATAAAAAGGGTTTTTATAGCAAGAATAATAATTATACAATATTTTGAAAGTGTATAATAAAATAGAAAAAATATTTTTCTAAAATATGTACGCTCGCACATATTCGCACTTGACGAGCAACTACGAAAAATAAAATTTTGTGCGCGACGTATAATACGCCTATGCGACGTACAATATAAAATTTTAAATCAGTACCAAATTTAATAATAAAAAAATAGTAGAAAATTTAGGGGTTTTACATGCTCAGCCACAAATTAGGACACATTTGCAAAACAAATATGGAGCCTAAATTTTGGCTATAGCAAAGACACATGCTTTGGCAAGAGATGTGACATCATTTGTTTGAGTTAATGACATAGTTTATGAGTATGGCTTGAGTCGGTTGTATGTTGAAACGAGAAAGACCGTAAGACAAGTATAAATGGGTTACACTTAGAGCTGTCAAAATGGGCTAAGCCCGTTGGGCCGGCCCGTCCCGCCCGCCAAAAAGGTAGGTTGGGCCGAGCATTTAGGAACCCGCCAAACAAGCGGGCCTAGGTGGGCTGGCCCGCTAGTAGCCCGTCCCGCGGTGGGCTAGCCCACGGGCCAAGTGGGTTGGCCCGTCATCTATTTTTTTATAAAATTTTTAATTTTTTATTTAGCACATATATGTGATATGTATTATAAATGATAAAAATTCTCATTTAATGCAAGTAATGACATATAAAATATTAAATTTGGTCATTTATTTACATGAATGAAGGTATTTTAAAGAAATATCTACTATTATAATATTTCTTGTATTTTAATAGTAATTTGATGCATATGAGAGTGAGTAGAAAATATTATATATATGATTTTTTTTTTTCTTTTAAGAAACTAAACAATAATTAAAAAATTAAAAAAAAAATTAAGCGGGCCGGCCCGCCTAGCCTGCAACCCGCCGGTGGGTTAGGCTGGGTTGGAATTTTTTCAGCACGCCAAAATGGTGGGTTGGCCCGCCCCGTCCCGCCAAATGGTAGGTTATGGTGGGTTACGGGCCGGCCCGCCCCGTCGGCCCGTCTTGACAGCTCTAATTATATTGTATTGCGAGGCACGACCTTGATATTGTCACACAAATGAATCTTATGGCATGGCCACAAAAGTATCACAAATAGTTTTATAGAACGGTCAAAAGGATTTAGAGCATGATCACGTTGGTTGTAACATGAGTAGACCAAGAGTCTGAGTATTAGAATTTATCCTAAGGTAAGATTAGAAAGACCACAAAAAGAATAATTTTGCACTCACTAAAATAACGTATTGGTTTTGTATAGGTGGGCGAGGAGCTCACTCACCAGTACGGTTGTGTACTGATACCCTACCAGTTTTATGTGCAGGTTCAGGTATTATCACGCTCGGGGCGGAGCTCGCTTGTGTAATGCCCCGCTCCATACAGTACATTATGCTGAGTTGTTGACTCAAAGAGTTGCGTTAATTCGAAGAAGTATCGATACGAATCGATACATGAGTTACGTTGACCCGAGGAATGCATCGAGTTAGATCGATGCAAAGAGATATGTTGGCCTGAACGAGAAAGCATTGAGTCGGTTCGAAGACCTAATAAATCGAATCGATGCAAAGCATAAGTCTGGTTTAGATAAGTATTGATTTTAATTGGTTTCGTGTGCAGGCTATGCTTTTACGCTGAATTATAAGAGATAACATTTTGCCTTATTTGCAATGGAGTCAGTAAAACCAAAACATCGTCTCGTAACAGACTGACACATGGGTACGGTAGGCCGAATCAGTCGAGTAGTTTAACACAGAACGAAGTGCTCGAATGGCTAAGTCAGAAGAGTTGGCCGTGTAACAAAGTTATGAAATTGAGCCACATCGGCTCGGCGAAATGACAAGGTATATCGGCTAAGGTGGGAGGACTTTGACCCTTCTTTCCTACTCCGTCATGTCTAAATAAAATGTACTGTTGTATGCTAAGTTAACCTATCGAGTCTATGGGTGCGGCCCGAAGGGGAAAAATCGTAGTGCATGTCGAATACTAAGATAGAACAATTGAATTAAAATATACATCAAATGTACGAGTTGTCATAAAACATCGAAATATCGCAAAGGCGAGCGCCTCCATGTGCAAGCCATAAGAACATAGGATAACTGTATCGACGAGTGCATCAAATGCATGAGTCACGAGACATTGAACAATTGGATCGAAATATGCCTCAAGGCACGAGTCGTTGAACATCAATCAAATGCATGCCTCCATGCACGAGTTAGTATTCTAGAACATCGAAAGACTATATCAGCGTGAGTTCCTCAGTGCATGAGCTATAGAATATTAAATACCCTATCGAGGCATACCTCAGTGCACGAGTCGGAGGGAAGGAACATAAGTCTAACACATTGAACACTAAGGCGTAAAACATAGAAATACAGAATCGAGGCGCACATCGAATGCACGACTCGTAGGATATCGAATAACTATTAAATGAGGCATGCTACCTCAAAATGTTTATGGCCTTCAAGGCATTCCTTGATGAACATTGAGTTAGGGCATTATGCCAATGACAATAGAGATAGACGAATTGCTTGGTTGTATGAAATTGATGCATGTTGCATGGTTGAATGGACTTGAGATATATAGCCCATGCACGGGTATGTGATGGCTCCCTCGAACGTGGTACGTCGTGGCGTCGGGACCGTTCAGCCTAGGAGGGATGTGGTTTGAGAAATTCGGTATTGATGGTACACTTTATTAAAATAATTTACGACCTGCTATTGATGTGATAAGCCACTTACCGAGTAATTCAGGTCCTCCGGGTAAGGGACTAGCAATCTCAGACGGAGCGATCACCATCTTACATATGTGATTTGAGAAATATAGTCCATTTGTCTTGGAATGCCAACGACCTTCATATAGTTAAAGAATGACGGGCTGAAAGTACAGGCACACACAGATCACTTATAACATGACAGAAAAAGATGGTAGGCGTGTTCACCTTACGTCGGAGCACGGGTGAGTGCGTCGATATTGGAAAGAAGTCACCATAAAACAACACAAGATTAATATTGGTTGCATGTATGCTTACGCAAATAAATGATAGCATGCTTGCCATGAAATATATTCAAATATGCCATGAAACATATCCTAAAGTAAAGATAGAAAGATCACAACTTAAGCTGCATGATTCATACATATACTTAATATCGGTTTAGCAAAGTGGGTCTTATCAGTATGCAAGAGGATCAGTACTGATCCCCTACCAGATTGCTTGCAGGATGCAGGTAATGGATTGCTCGCAGCAAAGCATCGCTTGAATGCGCTGGGGCATGGAATGCCATAGCGTTTTAAGATGTGCGATCGTATTGATGCTCGGACTTGCAACGGGATGATGCGGCCGAGATATAGAAGACATGACGTATGGAATGATGAAATCCTTTGTGGACAAGAGAGAACTTGAGTGTTGTAAGTCAAACTGGCATAATTTATTTGGACTGTTGAAAGCCTTTGTAATTGTACTACTTATTGAATAAAGATAATTATTTTGTATACTCTGTTTCTTCCGCTGCTAAATATTGAATCAAAGATAATCATTTTGAGAACATGCCATCTTACCTTGTACGAGTGTAACTCCAGACTCGTACGACATCATGCCCCAGCGAGGACGAACAATTTACCAAATCGAAGTGTGACAATTTGGACGTGCTAGGGCATGGAGTTCTTTAGCGTTTCGAGGTGTACGACCGTATTGAAGACTTCACCTATACGGGATGTAATTTATGGACACTGCCTTCTGAAGCATCCGCTGGCTTGTTATGTTGTATGATAGATGAGAGAGAGTAGAGTGACTTGTAATTAGAGAGAAAGTGAGCTTCAGTGACTTGTAATCTTGACTTCGTGCCCTTGTAATCTTATATCCAATATCAATAAAAGTTCTAGTTTTGTTTGAATACTTGTGCTTCCTTGTTTATTCAATGCTTCTTTTCGGGACTTCTGTGCGACGACCATGTCATTTTGTATGTAATTATCCATTATGGAAATTGCCATGCGCGAGCGTAACCTAGGCTCACGCGGCATCATGCCCTAGCAAGGATGATCGATTCTGCAGAACCGAGACGTGACAGTATGTAGGCGGCTAATGAATCTTACGACTTTCTATAGTTTGTCTAGGTTGTCACGTCCCGATCCCGCATAGTCCTTTCGTCCTCACTTTGGACTCTGTGGAACCATTTTCCTCGCTTGGATGTGATGACGTGCAAGCCTAATTTGTGCTTTCACAAGGCCAGGACATGTACAATGACAAAATAGATAAGATAGATAATAATGAAGTGGAACATCATTGCTGACTATGAAGCAGCAGCTGACATATTTCAGAATATAAATTTAACACAATGATAGCAGAAATAAATTCTTTTTATTGATATCTTTGAACAGGTTACAAATCTTTCATTGTCTCTCTGATACAAGCCATACTTGCTTACAATCTCTGAGAAACTTTACAGATTACAATGATCTCATTCCATACATTACATCCCTTTATATACAAAACCAACTCTTTAAACATATAACTGTCTCTTTCTTCTCTTCTGATTTCTGGCTCCTAAAGATGAGGCTAGGGTTATCGCTTCGGATCATTCTTTTCATTCACCTTGTACTTGCCGACAAGCTGACGGTGGGTCAGCACTTTAATATATTGGTGATGTGAACAATGGTTACATCGTACGATCAATAATTCATTTAGTGAGAAAACATTTCATATGATATGATCTTGCTACTTTTATCTATGTTCATTGCATGAAAATCAGAGGCAGATTACATCTTTTGAAACACTTTCGAATAGCCACAATTCATTCATATTCATTCAAGCATATAAGGTGTTAGGGTTATATACTAAAAGCATCACTTTTTTAGTAACCTTATTTCCTTAAATTTTGAATGAGAATCATATGGGCAAATATTTGTATATTGTATTTTTTGCAAGTGTTAATACAAATGTCTGATATTCTATATTGTAGATAATATGGTGTGTGGTGTCACACAGAAGATCATATTATCAGTTTCCTATGGAGTATATAAATAGTTCATAACCTAGATGGACTTGGACAATCTATTGGAAAGGTTGTAGTGTAATCTGGTATTAGTCTATCTTTTTTTTTGAAAATAGTATTAGTCTATCTTGACTATAGGTTTGCACTAGTATACTTTGTGTGTATTGAACAGGACCACTTGAGGTTGTTCTCTTTGTACTGACTACATAAGAGAACAAACACCTCTGTTATTATGGATGCTTGTGCTCTTAACCCGGATATAATAACGGACATGTATATGCAGTGTGCATTATTTTAACTCATAAAAGAGTGAAATTCATTATGGATCAACAACCTCTATGAATTGGGTAATAACATTGTATGTATGATGGGCTGTTGATTATAAATGGAATCCATGTCCCGATACATCGGGTTGATGATGTCCCCTTAAGGAGCTCATAAGGATTGTCATGTAAACCCTGCAGGTGGATTATATCCGACATGACAAATAAATTTGAACGGTACTACTTAAGGATAAAAGATGTCGAATCAATATAGTTATCAGTAACTTAATTTGATCGACGGACATACGATATCTTAACATGGGGAGCCAAACGAGCATATAATAAAAGGAGCCCACAAACATAATTTGGGATTAGGGAGGTAGTGCAACAATAGCTCATTAATGGACCGAGCTATTGTTAATGGGCCTGGATTGTGTGTTCGGGCTGAACACGGGATATCCAGATCCATTAGGAGGCCTAACCCTAATTTCTCCTCATTGTCCCTGCAGTAGCCTATATATATCCTCTATTCTCTGGTCGCCATATTACCGATCAAAAATATAAAACTTTCTCTAAATTCGTGATTCACGTAAGGAGAGAAAGAGAGGGCTGCCAAGGAGAAGAAAAGGTTGGGAGATCGTCGCCCATACGACGTCCAACTCGAGGAAGGAATACGTGCAGAAGATCTTGGGGTCGCCCGCTCGAGATTGCCAGGAATTACTTGTCTCCTTTCCGCCGCAGGTATAATTCGTGAACCCTAGTTTCCGCCTATGAAGGGTTAGAACACGTATTAGATCTGTTTAACTTTTTGATCAATATGCACACCAAAGGAAGGGTCCTGGGAATCCCCAGTTCCATCAATTGGTATCAGAGCCACTTTGGATCTACGTATTGATTGATACGTCCATGTTGTCCAATAAAACCTGCATTGTGTAATAGTCGGTAGATGTAGATCTGTTCTAACTCGGTTTTGTAGGCATCTTAGATCCAACTATTATGGTCCAATGCATGTTTTTGATTGTGTTGTTTAAACCACGGACATGTCGTGGATGTTGTTGTTGCTGTAGATATAATTAAAATCACGAGGGTTGATCGTGCTTATTATTTTAATTTTGTAATCTAGATTATGTGTGAACTCCTTCGGAAGGCATAGGATTGATGTAATTTTAATTATTTTTGGTCAATCGTGATGGCGATGGTGGCTATTTCTGACGTCGTACGAGATGCTGGTTTTAAGCAGTCCAGAGGCAGACAGATGATTTTCGATAAAAGAATCGACAGCCAAAACCTTAAAAAAAATCGGGGCACTGCCCCAAACCCCGTGACCTGACCGGGCAGGTCGAACCCCGAATAGATCTGCGCAGCGCCAGATTTTGGATTCGAATAGTTGAGGATGGAGCAGCAAAGATGACCATAATTGTTGGATATTTTCTCTTATTTTTGTCATTTTGCTTTTTCTGATTATGCATGTTTATTATTGTGTGGTTGTTTTTTTTTGAAAAATCAAGCCTACATTAATAATAGACAACATGGACATAATATCAACTAATAGAAAACCCTCATTGTTAAATAACTAAGTGGAAGAGGATATTTATTTTGTTTAAATCCTATGGTCTCCATTACTGGTTTGTAGGTGATGTAATTATACTTGCGTGTTGGCTATAGTGCTTTCCTCCATATCGGATGAGTATAATTATGGATCACCAGTACAAACTTTCTTAGGGATAATTGTAGAAAGTTACCTAGTATGTGTTCACTTCTCCATCTGAAGGAACTCATTACAAGGTAATGGACTTAGTATTAAGTAATGGTATACACTTAGATACAAATAATGGTATCCTCCCCATCGGAGTCACTGCTATTATTTGTATGACCAGAGCAAGACCAGCATATTAATTTTATTTGTCATAAAGTTATGTTGACATGATAGTAAAATTAATAAGAAAAACCTACTTGGACAAAGTTGAATTTGTATACGTACACACTATCGTGGCATGCTAAATTCATGGTGTTCAAGGTGTTGGTGAATTTCTTATTATTGTTTTGAGGGAATCAATATTTAGTTAATTCAAAAAAAAATTTTTGCCCTACATAATTTTATTTATGTGATTCTCAGGATTTCAAAAATGGATTCTTTCAGTCCACTTATGGTGATTCTTAAAGAAAACAAACTTACTGGACCTAATTATATTGACTGGAAACGTAATTTTGATATTGTTCTGACTGCTGAGGAGTACAAATATGTACTTGTTGAGGAATGCCCACCTAAGCCTGATGCTAACTCTGATGAAAAGGTCAAAAGGCTTATAAGAAGTAGAAAAAGGCAGATGAGATGGCACGGTATTACATTCTGGCATCTATGTCAAATGTACTGCAACATCAGCATCAGGCCATGGCCACTGCTTATGACATGATGTATAACCTCAAAGAACTCTTCGGACATCAGAGTAGAGCAGCTAGGCAGTTTGCTATGAAATGTTTGATGAATACAAAAATGGCTGAGGGTACACCAGTAAGGGATCATGTTCTCAAGATGATGGGTCATATGAATGAGAAGGAGATCCTTGGAGCTGAAATCGATGGAGAATCCCAGGTCGATATCATTCTCGGGACTCTGCCTAAAAGTTTTGACAATTTTTGTCTTAATTACAACATGAACAAAAGGTTGTATAGTTTGGCAGAACTTGCAAAAGAGCTACAGAATGTTGAATCTCTCTTTAGGCAGAGTGGTCATGTTTTTGTTTCTGAAAAGGCTTCTACTTCTAAGCCAAAAGGCGGTAAGAAGAAGAATAACATTCAGAAATAGGCAAACTCAGCAAAGAAGGGCATGGGACCTCAAGGCGCGGTGAAAAAGCCAAAAGGCAAATGTTTCAAGTGCAAAGGGTCAGGACATTGGAAGACTGATTGTCCACTTCTCAAACAAGGGAACAAAAAAGGTATATCTCATTTACTAGTAGTTGAAAAATATTTAGCGGTGTTATCTACCGGCACCTGGTGTGTAGATACAGGAGCCACTAATCATGTCTGCAATACATTGCAGGGGTTCCAGGAAACCAGACGGCTCAGTGATGGAGAGATATGCTTGTTCATGGGTGATGCTACAAAAGTATCGGTCGTTGCATTAGGAGATGTTACTTTATCTTTTGGTAGAAATAAGTCTTTGACATTGAGAGATTGCCTTTATGTACCTTCACTTAGATGGAATTTAGTTTCTGTTTCTATGTTAGTTAAGGATGGATATTCAGTTTATTTTAATGACAATATTGTTATTAGAAAGAATAAACATTTTATCTGTTCTGGTGCATTGGTTGATAATTTGTATGTCATTAATCCTATTTCGCCCACAATGCAACTTATGGAAATGAATAATATGTCATCTAACTTAAATAAGAGAAAAGAACCTTCTTGTATGAACCAAACATATCTTTGGCACTTGCGCTTGGGGCATATTAACCTAAGAAGGATTCAAAGACTGGTTAAAGATGGACCTTTGAGTTCATTGGAAGTGGAGGCACTACCAGTCTGTAAATCCTGTTTGGAAGGTAAAATAACCAAAAGGCCTTTTACAGCAAAGGGGTATAGGGCCAAAGATGTGTTGGAATTGGTTTATTCTGATTTGTGTGGACCCATGACTATCCAAGCTAGAGGTGGCTTTGAATATTTTGTCACATTTATTGACGATTATTTAAGGTATGGATACATTTATTTGATGCGCCGTAAGTCTGAGTGCTTTGAAAAATTCAAAGAGTACAAGGCTGAAACGGAAAAACGTCATGGAAAATGTATCAAGTCATTACGATCAGATCGTGGTGGCGAGTACCACTTTGGAGAGTTTTGGGATTATTTATCATAGGCTGGGATTGCATCCCAATTGACTGCACCTGGAACGTCCCAGCAGAATGGTGTAGCCGAAAGAAGGAATAGAACTCTTATGGAGATGGTTAGATCAATGATGAGTTATTCGGATTTGCCAGATTCGTTTTGGGGATATACCTTAGAGACTGCAGCTTATATTTTGAACTTGGTTCCTTCTAAGTCAGTACCTCTTACTCCCACAGAGCTGTGGATTGGGCGTAAGCCTAGTCTGAAACATGTTCGCATTTGGGTTTGTCCAGCACATGTGCTGAATGGAAAAATAGATAAGTTGGAATCTCATACAGAAGTACGCTTATTTGTAGGCTATCCAAGAGGAACGAAAGGAGGTTTATTTTATAGTCCTAAGGATCAGAAGGTCATTGTTAGCACCAATGCCCGATTCTTAGAGGAAGACTATGTGATGAACCATAAACCCATAAGTAGAGTTGTTCTAGAAGAACTGAGACATGAGACACCAAGTACTTCAGTACCAACAGTACAAGAGGATGAACCACAAATAACTGCACAATGTGTCACAAATGTTACACCACAGCCGATAGTGCCTCGTCGTAGTGGGAGGGTTGTGATACAACCTGATAGATATATGTTCTTGGAAGAGTCGTCAGACTTCGTCCCTGAGGAACAAGATTATGATCCCTGTACCTACAATGAAGCACTCCAAGATAAGGATGCAGAGTCTTGGCAAAAAGCAATGATATCTGAAATAGAATCTATGGATTCTAATCAGGTCTGGGAGCTTGTAGAACCACCCGTTGGTGTAAAAGCCATTGGATGCAAGTGGGTCTATAAGAGAAAAAGAGGATCAGACGGTAAGGTTGAAACCTTTAAAGCTCGGCTTGTAGCAAAAGATTTTACTCAAAGAGAGGGTATCTATTATGAGGAAACCTTTTCTCCTGTAGCCATGCTTAAGTCTATCCGGATTCTTTTATCTATTGCAGCTCATCTCGATTATGAGATTTGGCAAATGGATGTCAAGACAGCTTTCCTTAATAGAAGTCTTGAGGAAGACATCTATATGAAGCAACCAGACGGGTTCATTGAAAAGGGCCAGGAGCATCTTGTTTGTAAGCTCAAGAAGTCCATTTATGGACTTAAGCAAGCTTCCAGATCTTGGAACATATGTTTTGATCAAGTGATAAAATCCTATAGATTTGATCAATGTCAGGATGAATCATGTGTATACAGAAAGTATGACGGAAACGTGGTGGTGTTCCTAGTACTTTATATGGATAACATCTTGCTCATTGGAAACAATGTGAAGGTGTTATCTAATGTATGGGTATGGTTATCCAAACAGTTTGATATTAAGGACTTGGGAGAAGTAGGTCACATCCTTGGGATCAAAGTTCTACGAGATCGCAAGAAAAGGATGTTGGGCTTATCCCAAGCTTCCTATATCGATACGGTACTAACTCGTTTTAGTATGCAAAATTCTAAGAAAGGTTTCTTACCTTTTAGACATGGAATTGCTCTATCAAAGGAGCAGTGTCCGAGGACGCCTAAAAAGATAGAGAACATGGAGGCAGTTCCTTATGCTTCAGCAGTAGGAAGCTTAATGTATGCAATGCTATGTACGAGACCAGACATCTGCTTTGTCGTAGGCTAGGCATGGTCAACAGATATCAGTCTAACCCAAGACAAGAGCACTGGACTACCGTAAAGCATATTTTGAAGTACCTGAAAAGGACTAAAGAGTATATGCTAGTTTACCAGGCAGATAGTTTAGTTCCCTTGGGGTATACAGACTCAGATTTTCAGTCAGATAGGGATTCCAGGAAATCTACCTCAGTTTATGTGTTTACTTTGGGAGGTGGAGCCATTGTGTGGAGGAGTATCAAGCAAAAATATATTGCTGATTCCACCATGGAAGCCGAGTATGTGGCAGCCTCTGAGGCAGCCAAAGAAGCGGTTTGGCTCAGAAACTTTCTGTTGGACTTGGATATGGTACCTAGTTTGCCTAAGTCTATTACACTTTATTGTGATAATAGTGGTACAGTTGCAAACTCGAAGGAACCACGAGCCCATAAGACTGGAAAACACATTGAGCGCAAGTACCACCTGATACTAGATTTCATAAAGAAAGAAAAAGTTGATGTGATCAAGATAGCATCAGCCGACAACCTAACTAATTCCTTTACAAAGAGCTTACCAGCTAAGGCTTTTGATAGTCATGTTGAGGGAATGGGAGTCAGATGTGTAGCAGCATGGCTTTAAGTATAAGTGGAAGATTTATAACAATATACTGAAAAGCAATGCTTTGAGTATAAGTGGGAGATTGTTAGGATTATATACTAAAAGCATCACTTTTTAGTAACCTTATTTCCTTAAATTTTGAATAAGAATCATATGGGCAAATGTTTGCATATTGTATTTGTTGAAAGTGTTAATGCAAATGTCTGATATTCTATATTGTAGATAATATGGTGTATGGTGTCACACAGAAGATCATATTATCAGTTTCCTATGGAGTATATAAATAGTTCACAACCTAGATGGACTTGGACAATCTTTTGGAAAGGTTGTAGTGTAATCTGGTATTAGTCTATCTTAACTATAGGTTTACACTAGTACACTTTGTGTGTATTGAACAGGACCACTTGAGGTTGTTCTCTGTGTACTGGCTACATAAGAGAACAAATACCTTTGTTATTATGGATGCTTGTGCTCTTAACCCGGATATAATAACGGACATGTATATGCAGTGTGCATTATTTTGACTCATAAAAGAGTGAGATTTATTATGGATCAACAACCTCTATGAATTGGGTAATAACATTGTATGTATGATGGGCTGTTGATTATAAATAGAATCCATGTCCCGATACATCGGGTTGATGATGTCCCCTTAAGGAGCTCATAAGGATTGTCATATAAATCCTGCAGTGGATTATATCCGACATAACAAATAAAGTTGAGCGGTACTACTTAAGGATAAAAGATGTCGAATCAATATAGTTGTCAGTAACTTAATTTGATCGACGGACATACGATATCTTAACATGGGGAGCCAAACGAGCATATAATAAAAGGAGCCCACAAACATAATTTGGGATTAGGGAGGTAGTGCAACAATAGCTCATTAGTGGACCGAGCTATTGTTAATGGGCCTGGATTGTGTATTCGGGCTGAACACGGGATATCCAGATCCGTTAGGAGGCCTAACCCTAATTTCTCCTCATGGTCCCTGTCGTAGTCTATATATATCCTCTATTCTCTAGCCGCCATATTACCGATCAAAAATTTGAAACTTTCTCTAAATTCGTGATTCACGTAAGGAGAGAAAGAGAGGGCTGCCAAGGAGAAGAAAAGGTTGGGAAATAGTCGCCCACACGACGTCCAACTCGAGGAAGGAATACGTGCAGAAGATCTTGGGGTCGTCCGCTCGATATTGCCAGGAATTACTTGTCTTCTTTCCGCCGCAGGTATAATTCGTGAACCCTAGTTTCCGCCTATGAAGGGTTAGAACACGTATTAGATCTGTTTAACTTTTTGATCAATATGCACACCAAAAGAAGGGTCCTGGGAATCCCCAGTTCCATCACAAGGGACTATTTATTTCATATGAAGTATGCAGCGTATTTCATGAGCCACAATCATTTCTCTTATTCAAGCGATTCTTAAGGTCAATTAAAAGAACGATATCATTTTATATCTTTTCACAGTAAGACATATTCTTTGATACAAATCATGATCAGTTAAGCAACACATATATCACTTTTTCTGTGATTCTTATCATAGCCGATGGTTCATCCCTGCACAAGACAATGATTAGCATAAACATAATATATCTAGTCTTGTTCTCTGTTCATCTCTGTAGTATTAGCTCGTGACCAAACTTTCTAGATGTATGCTATCGATTAGAAACTGTGACTCAAGGCTCGGCTCTGCACTAACACATACGTATACCAATAGCTGTGACTCATGGTTCAGCTCTGTACTGATAACACACATGCTAGCAGCTGTGGCTCATAGTTCAGCTCTTCACATTCGATGCCTATCTATATGATGGTCTATGGGTCATTCCCCATGATTAGTCGATGTGACTCTTAGGTTCAGCTCGTCGCTAGTAGACACTCTATACACCCCCTGATCATGAGGTCTTTTTACCTCAGGGTTTTACTCTATCCCCCTAGGGTGAGTGGTTCCAGTGCCCGAAAACTGGTCGTAGAGATCTTTAATTGTACACAAGTTGTCCAGGACCAATGCATGAATGCAACTCTATCTGATAAAACTCTATAATGCATAAATTATCGATCAACAACCATATTCCATCTATTATTTTCTTTTCATAAAATCGAGCTAGTAGCTCTACTCTTTTCTCTATACGAACAAGTCGTATCATCTCTTTTAACAGCACAACGTGCCTTTTATACATTTCTATCTTTATAGCATATAATTGTCATGCCTCGATCCCGCTAGGGTCGTTCGTCTTGCATGGATCCCTGCGGGATCGTTCGTCCTCGCTAAGGCGTGATGCCGTACAAGCCTAAGTTGTACTTGCACAAGGCCAAGTACCTGCATAAAACTAGTCAAGTAAAAATACACACACGCACCCATTTATTGCAGAAAACCAAATGTTGGACACAGATATTTGAAATGGAAATACTTTTTTTATTGATAAACTTGATAGGAATACTAGTACAAAGCTTTACAAACTCAGATTGCCTTATCTTGGATACATGATTTTCTTTAAAACTCTCTTTTGAAAATAGTCGCAATGCCCATACATCATATCTCTTCATTACATGCTGGAAATATAAAGACACCTTCAAAGGAAAAAAAACTTGCAACTTTGACTTGAAATGAAAAGAAGCTTGAGGCAATCCACGAGCTCTACTGGGCTAGACGAGCTTCAGTGCCTCACTAGAAATCCCATGTCTCCTTTGCTTTCTGAAAAAGATACCCACAACATGGGTCAGCACACATCATGTACTAGCGAGCGGCTCTTCACCGAAACTCACAAATATCTGCACTAATTCAACATGTGAAGCTACATATTTACTAGTGCTTTTTTTACTTGTCTAGGTTCATTTTAACAATTTATAAGAACAAAACAGAAGAATATTTCATAATCAATTTACCCATCACCAACAGTCATCCCTGTACAAAACAGGTTAGCACATTTTGCATATATAAAACATTCTTATTTTCCATCCCTGCATGTTAGGCTTGCAATAAATCTCTGTCTATATGCATGAACCTAGCTATTGTGGTCCATGGGTATTCCCATTACTAGCAATTGGAACGTTCTATCCCAACTACTAATAGACTGACACCCCCTCTTACTGCGGGGACTTCTAGCCCCAGGTGTCTTGTTCTCTCCTAGGCCGATCGATTCCAGGTGCCCCCAGAATCGATCGAGAGATTACCATCTAGTGCACAAGTTGTCTAGACCAATGCGAATGCAGCTATCAAATAATTCTACTATATACGAACCTAGCAACTTGTAAACATTTTGTCACGACCCGCTCCCGAATAATCGGACACGAGTCGGACACGCCCAGCCTTCATTGTTAGACACAATGAAGTAAGCTGTACCAAGCTAGGGAAACTAACCAGATAATCATGAAAGTATAGAATCACAGCAACTATATAATGTGTCCCAACCAGAAAAGAGATGCAATATCTGAATTTATTACAATTCAACTATAATAGTCTGCTAGTCTCAATACATGGAAAGATAAATGGAAAACTAAATGAAACTAGGCCTCTGCAGCCTCTAGGTCACAAGCAGCTCCAGCTGGCTCAGTAGGGAAGGCAGTATCCTGTCCATAGTATGTGTCACACAAAGCCTCCATCTCACCTATCATAACATATCCAGTCAGGAGCGGAGCAAGTACAATTCTAGGTAATGAACAAGACATCATGAAATGAAAGTACAAGGAAACATGGAAAGTACAGGAAGAGCAAGTGAATAAGTACATGAAGAACAGTGTAAAGTACATGAAAGAACATGAATGTAAGAACATGATATGTAAGCACCTGAAAGAACATGATATCATGGAACTACAGGAAATAAGTACAAGGTAATCTCCTGAACATGTGTGTACTACATTTGAAATATAACTAAATATGTGACCGGCTAGGGTAAGCACCTGAAAGCACCTGAAAGCACATGAATGGTGACTTAGGACCCGCGTGCACGATGCGGGGTCTAAGCTAAAACACACCTGAGTTGTTACTTGGGATTGGTCACATAGATAGTATATTTTCCCTCCCCAGATACAAGTAATAAGCACAAGAGAACAAGAACACCAGAAAGTACATGACGTGTTGCAGTTGTGTCAATCAAGGAAGCACAGGATATATAATGAAAAGCACAAAACCGTAGAGTGTACTTGCCTGGCTCCAGGAAAGTACAAGTAGGCAATAGAACTAGATATCCTCCTGTAATAGATGATGATGTGTACAAGTTGGTTAATACACAACTAAATCTAATTGGCTTTTTATCAAGAGATTCTATTCACAAATAATTCCTAATCTGAACCTTAGTTCTATGGTTCCCTATAGAGTACTAATATTATTCACTAAAATCTAGACTAACAAGAACTTAATAATAAGCTGAAAACATAATTCTATAAGTCAATGTTCAAAAAAATAAGCTAACATTGATAGAGCTCTTAAATTAAATCAAGACCTTGGAAACTCAATGCTTAGTTCACAAGATTAAACTATCCTATCTAGTAAGGAAAACAACCTAGTTATACTGCAATCATCATGGTTAACTTGAACTTATTCTAGATTTCTGGAAGTCATTTGAATTCCTGGGTTTACACAGGAATATACTCCTGAATTTAACACAGGACTGTATTCCTGGTTTTACACAGGATACATCCTAGGAACACACAGGAATTATATTCCTGGAACACACAGGAATTTCCTTCCTGGAAACACACAGGAATTGAAATCACTTGTTCTCAGTTTCCTGAGAACAAGTTCTGAGAAAAACTTCATGGTCTCAGTTTCCTGAGACACACATTCCTGAAAGTCTCAGATTACTTGAACAATCTGGACTGAAATGTCCAGAGTAACATTGAAACTTCAATGTCTCAGATTACTGAGACATCTGTTCCAGGTTCCTGCACTCTCAACTCCCCAGGTTTTCCTATTTCCTGTTCACTAAGTGTTCAAGTGTATCCCATTGAAATTAATCACTACAATCTAACATCCTATACTACTAGGTATTTGGTTTACTTCAACCTTCAATGAACTAACAGGCATGATTGCAATTTCCTAAATTCATTAACTGAGAATAAGCAATTGTAACCATAACATGAATGATACAATTTACACAAGAGTCTAACAAGACTTCCCAGTCACAACAGAGAATACAAATTCCTGAGACCTGACCATTTGTTCAGTATCATAACTGACATCAACTTGGCATACTCTCAGAAATTTAAATCTCCATTTATTTAGCCTACCATTCCCTAGATCTTCTAGCAACTGATATAAGTATCAAATGCAAAAAGCTTATCAATCTCAGGATTTCACAACATCTAATTCCTGATACTTCCTAACAGCTAATGGCAACTTATATTGGATGCTTAAATAAAATCGAATGGCAGATTTCCCTTCTCTAGTAAATGTTCTTACATGATATATTTCGAATCAGTCCCCAACAATCTCAATCATCTATAGGGAAAAAGTCCAAGACTAAATTAGAAGGAATTTGACAGTTGTGATGAACCAGTTCATACTACCATCAAAATTGGTAGTGACTGCCTCCCAAGTAACAGATAGAAATCTCAGGTTTTCACCTTACCACCTGCTGCATGGGTTAAATCAATTTTAATTAGGAACATTTCAGTGTAACAACTAACCAATCCTCCATATCATCAAGATACATGAAATCTCAGGTTTAATACACTGAACCAAAGTAGTGCACAGGAATTCCAGGTTCATCACTGAACCAAGGACTCATGTGAATCTCTGCTTCAGTGTTTAAACACTGATACACATGTTTCCTGCCTTCTATTAAACAGTCCTCAAGTTTACTGCTCTATAGAGTGGTTTCACTATAACGTCATTCAACTTAAGAAATATTTGGAACAAAAACCCAAAGATACACAGATAAACCATTTGAAACTTAGTTATGAATCTAGACCCAGTTCCAGTTTGAAGAACTCAGATCAACAGGGTTAACTCTAAAATATCTGTTCAGTGACTAAACTGAGATGAATCTCAGGTTCAATCTCCTACAACAGACACCTATTTGTAGTCAAACCAACATTCCCTCAACTGGAAATTAGTTCATACATATCTAAAGAAATGGACTGCAATCAAGTGGTTGCACTAACAGTCAACCATAGCAATCCCTATTGTTTGAAGAAAAATTAGTTCCTAGCCTACCAGCCTTCCTATCCCAGTCCCGACTGGACTTGATTTGATTCAAGTCAAAATCAAAATATCGAGGCCAACATCATTTAAGCCTTTATTGAGATATCAGTCCCTCTTCCATATTAACCAACCATAGAGAAAATATAACAAGTAAAATTCATGAAAGGAGTTTGGCTTGTACCTGCAATAACTCGATCGAAAAGGACTGACCAATTTAGATCAACACCAAGAGTTCCCTTCTCGATCTACTACCACTCCTGGCTGAATCAAAATACATAGGCTAAATAAATACTAGGCTACACCTTCACTACTTGTTCTCTCAAGCATTTAAACATTAACTCTAGATGGAGAAATGAGAAACTCTATAAGGAATCTCTGATCTACAATTAATCGAACAGAATTTGGACTTACCTAGATCGATGTTGAAATAAGAATTTTCAACTCCTGATCAAGATCAGCTCGATGGTCCTGAATTCTTCATATCTGGGGGTTTTGAGATGAAGAACACATCACAAATCGAACGCAGTGTTCTTCACCAAAATGAGAATTCTCAAGAGAAGGATTCAAACTTACCAATCCTAGGAAAAGGAAATGGTTGAAACGAGAAAGAGGGGAGTTCTCTTCGATCTCCAGTCTTCAGCTACCAGCAAATCCTTCAAGAACTTGTTGACATTGCCATGGCTGCTCTGTTGTCGATCCCAAGAGAAGAATGAGAAGAAAAGAAATTTGGGAGCTGCTACAATTTGTTAGGGAAGGGTGAAGATGGTCCTGAATATATAGGTGGTTGATTTAGAGTGGCGTGGGAATTAAGCTACTCGAGCGGAATCTTCCAATCTTCCCTGGCAAATCGGTTAAGGCACATGGCCTGCCATGGCCGTTAGAAAATCGAATTTGAAAGAAGTTGCATTTGCTAAGAAGGCTTAGTTAGCAAAGGAGAAGTAATTCCTTTCTTCCGGATTTTGATGACACTGGTTGGATTAAATGGACACTGGTTGGGCTGCCAGTGATGGGCCCAACCAGTTGATGGGTTAAAATGAAATTAAGCCCAAGGTAAAAGTTTAAATGTTTACTAAAATGTGAAAAAGACTACATTCATACTTAATTTATAATAAAATTCCAATTTTATTAAATTAGCCTAAAAATTTAAAAATTTCAATATTTGGAAAGGCGGAGTTACAAATCTCCCCACCTTGAAAAAATTTTGCCCTCGAAATTAGAATGTAGATACAGATAATAAAATTAAATCAAAATAGTGAGTCTAATAAGTTGTGTATTGAATTCAATTTATTTGAAATACAAAATACACTCAAGTGAACAAACTAGGATATCGCTCACGCATCTTGTCCTCACGCTCCCATGTGGACTCTCCCGGAGAGTGGTGTCTCCACATGACGCGGACAAGAGGAACGGTCTGGTTCCGCAGTCGCTTCTCTCTCCGGTCCAAGGTCTCTACTGGCTGCTCCTCATAGGTCAAACTCGGGCCCACCTCTAGCTCTGAATGATCTACTACATGGCTCGGGTCTGGAATGTAGCGTCGAAGCTGAGATACGTGGAAGATGTCATGCACTCCCTCCAAGCTAGCTGGAATCGCCAGTCGATATGCCACCTCGCCAATCTGGGCCGTCACGTCGAAGGGTCCGATGAATCTCGGACTGAGCTTCCCGCCTCTGCCAAAACGAATGGTGCCTCTGGTCAACGAGACTCTTCAGGAACTCTCTGCTTCTAGCTGCGAACTTCGGTGACCATCTGCTGTTGTCCGCCTAGTGCTTCTGTCGATCCATGACGCTCTGAGCCTTGAGTCCAAGTACACATAAGAAGTTTGGGATATCACGCTTTGACAAGGATCGAGGATCAAATAGTCACGAAGTGGAAGGAATTTCAATTACAACTTAGAGGAGCAAAATCATGAAGACACAACTATTAAGTACGATCAAAACTGATAGTTTAACACAAGTGGGTTAAAACAAGATAGGAAAATCATGGTCAGACAGACATGACTTTAGATCGGAGTTTAGACAAATCACAAACGAAGTATGGAATCAAAATCTGGTAATGTATAATTTGAGGAAATCAATAATCTAACGATAAAATACTAGAAGGTAATTAGCAAGGGTTGATTTTGAGAAACGTACCAAATACTCAGGAGATACAGTATCAAATCAGAATGAACTTGTAAGGATTCGTGATTTAAAAAAAACCCAATAATCATATAAAAAGGAAATATAGTCTCCAGAATATCCAAGAACATGTTGGTATCTGAAATCGCTTTGCTTAGAATCCCTACCCCGCCAGTATGTATCTGACTGCAGTGGACTTCAGCTCCGTGACTCAAATAACAATATGTTACCGAATAATCTGTCAACCTTATCCATTTTTCAACAATCATTGACGAAACAACCCAAGAGATCAAGATATGAAGAATATGACAAGTCTCGTCAATACTCGAAAACCTATGGGTGTCTGAAATCACTTCAACTTAGAGTTCCTGCCTCGCCAGTGCACTACTGGCTGCAGTGAACCCTTAGTCTCCATAATCCAGCTAATGGCTGCAGCGCGCAACTGTCATGCCATAGTAGGTCATCGAATAGCCTCTCGACTTTATCCTTAGGAATTTCAAAAGAGTTTCAAGGAATTCAAAATGAGTTTCAATAGTCCAAGTTACGGAAATGATGAAGTTACTTGACTGTTAGAATACAAGAGTTTATTAGGTACTAAAAAATGACAAGGGATCCAATCAATGAGTACAAAAGGGCAGCCATGGAGATTTAAAATTTCAGACAGGACGAAGTTTCAAATTATGACGGAATATCAACTGATCTCTGGAATGGTAACAAGATTCCATATATGGGACGTTATCCTGAAAAGATAACAGAGTCTCGAAGGACGAACTGAAGCAAGGTATCAGATAGGAGACAAGGTCGAAACGAAGGAGTGGACAAACAACTCTCGAATAAAATCAGAGTCATGAATGAGGAAACAAGTCTCGAATAAGAAACGAAATCTTCAAAACCCTCAAAGGTATCCTCAACAATGTCCTAAATAGGACGAAGCACAAATAACACTTCGAATGAGGAACAGGGTTTCGAAATAAGTCTCGAGTAGGAATTAAATCTTAATTAACACGAAGTTGATAAAAGAACAAAATTTACAAATAGGAGCCATCACTAGAAAACAAGGTCATAAATGAATGTGCAAATGGTATCGAATAATAGATTTCAAACAAATATCGAATTGTGGGTCTGAAACAAGTTTGTCGAATATGAAACAGTATCTTGAAATAAGTTTTGGACATCAATCAAGGTTCCAAAATAGGAACAAGAAGTTTCAAGAAATGATCAATGTGTTAGGAGGAATTTAAGGGAAAACTGGATTATTAATCAAGATACATGGTTTTTCCAACCATGCAAAAGAAATCTTCTGTCTTCAATCTATCTTCAGTATTTCTCCGGGACTGGAATCACTTCAATTCTTCAGCTGTCCTGATATAGGCTGATCCTTGCGGCAGTGCTCCATGTGTTTGCTGATTCTAAGAAGGTGGTTCCCTTTTGCAGTAGTCTGATTCTCCTCGCGCTTGTTCTCGGGCAGTGTGATCAACGTTTTCCAGCAGTCTTGACTTGGTGGGCAGGCGATCCGTAGTATAGCCTCCGTCTTTTGCGGCACTCTTCATAGTGGCATCCTGAGAGGTGGCAAAAATTGTAAATGATCGTCGGCTGGATCTGAATCTGGATCTCCTGCTGGGGCTGAAGTGCAGGGCTCTGGCAGGAATATATGGCTGCTGGCGTGCTGGCTGCTGAGATCTGCTTCTGATGATACGACTGATGGTGTGACCGAAGAAACGCTGACTGAGTGTTGTGACGCTTTGCGGGTCCAGGGTAGTTGTTGTCTTTGTCATAAATCTTCATATCTTTCATGAGCTTCAGCTTCCCGTTTCGTTCCATTGTCTGCGCTATATTCTGAATCTCCAGGCTGGTGGCTCTAATCTTCAGAGAAGTTGGATCCTCACATGCTGAGATGACCTTCAGTGGCGGCTTCAGGTTCTCGATCGGCTCTCTGGTGCAAGATATGCGCTCGGTGTCGGAAAAGTCCAAGTGTCTGAGCGTCTGGAAATCAGAAGTCCTTCCTGGCTCGGAGAGTGTATCCACAAGTCTGACTTGGAAAGGGTGGCCTGCTTCCTCTGGTTGTCAAGGGACTCTTCAGACGTCTCCGTCAATTACGTACTACCCATGGGGATAGTAGAATGATAGAAGGTAGTAGAAGTTCGGAAACGTCAAGTGCAGGTGAATTGACAGTTCTGGTGTCGCATGCTTTTGAACTATCTGCAAAACAGAAAACTGTTAAAATAACCTAGACCTACATACAACAAGTGTTTATAGAATATCAAAATACCTGATACACCTGATATACCTGATATACCCTTATTTCCCGATTTTCCAATGCTGTGATCAAGTTTCCCTAGTGTAATCAAGTCCCCCAATAGTACGCTAAGTCCTAGGTACCATTAGGATAGACCTGCATGGGCCACCACTAAAAACATGTCACGACCCGCTCCCGAATAATCGGACACGAGTCGGACACGCCCAGCCTTCATTGTTAGACACAATGAAGTAAGCTGTACCAAGCTAGGGAAACTAACCAGATAATCATGAAAGTATAGAATCACAGCAACTATATAATGTGTCCCAACCAGAAAAGAGATGCAATATCTGAATTTATTACAATTCAACTATAATAGTCTGCTAGTCTCAATACATGGAAAGATAAATGGAAAACTAAATGAAACTAGGCCTCTGCAGCCACTAGGTCACAAGCAGCTCCAGCTGGCTCAGTAGGGAAGGCAGTATCCTGTCCATAGTATGTGTCACACAAAGCCTCCATTTCACCTATCATAACATATCCAGTCAGGAGCAGAGCAAGTACAATTCTAGGTAATGAACAAGACATCATGAAATGAAAGTACAAGGAAACATGGAAAGTACAGGAAGAGCAAGTGAATAAGTACATGAAGAACAGTGTAAAGTACATGAAAGAACATGAATGTAAGAACATGATATGTAAGCACCTGAAAGAACATGATATCATGGAACTACAGGAAATAAGTACAAGGTAATCTCCTGAACATGTGTGTACTACATTTGAAATATAACTAAATATGTGACCGGCTAGGATAAGCACCTGAAAGCACCTGAAAGCACATGAATGGTGACTTAGGACCCGCGTGCACGATGCGGGGTCTAAGCTAAAACACACCTGAGTTGTTACTTGGGATTGGTCACATAGATAGTATATTTTCCCTCCCCAGATACAAGTAATAAGCACAAGAGAACAAGAGCACCAGAAAGTACATGACGTGTTGCAGTTGTGTCAATCAAGGAAGCACAGGATATATAATGAAAAGCACAAAACCGTAGAGTGTACTTGCCTGGCTCCAGGAAAGTACAAGTAGGCAATAGAACTAGATATCCTCCTGTAATAGATGATGATGTGTACAAGTTGGTTAATACACAACTAAATCTAATTGGCTTTTTATCAAGAGATTCTATTCACAAATAATTCCTAATCTGAACCTTAGTTCTATGGTTCCCTATAGAGTACTAATATTATTCACTAAAATCTAGACTAACAAGAACTTAATAATAAGCTGAAAACATAATTCTATAAGTCAATGTTCAAAAAAATAAGCTAACATTGATAGAGCTCTTAAATTAAATCAAGACCTTGGAAACTCAATGCTTAGTTCACAAGATTAAACTATCCTATCTAGTAAGGAAAACAACCTAGTTATACTGCAATCATCATGGTTAACTTGAACTTATTCTAGATTTCTGGAAGTCATTTGAATTCCTGGGTTTACACAGGAATATACTCCTGAATTTAACACAGGACTGTATTCCTGGTTTTACACAGGATACATCCTAGGAACACACAGGAATTATATTCCTGGAACACACAGGAATTTCCTTCCTGGAAACACACAGGAATTGAAATCACTTGTTCTCAGTTTCCTGAGAACAAGTTCTGAGAAAAACTTCATGGTCTCAGTTTCCTGAGACACACATTCCTGAAAGTCTCAGATTACTTGAACAATCTGGACTGAAATGTCCAGAGTAACATTGAAACTTCAATGTCTCAGATTACTGAGACATCTGTTCCAGGTTCCTGCACTCTCAACTCCCCAGGTTTTCCTATTTCCTGTTCACTAAGTGTTCAAGTGTATCCCATTGAAATTAATCACTACAATCTAACATCCTATACTACTAGGTATTTGGTTTACTTCAACCTTCAATGAACTAACAGGCATGATTGCAATTTCCTAAATTCATTAACTGAGAATAAGCAATTGTAACCATAACATGAATGATACAATTTACACAAGAGTCTAACAAGACTTCCCAGTCACAACAGAGAATACAAATTCCTGAGACCTGA
Source organism: Iris pallida (assembly GCA_029216955.1). Taxonomy (NCBI): domain Eukaryota; kingdom Viridiplantae; phylum Streptophyta; class Magnoliopsida; order Asparagales; family Iridaceae; genus Iris; species Iris pallida. Next base: position 5,462,349 of record JANAVB010016796.1, on the reverse strand, counting down.
CCATTTGTTCAGTATCATAACTGACATCAACTTGGCATACTCTCAGAAATTTAAATCTCCATTTATTTAGCCTACCATTCCCTAGATCTTCTAGCAACTGATATAAGTATCAAATGCAAAAAGCTTATCAATCTCAGGATTTCACAACATCTAATTCCTGATACTTCCTAACAGCTAATGGCAACTTATATTGGATGCTTAAATAAAATCGAATGGCAGATTTCCCTTCTCTAGTAAATGTTCTTACATGATATATTTCGAATCAGTCCCCAACAATCTCAATCATCTATAGGGAAAAAGTCCAAGACTAAATTAGAAGGAATTTGACAGTTGTGATGAACCAGTTCATACTACCATCAAAATTGGTAGTGACTGCCTCCCAAGTAACAGATAGAAATCTCAGGTTTTCACCTTACCACCTGCTGCATGGGTTAAATCAATTTTAATTAGGAACATTTCAGTGTAACAACTAACCAATCCTCCATATCATCAAGATACATGAAATCTCAGGTTTAATACACTGAACCAAAGTAGTGCACAGGAATTCCAGGTTCATCACTGAACCAAGGACTCATGTGAATCTCTGCTTCAGTGTTTAAACACTGATACACATGTTTCCTGCCTTCTATTAAACAGTCCTCAAGTTTACTGCTCTATAGAGTGGTTTCACTATAACGTCATTCAACTTAAGAAATATTTGGAACAAAAACCCAAAGATACACAGATAAACCATTTGAAACTTAGTTATGAATCTAGACCCAGTTCCAGTTTGAAGAACTCGATCAACAGGGTTAACTCTAAAATATCTGTTCAGTGACTAAACTGAGATGAATCTCAGGTTCAATCTCCTACAACAGACACCTATTTGTAGTCAAACCAACATTCCCTCAACTGGAAATTAGTTCATACATATCTAAAGAAATGGACTGCAATCAAGTGGTTGCACTAACAGTCAACCATAGCAATCCCTATTATTTGAAGAAAAATTAGTTCCTAGCCTACCAGCCTTCCTATCCCAGTCCCGACTGGACTTGATTTGATTCAAGTCAAAATCAAAATATCGAGGCCAACATCATTTAAACCTTTATTGAGATATCAGTCCCTCTTCCATATTAACCAACCATAGAGAAAATATAACAAGTAAAATTCATGAAAGGAGTTTGGCTTGTACCTGCAATAACTCAATCGAAAAGGACTGACCAATTTAGATCAACACCAAGAGTTCCCTTCTCGATCTACTACCACTCCTGGCTGAATCAAAATACATAGGCTAAATAAATACTAGGCTACACCTTCACTACTTGTTCTCTCAAGCATTTAAACATTAACTCTAGATGGAGAAATAAGAAACTCTATAAGGAATCTCTGATCTACAATTAATCGAACAGAATTTGGACTTACCTAGATCGATGTTGAAATAAGAATTTCCAACTCCTGATCAAGATCAGCTCGATGGTCCTGAATTCTTCAGATCTGGGGGTTTTGAGATGAAGAACACATCACAAATCGAACGCAGTATTCTTCACCAAAATGAGAATTCTCAAGAGAAGGATTCAAACTTACCAATCCTAGGAAAAGGAAATGGTTGAAACGAGAAAGAGGGGAGTTCTCGTCGATCTCCAGTCTTCAGCTACCAGCAAATCCTTGAAGAACTTGTTGACATTGCCATGGCTGCTCTGTTGTCGATCCCAAGAGAAGAATGAGAAGAAAAAAAATTTGGGAGCTGCTACAATTTGTTAGGAAAGGGTGAAGATGGTCCTGAATATATAGGTGGTTGATTTAGAGTGGCGTGGGAATTAAGCTACTCGAGCGGAATCTTCCAATCTTCCCTGGCAAATCGGTTAAGGCACATGGCCTGCCATGGCCGTTAGAAAATCGAATTTGAAAGAAGTTGCATTTGCTAAGAAGGCTTAGTTAGCAAAGGAGAAGTAATTCCTTTCTTCCGGATTTTGATGACACTGGTTGGATTAAATGGACACTGGTTGGGCTGCCAGTGATGGGCCCAACCAGTTGATGGGTTAAAATGAAATTAAGCCCAAGGTAAAAGTTTAAATGTTTACTAAAATGTGAAAAAGACTACATTCATACTTAATTTATAATAAAATTCCAATTTTATTAAATTAGCCTAAAAATTTAAAAATTTCAATATTTGGAAAGGCGGAGTTACACATTTCCATCTTCTTCTTCTTCTTGCATGGTCAAGCCGTGATTTCCATACCGAGCTATCTCTTTTAGGCAATTCATAAAAGCATACAGTTCATATTGAAGCAAATAAGCGACAGTTCCAATTTATATGTGATTCACTCATTTATCTTCTTTTGTTATTAAGGTATCGTTGATCATAGGAACGAGGCAACATAGTGGACTAGAGATCATTTTTATTAGAGCGTACAAATAGATACAAGCTCGGTTAGAGCAACTCACCAAGATGAATCTTAGTTGAGAGAAGGAGGGACTTCACGCGCTGTTCATGTCCTGTGTATGTCTATGCGTCCCCTTGCATAGGCACCAACATCTATTTAGTATCCTTCGGCCTTTTTCTTTCAAGATTCAGAATAAAATGCGCAATGTGATGAAAGCGAACAATGAAAGCCAATCATCGAAAACCAACACGAAAACGCATTCATCAAAATCAAGCAGCGAAAGAAAACATCCAACAAAACTCTTGGATTCATTTCAATAGAAGCCAATCCATTAATTGGAGAGGTTCATTGTATTTCATCCGTGATCAATCGATACCGGCAAAGGTTTCCCCAAATACTCAGTTCGAGACTGAGTCAGCAAGCCGCAGGTACTACATAGTGGACCGCGAGGAGCGGGGCACTACATAATAACCCACTGAGAAAAAAATTTGTCCTTAAAACTTAACATACAAACTCACCTCCACTAGAATTGCCATATGTATCAAGTAAGGAGGCGAGGCTATAGACATGCACTGTCGCATTATTGGCATTCCGTAACTGCTGATTATGTGGATTGTCTCTGATCTGCGATGGGTCCCTTTACGGCCAATGCTCTTCCGTATCGTTGTGGTTTGGCGTCCGAACTCTCTTATTCTGGAAGTTCATAGCACGGTGGCCCTTTTAACCACAGTTGTAGCACTCTCCGTTGGCAGAACGGCAAACTTCCTTTGTGTGTCCATGTCTACCGCAGAAAGTGTACACGGGCTTATTATTTTGTTCCCCCCAGTCTTCTTTTCTCCGTCAATATTTTTCTCCCCGTCGTGATATCTCTTAGAGGGCTGATTCCGACCGTACTGCATTTTAGTTGATGCCTTCTTCAGGCATAACTGTTCCACCGGTAGCGCTGCCTCAAAGGCCTAAGAATACGACTCACATTCTCGGTTTAGCACACACAAGTGAATGTCGTCATTCAGACCTTCAACGAATCGATCTATGCGAGTCTGCTCCGTGGGTAACATAACAGCAGCAAAATTTTCCAGCTTGGCAAATTCAGATTCATAGTCCTCCATGGATATATCTCCTTGTTTCAGAGTTATGAAGTCATTCTCTATTTTCTTACTCATGGCTGGAGGCAGATATTGATCCAGAAATGTCTTCTTGGACGAGGCCTATGAAATCTTCCCATTCCTAGCTGTTGCGAACAGCGTCGGCTTCTTTGCTTTCCATCAGTCTTTTGCTCGCAGCCGTAGTAGCAGAGCGGCACATATTACCTTCTTGCTACTCGAAACTCCTACGAATGTGAACAGACTTTCCATTTTATCGATCCAGTCCACCACCTTATCTGGTGATGTCCTGCCCTCAAATTTTGGAGGTTTCACATACAAGAAGTCATTTGTCTTAAAGGAAGAGTGCCTTGGCGTCGGCTGGGTTCGTCACCATCCACGGGCACAATCTCGGATGTTTCCGTTGGTTTGGTCGCTGCGGTGGTATCTCAATTTGTCGCTAGCGCAGTTACAAGTTAGGTCAAGGCATCCAACTGCTTCTGTTGGGCCTCCAGTCGGACATGTTGTATCTGGCCACGTTCCTCATTATCATGCCTCTGTATTTCTATCATGGTCATGATCCGCTCTATCGGATCGGTTGAGCCAGATGGTCGAGAAGGAGCCATTTCTCTACAAATGTAAAACCCCTAAATTTCTACTATTTTTTTATTTTAAAACTTAGTACTGATTTAAAATTTTGTATTGTATGTCACATAGTCGTATTGTACGTCGTGTGCGGAAGTTCATTTTTCGAATTTGCTCGACGAGTGCGAATATGTGCGAGCGTACATATTTTAGAAAAAATATTTTGTTCTATTTTTATAGTTTCAAATAATATAATAATTAGTTTTGCTATCAATTCTAAGCTTGTTATTCTTACGTCATTTCTAAAAATTATTAAATATAAAATAATATTTTTGTATACTAGAAAAGTATAATTATGTAAAGAATATTTTTGCATACATATATACCGTAAATTTTTTTATTAGTCTATTTTAAATAAAAATATAATTTTCGAGATTTATTAATATTAATATTTTTATTGTTCAAAAAAATATTTGAAAATATTTATTATTTTCGAAATTATTATTATTGGTATTTTGAAAAATATTTTTGGAAGTTATTGTGTCCATTTAAATCTTGGTTTAATTTTTGAATTTATTTAAAATAGATTAAATTAATATCTATATTTGAATTAGAATTATCTCATTTGGTTTTAAATTAAAGGATGTAAATTTAATTTGATTTAAATTAGATTTGCATTTAGATTTGGATTATCTACTTTGGGTTTTAAATATTCCTAGTCCATATCCAATTGGGAATTCCCACATCCTATAAATAGGCAGGTACTCCTCCAATACATTATTCCTCCACAAATTTTCATAATCCAAAGTGAGTGCATTATGTCCATGACCGTGTCCGTATCCCATCCACTATGTGTTTCATTATACAAATACAGTCCTCCACCCCGGGTCCGACAGATCCGAACCTCCGTCCCCGTCGTGTCGGACACACCCGACACGACTCATCTAAACTTAAAACCCTAATCTTAAAACCTAACCCTTCACCACCACACCCCCACCATAGCAGCCATCCGACTCTGTCTAGTATCCCCACGACCACCAATGGCAGCACTGCTCTCATCATTACCATTAACACCACCATCGTCGCCGCCGTGGCCACCCTCTCCCAACCGTCATGACCAACACAAGACCACCACCATCAACTACCCCGCCATCTCCCCAGGCTCGTCGACCACAAAACCCCCATCACCACCACCAAACTTCACCGCAGTCCCGGCCAAATTCTGGCCACCGATCCTGGCCACCCCCGACCCTGACAAAACCATCTGAACCACCACCCCGCCACGACCACAGCCGAAAACCCCAAAATCCGTCACCGCCACCAAACACCAGAAAAGAAAAAGGAAAGAAAAATAAAATAGAAACCCTAAAAGCTAAACTCACCTCCGCGCCTGCCGCCGACGAGCCGGAGCGCCGCCCTCCGCTGCGTGCGTCTCCCCGCGCCTATCCCTCGCAGCGCCGGAGCACCGCAGCCCGTACCCTCCGTCTTTCTCGATCCCTGATCTCCCGCTTCATTTGCCGTACTCGGCGCAACCGCCGTGACTCCGCCCCTCTCCGGCCTTCGCGTCCACCCCGCTCGAAACCCCCGCGACCGCCATTGGTGCAGCCCTCACCGCCGTTAAACCCCCGCCTCCGTAAACCCTGGCCGCTCCGCCGGCCGGATCCCCCCAAAACCCTCCACCCGAACCCATCGGCCTCTCCCTTCCGGCGATCCTTCCGCCGTCGCCGCCACGAAGTCCCGGCCGCGCCATGACCACCACACGCAGCTCCGCCGCGTTCTCCTCGAAACCCCTCCGGCCGAGACCGTCTCTCTCCCAGATCTGTGCCACTGGCAGGCGTCACCTCACCGAGGAGCTCGAGCGCTGACGCCGTCCCTCTGACTCGCCGGGAGAGAGACTTGGTGAGTCTCCCTCAAACCCCTCTTTCTCCTTCACGCCGCCCCTTCTTTTGATTTTTTCTGACTCCTTGTTTCTATACGTTCTTTTCAGCACTTACTTTCTATAAAAATGATCTCCTCGTAAGATGAGAGCAGCACATGTGCTGCTGATGAATTCGTGGTTATTAATATATTTTTCCTTATTATTTGAACACAGTATAACCTATAGTGTAAACTAATCATATTATTAGTATATAATTGTGATAAGTGATTATTATTATTATTATTATTATTATTATTATTATTATTATTATTTAGGACCCTTATACTTAACACCACTGATAAAAATAGTATACACAAATTATAAGTATTTTGAGTAAATTATTATTATTATCATAGTTTTAATTATTTTATCATTGTTAGTATTTGTTATTAAATAAAATTGTTTGATAAGTATATAAATATTTTCTACAAGCTATATCATGGGACCTACATCTATATTTGAATGCTAGTTTTAACCTTAGAATAAATTATTCTCGGCCTTAAATATTTATCCAAAAACATATTTATTATAGAATAGTATATTTTTTAATTAGTTATCTAATTTGTTTTTAACTGATAAATATTGTACCTGGAAAACCTATTTTTTATGAACCTAAGAGCTTTTTCCTAGAAACGATTTATAGATTTTTAAATATTTTCCAAAGTATATTTTTGACTAATAAAAACTAGTTCCAAATAAAGTATGAGTATTTTCTCCACGAATTCTCATTATAACTATCAAGGTGATCGTAACTAATCATGATTAATTCATACTCCTAATTTTTGCGACTACAGACCTCTACACATCGTCCCTAGCTAAGTTGACCGTCCTGGACCCAATAGAACTATCCGTGCCACCTTCAGAGGTCACCTTGCATAGTTGTTGCACCGAAGTTGTAAATTGTGCCACCTTGATCATTGCACCACCGCGGGCGCCATACCAGGCAAGACACCTTGCCTTTACTGTTTAATTCCTTGCTCAATATTATGCATGTTTTTACTTATTCTAGAAAATATAAATTGTACTTGCAAATTATTATATTTTAGTTGCATTTGGCGTAGAGTTAAGGGACCACCTTTGTTTGTGTCGCATTCATTGGCCCGACACTTGTGTATCACGAGTCACGAGTCTCATATAGATCTCGGACGTACGTATCGACTGGCCGTCGGTGCGCACATGCCGTGCGTTAGGCAATAACTGCTAAATAGTTATAGTTGTCTAGAAGACTTAGCGGTTATTAGAAATATCGTGGTGTGGATTCAGCACGAGTAGTGCATGGGGAGGGTGGAGACAGTTATTAGGCGCAGGGGCTTTCACACCTTTACTTTTCTCTAGATGCCATTTGTGACTCAGTCGAGAGACTAGTGGACGTGCATTTATTTACTTTTCTCTAGATGCCACTAGTGCCTCGGTTGAAACACAAATGTGCCGTGCATTTACTTTCCTCTAGCTGCCGTTAGTGACTCACCCAAGAAGCTAGTGGCCGTGCATTTATTTTTCTCTAGACGCCCCTTAGTTCTCGTTCGAGTGCTAATGGGCCGTGCATTTACTTTTCTCTAGACGCTACTAGTGACTTGGTTGAAACGCTAACGTGCCGTGTTTCGAGCTTCGGGAGCCCTTGTGTGGAACGTTGTCTTCAAATTGCATTTTCACTTAGAATGGTTAAGAACCTTTATTTGTGTAGTCACATATACTTTCTGTTGAGCTAACTTTATTCAGTTTATTGGCATGATATTATGTGTCTTGTTACGTCCCTCTGAGGACCTGGTTGTCTTGCCAGGTGTGTGCTATTATCTTTCGCAGGTGTTCTAGCTCTAGCCGTGTTCATCGCTATTTCTTCGAGGATGATTGCGCTTGGATCGTCTTCGCTTCGCTCGCCAAATTCATATCTTTTCTTATGTATTTTTCCTTACTTGTTGGTAGCGAATTTGTCTCCACCCAACATATTGTATCAAGACAATTCATTATCTTTATATGATGTCTTTTATTCATTTATTTTGCGTAGATGAGATTAGTTATGGTTCTACTGCATTTTACAGCTTATGTATTCATACGAGGTTTCCATATATTGGAGTGTACTTCGTATGTATACAGCTGGCATGTCTACGTTCTTAGTCCTACGTATTTTGGGACTGGGGCGTTACAACAAAAGAGTATAACTTCTGTAAGTCTCATAAAATATTATGGACTTATTGTATGGGGCATTGGTTTTCATAACTCAAAATCGGGACTTTTAAAAGCCATCAAAATACTTTATATACTTTTTTGAAAACTATATTTACAAGAGGCCAAGGACGTAAAACCGTGCTCTGATACCACTTTGTCATGCCCCGATCCCGCTAGTGTCGTCCGTCTTGCCTGGATCCCTGCAGGATTGTTCGTCCTCGCTAAGGCATGATGCCGTGCAAGCCTAAGTTTCACTTGCACAAGGCCAAGTACCTGCACAAAACAACTAGTCAAGCAAAAACACACGTACGTACCCATTTATTGCAGAAAACCAAATGTTCGACACAGAGATTTGAAATGGAAATACTTTTTTTATTGATAAACTTGATAGGAATACGAGTACAAAGCTTTGCAAACTCAGATTGTCTTATCGTGGCTACATTATTCTCTTTAAAACTCTTTTTTGAAAATAGTCGTAATGCCCATACATCATATCCCTTTATTACATGCTGGAAATATAAAGACACCTTCAAAGGAAAAGAAACTTGCAACTTTTTCTTGAAATAAAAAGAAGCTTGAGGCAATCTACGAGCTCTACTGGGCTAGACGAGCTTCAGTGCCTCACTTGAAATCTTCCTGTCTCTTTTGCTTTCTGAAAAGGATGCCCACAACATGGGTCAGCACACATCATGTACTGGCGAGCGGCTCTTCGCCGAAACTCACAAATATCTGCAATAATTCAACATGTGAAGCTACATATTTACTAGTGCTCTTTTTACTTTTCTAGGTTCTTTTTAACAATTTATAAGAACAAGATAAAAGAATATTTCATAACCAACTTATCCATCGTCGACAGTCATCCCTGTACAAAACAGGTTGGCACATTTTGCATATATAAAATATTTTCATTTTTCGTCCCTGCATGATAGGCTTGCAATAAATTACTGTCTATATGCATGAACCTAGCTATTGTGGTCCATGGGTATTCCTATTACTAGCAATTGGAACGTTCTAGCCCAACTACTAATAGACTGACACCCCCTCTTACTGCGGGGACTTCTAGCCCCAGGTGTCATGTTCTCTCCTAGGCCGATCGATTCCAGGTGCCCCCATAATCGATCAAGAGATTACCACCTTGTGCACAAGTTGTCTAGACCAATACGAATACAGCTATCAAATAATTCTACTATACACGAGCCTAGCAACTTGTAAACATTTCTATCTTCTTCTTCTTCTTGCACGATCAAGCCATGATTTCCATACCGAGCTATCTCTTTTAGGCAATTCATAAGAGCATACAGTTCATATTGAAGCAAACAAGCGACAGTTCCAATTTACATGTGATTCATTCATTTATCTTCTTTTCTTATTGAGGTGTCGTTGATCATAGGAACGAGGCAACAGAGTGGACTAGAGATCATTTTTATTAGGGCGTACAAATAAATGCAAGCCTGGTTAGAGCAACTCACTAAGATGAATCTTAGTTAAGAGAATGAGGGACTTCACGCGCTGTTCACGTCATATGTATGTCTATGCGTCCCCATACATAGGCACCAACATCTATTTAGTATCCTTCGGTATCTTTCTCTCAAGATTCGGAATGAAATGCGTAATACGATGAAAGTGAACAATGAAAGCCAATCATCGAAAACCAACACGAAAACGCATTCATCAAAATCAAGCAGCGAAAGAAAGTATCCAACAAAACTCTTGGATTCATTTCAATAGAAGCCAATCCATTAATTGGAGAGGTTTAATGCATTTCATCCGTGATCAATCGATACCGGCAAAGGTTTTCCCAAATACTCAGTTCGAGACTGAGTCAGCAAACCGCAGGTATTACATAGTGGACCGCGAGGAGCGGGGCACTACAACAATAGAGAGACAATGAACAATCTTCGTTTAAGCAAGAATGATAATAGATTTAAATAATAGGCATGAACTCTACTCTTGATAGCTTACTATTTAGGAACATATGAGCATTCTCTTTTCTTTTCTTATTAAGCATGGCAACATTTCATTGATTGAAACAACATTCTAACTTTAGCATGGCATCATCTCATTTTGTTTTAACATGGCAACGTTCGATCGACCATGGCAGCATTCATTTCTTGTTAGCAGGCATCAATCTTTCTTCTTAGCATGCAATCATTATATATTTTCTTATTTTAGCATGGCAACATGTAGATTCTCTTATAAGCATGCTGATTCGCCATATTAGCATTCACAAGGATTATCATCTTGTTATTAGCAATAATATTCATTCAAAAACTCCATATTAGCATTCACAAGGATTCGAACCGTATCCAAGTAGGGCTAGTAGAACCAATTATTACAAGCATGCAGGCAGGAGTACACCAATCTCTTATAAGACCATCGTGCTAAGACAATCAATAACGGTTCCAGCTCTCATATAGAGAGAACATGCTCGTATGATAAGCAGATACTGCAGTCCACTAGTACAGATGAATATATAGTATCTGTGGTAGCCAGCCTTACACTCCCAGAGAGATGTCTGACAGGGCCAATAACGTACGACCTCAAGATTTCGTTCCCTCCCAATGCTTCTACCAAATTGAGTTGCTTAGATTAACGCTATGTTTGTTCGGAATCACATGTCGTGGTCGCATGTTCATCCATGAAGATGTCGTACCATAGCATGTTTACCCCAAGTATGAATCCACATAAGTTCATGGAGTCCCAAATATAGATTCATCCTGAGTGATAATGCATCAAACAATAATCATCATACCATGCCAATATTATTGACAATTACCATGACTGTGCTCGGGAGCATGAATGCACTAACATATAACATGCAAGATATGAAAGGTAGGAACACATAGCAGGTAGAGTCGCATCTCAGTGTACTCTTGAAATAGATTGTATCTCAGTACACCATAGAATAGTACCAGCACATGTATAGGTAATCAAGTCAGGAATATGGTCAAGTCAAGTGTATAGCTAATCAAGTAGTCATAAAAGTCTCTTGGCACTAGGCGCGTGTGAATCCCAGGTGCATAGTCAGGCTAGGCGCATAATTAACTCAAGTCTAGAGGGGAAATAGGCACATGAATACATCATGGTGCATAGGAATCTAGGCGCATGGACAACGTAGGCTCATGTGCCATAGGCATAGTAGAACAGGGAATTCTGGCACATGGCAACCCTAGTGCATGACCAGTTGGGCGCATGGCAAATAGAGCATGGCGAGTTAGCCGCATGGGCCAGATGAGCGCATGGCAGGTCTGCCGCATGGCGACTTGGCGTATGGTCCAGATAAGCGCATGGCCTCTGGCATATAGTCAGGTTAGGCGCATGGCAAATCTCGCACATGGCAGGACAAGCAGACGTATAACCCCTGTGCGCATAGGAACCTATACGCACAATACGCATGTTATTGAAGGGTAATATGTAGCAAGATTCTATGTACCACTTGGCATTTATGTCGCATGGGCCCTTGCATGCATACAGGTCATCATCCTAAACAGCAAGTTTGGCCATGGAAGAACCAAAAACTTGCCATGGCCATAACTTGCTCTCTAGAACTCGAAATCAAGCAAAATAAAAGCCAAAACTGTACTAAATCAAATTTTCTACAACATGAAACAACTAGTATTTCGAAAATAATAAGTTTTACTAGATCATTCCTTCAAAATCATGTAAAACCCTTATTTTAAAACTTTAGATCTCGCCATTAAAATTGAAATCACCAAGAATTTTAGAGAATGTAATGACGCATATTATAGACTAAAAATAAGTGAAAGAAATTAAAGAAACAAAATAAACAATATTGGTCTCTCCATTAGTGCAAGATGTACTTGCCTATGGGTTGGTTAGAGGAAATGAATGAAATTAATGAGGAGAGAGAGAAAGAGAGAGAGAGAGAGAGAGAGAAGAAGAGAGTATTTGTATGGGGGTGGGGTTGCTCTACTAAACCCTAACCAAACATGCTATGTCCAATGTCTAATGCCATGCTACATTATCATAATCTTAATTAAATAGTTAGAATCCGGATTACAATACGGTCCAGCATTTCGTCATCGAAACAGTGAACCACACCTACAACCAAACTGATAAGGGATGGCACACTACTCCGCGATGAGATGCTGTTCCATGCCATTATCATGTATAATTACAGGGTACTGATATACATGCTTTAAACACCAGATACCATGTACAAGAATAGTGCAAAAAAGTACGTATACCGGGAACGGGGAATGACATAGAGAGACATGCAAATAAGTGTGAGGATGCATGAGAGGGTTAAACGTTTATGTTGATGACTTGTATGAACTAAAATTATATTTGACTTTATGTGACCTTATGGCTTGTATTAACTAAATTCATGGTTTGTCTATTTAACTTTATGTGACTCTAATCGTAGCATTATGTTGTATTAAAGTTTATGTTGATGTCATTTTTTTATCGTATATTTCTACACAATGTTATGTATTTGTCCTTGGAGACTTGGGTGCTTTGAGACTTGGGTGAAATTCATACTAAATAACTCTCTGTCTTAGGACTGTCAGGATTTTGGCAATCCTGACTATTTTTAGGACTACCAGAATCTTGGCAATCCTTGTTCGTCCCCAACCCGACTGCGACAAATTATGGACTTCCAAATTGGGTTCAAAATCACCAATAATGGTGTTCTAAAGATGCAAATCCAAACATACAAGCATGAGATGCTTTGTCATAAAGTTTTTGTTGAGTGCATAGAGAAGTTTTAGAAAATATTAGGAATTTAGAAAATATTAAGGTTTAGGGATTTGGATTAAACAAATTCCTAGAGAATATTAGTTAGGGTTTGTAGGTTTTTTTACTAAAGAATATTAGGGTTAAGGGATTTAGAGGAGAGGAAGAGACACGTGAGAATATTAGTTAGGGTTCATAGATTATTTTTTTTCTTTAGAGAATGTTAGGACCTAGGGATTTAGAGGAGAGGAAGAAGACAAGTGGAAAGTGAGAGATTTTTTTATACAAATCCTAACATCGATCAATCTTGATACCCAAATTCTAATATTCATATATATATGAGACCCTAAAACTATGCTCCGTTTGGATATTATTTAAAACTTAGTTTTCTGCGTTTAAACTTAGACGGTGGGCCAAATGTCGTTTGGACAGGACAACTCAAAACTTTACTTTTGGAATATTTTTTTCCATTCCTCAGTCCTCACGTTTGAACTTAGCTTTCAAAAAGTAGATGAAAACTGTTTTTAGAAAACTATTTTTAGAGTGTTCCCTCAAAAGTCCCACACCTCTCATTACTTCACTAAGTCAAATGTCTCCCTCTCTCTCCTATTACAGCAGCTTGGAGAAGAGTCTCTCCACCTTCCTCACCCCCTTATGCCCTCCCCCCTCATCTTCCCTCGCCCTCCTCTTTCTTCGCCCTCTTACGTCCGCCTCTGCCATCTGTAGCTCCACCTCCTCCGCCTCCATCCTCCTCCGTCCGTCTCTGCCATCCTTATCGATGCGGTTCAGCGGCCTCTTCGGCTTTCTGCTCACAGGCACAGGGATCGCAGACGATAAGTATCATGCCCCGATTCGGGGAATGTTTCATCCTTACTTTGATTTATGCCGAATCGTTCGTTCTCGCTAAGGCGTGATGCCATACAAGTCGGTGTTGCACTTGTACAAGGCAAGAACGTGCACTGTTATGTCATTTAGAAACATTTGAAACCCAGCCACATTTCATAAACATTGAGGACACAATATAGGAAGAAAAAATACTCATTTTATTGATAATTATCGTCAGAATACAACTTTTCTCGATACTATTTGAAATACCTCTTCGGCTACATTGATTCATGAAAAAAAGTACAACTGATAGGCTGCCATGAAATAACTTCTCGTTTCATACATCATGCTCCTTTAGTACTTTGAAATATAAGCAGCAATCTTTTGAAAACTCTGCAATACTTTGTGCATATTTAGGGAAAACAACTTGAAAGTAGTAGCAATTCAGAAAGCCTTAGTTCGGTCGTGCGCCTGAGCCTTCTCTAGTACCTGTGGAGGAGGGATTAGCACATTATAACAATGAGCTGGTGAGCCCCGTTGGCCCACTCAGCTAAACCAACACTTTATTAATGACAAGCATTTTATATCATGAACTTATTAGAAACAGGCGACATTCAGAGTAAATCACAATTAAAATAACATGGTATTTCATGAAACCATGTTTACTTTACCATCGGACGAATTCTGCTTTCCTGCATAAGATACAGGATAATAATAACAATAATACTTACCGCCCCTGCACAAGACAATCGTTAGCATCATTCGGACTGTGTCGTTGGTGAAACTACACCATAAAGGACTTTCCAACGGGTATTACGGTGTACCATTCCAGAGTAGGTTGCAAGCCTAGTCGAATGTCCCGTAATACCTCGTGCCACCATAGCACGACCAAATGTTTCTCCCTAGGTCGAGCCAGTCCCCGGTGCCCCAAGTACCGTCCCGAGGAAACTACTCAAACCTTGTGCACAAAGACGTCCATGACCACACGAATGCATAACCAACTCAACAGTACACAATTACATGGTATTAGTAAGCTAACATTAGATATGCAACATTCTCATATTCAACATATCAGGCATCAATTCATTTCAATTCGATTTTATTTCATTTCAACATTTCAATGTTCAAATGACAAGCACAACTCTCAATGTTATTAATAGTGTAATTGATTCATTCAATGTTCAATGTTCATTCTCTAGCTTCTTAGTGGTATTGACTTGTGACATTAGCAACTTGATATCGATCAACGGATGTTGCAAGACAATTATTTAGTTGGCATGAAGGAATAGCGAGAGGGACAATACCACCACAAAGATCCACACTCACCAAATTAGAGAATCGCAGAGAGAGAGAGAGGAACACTTACACGCTTAGCCTTCCGTCACGCGTCAGTCTGCAATGGCACCAAAAGTTTGGTTAATACTCCGTCTTGTTAGGTTCTCTTCTCACAGAGTTCTCATGTAACCCCAATTTCCCCAATTTTATAAATTCATGATTATTCTAAAAATATTTAGTGTTTCTTTAATTATTTTTCATAGCATTTCAGCTTTTGGGAAAGATTTAAATTATATTTTTAAGGATTGTTAGCTAGTTAATTGTGAGTAACTAACTTGGGTGGTCCCCAAGTTTTTCAATTACCTTCCTAACAAATATAACTAATTTCTAACCGGCCATAACAACTGTATAACAAACTTTTGGTATTAATGTGTAATTCTTCAATTTTGGGGGACTTTTGTGCAAATCCCTTTTTATTAATTGCTGAGGAGGAGAGAGAGAATGAGCAGAGCTCATTTTTTTCACCATCATATTTTCCTTCAGTAGAGCTCTCCTCCCCATTCTTTCCTTTCCTCCAAAAAAATTCTAGCCTAAACCCTAATTTCTGGTTCGTCGGCGAGTGGCGATGGTCCCCTAGCCCGGCGACCAACGACGGGGGCTGCACTTCTTCTCCTCGATGGCTTCCCGGTGGCACACGACGTGTAGATCACCACTCGACGAATGACTGCGGGATCCTCGGCGATGCTTCGTCCGTCTTGGCATGGACCACCGTAACGATCGTCAACAACCTTCGTCGAGAGCTCATCGCACGTCTCCTTCTCCGGCGATAGGACCGCGGCGGCGCACCACAGTGATGGCTTCCCGGTGACTCGCAAGCTTCCTTGAACGACGACGGTGCGGTTCATCTCATCGAGCGGCGGATCGACGAATCGATCTCGGCAACTTCCTTTCCTCTTCGACATCACCACCGCGAACAGCAACTAGGCGTCGCCTCTTCCATCAGCGGAGCGTGTGAAGTCTCGTCCTCGGCAGATTTCTCTCTCCGGCAACGTCGAGTTCTCCACGACGATCTCGTCGTCTTCAACACAGATGAGCTCAATTTCGTTCTTCTATGAAGGATTGTTCTCTTCCTGATCCCTCATCTGATTGACAGATCAATCTCAGATCTGGACCGAAGCTCCTTGTCAAGTTTCTTCTCCGACGGTGACCTCTGCCCTATTTTTTCTTATCAGTGGACACTCGACGCGAAGAACTCGAGTTTTAGTTGGACACAAGGGGATCGTATTCGACACCTTAGGGTTGTGTCTGCACTTTTTTAGATCGGGTCAATTCCACAAGTAACATTCTCTTTCCCTACTGTTCAATCAACTGCATCGTATGGGCTAGATTGATAAGAATATTGGGTAGTTTCCGTGTCGATATGCTCGTGTCAGGTTGGGTCGCATCGTGTGTTTGTATCGATGTTGTTCGTGTCCGATCAGGGTGCATGTCCAAGAGTTAGACGTATCGGGGATGGGCCTAGCACGGGCAGGATCCTTTTGGGTTAGCCATGGCGATTTCTTAGTTTTATTTGAATTCGATTTAGTTGTATAATTATATTTTATCATTGAGTTTGTATAAATTCTATTTTATCGTCTGATTTGTGTGTGTGGTTATTTGGAGGGAATTTCTGAACTCAAATTGGTTTATAGATTATCAGGGGTTGAGTTCTGTTTAAATGATTCCTACAGTTTTCTTTTGAGGTTTGAATGTTATGTTGCTAAGCTTGTATTATTCATTCAGGTAGGTGTTGGAGCTTTGCTGGACTAAGTGTTGAGTGTTGGGATTAAATTTCAAAGTGTGGGCGAGTCTATTTGGAAGTTTCTGCTGTTTTTTGTGTATGTCTTGCAGATTTTAACTCTGTTGAGTTTATGTGCAGCTGGGGTTGTATATGATTTGGTTGAGTAGTTCAACATTCTATTGGCTGGGTTGCTGGAGCGGTTGTTAAGTTTTATCTAAAAATTATTAGGCTTAGATGTGTGTGGGAGATTTTAATTGTAAATTTTGATGGGCTTGGGTTATATTATATATGAGTGGTCTGTGATTTGATTTGTTTTGGGAGGGAAGTAACTGTTTGGTTGGAGTGTGTGAATGCCTTAATGTAATGAGAAAATTTACGAAATGTCCAAAAATTTAAAAAGTTTTATGAAAAACCCACCCCAAAATAAACTTTCATCGCGTGCCCAGCATTAACTTAAAAATTAAAAAAAGGGCACGGCATGACCCTTTTGCCCTTCTAATTTATTAAGAATATCAACAAATCCAGCAATTTTTATGAAAAACAGTTCGATTCCAGAAGCTTGAGAATTAAATACAAAACCAAACGACTCTTCAAAAAAGTGTCTCTATCGCTCCCTCCTCTTCCATACTCTGTTCGGTTGCGATTTTAGGTCATCTCCTCCAAAAATCTTAGAAATTTCTTACAAGAAATCGCCAGCGAATCTCCATCACAATGTCGCAATCATCAGCAATGGATGTAGACCAAGTTAGAGAAGAAGGAGAAGAAGTAGTTGTTGGAAAGCAAACGAAAGGAGGGATGAAAGTTAAGAAGGTTGCTCGTAGACGAAATGCTCCAAAAGAAAAAGAAGTGCAAGAAGCAGTAGAAGAACAAGAACAACAAGAACAAGAAGTAGCAGGGGAGGAAGAAGAAGATCAAGAAGAAGGGAAGAAAAAAGGTAAAACTTTGAGACCTGTTCATTCTCCGTTTATATTGACGCGGCAAATGAAAATGATCATTCTCCGTCTATAAAATACACGGAGGATGCCCTTTCTGTGTCATTTGAACTAGAAATGGCCATTCTTCGTCTATTTTGAGACGGAGAATGGCAGGCATTTTCTGTGTTTTTGACCTAAAGAACGAGCATTCTCCGCCTAATATGAGACGGAGAATGTCATTCTCCGTTATAAAATAGACGGAGAATGACCTTTCTTCTTGCATTAACCTAGAGAAATGAACATTCTCCGTCTTACTGACACGGAGAATGCCATTCTCCGTCTATTTTATAACGGAGAATGGCATTCTCTGTCTATTTCGACACGGAGAATGGCATTCTTCTTGTATTTTGACCTAAAGAATGAGCATTCTCCGCCTTATTGAGACGGAGAATGTCATTCTCCGGGTCAAAATAAAGGGAGAATGTCATTCCCCGTGTTAATACAAAACGGAGAATGCCATTCGTCGTCTATTTTAATACGGAGAATGTCATTCTCCGTTTTGTATTAACACGGAGAATGGCATTCTCCCTTTATTTTGATCTAAAGAACGAGCATTCTCTGCCTAATATGAGACGGAGAATGGCATTCTCCGTATTAAAACACGCGGAGAATGGCATTCTCCTTGTATTTTGACCTAAAGAATGAGCATTCTCCGCCTTATTGAGACGGAGAATGTCATTCTCTGGATCAAAATAAAGGGAGAATGCCATTCCCCGTGTTAATACAAAACGGAGAATGAGATTCTTCGTCTATTTTAAAACGGAGAATCACATTCTCCGTCTATTTTGACACGGAGAATGGCATTCTCCCTTTATTTTGATCTAAAGAACGAGCATTCTCCGTCTAATATGAGACGGAGAATGCCATTCTCCGCCTTACTGAGACGGAGAATGCTCATTCTCCGGGACAAAATAAAGGGAGAATGCCATTCTCCTTGTATTTTGACCTAGAGAATGAGCATTCTCCGTCTTTCTGAAGCGGAGAATGAGCATTCTCCGTCTTGCTAACGCGGAGAATGGCATTCTCCGTTTTAAAACACGCGGAGAATGCCATTCCCCGTGTTAATACAAAACGGAGAATGCCATTCTTCGTGTCAAAATAGACGGAGAATGATATTCTCCGTCTATTTTGACACGGAGAATGGCATTCTCCGTGTGAATACAAAACGGAGAATGCTCATTCTCCGTCTATTTTGACACGGAGAATGACATTCTCCGTCTAATATTAGACGGAGAATGGCTTTCTCCTTATTATAATAAAGAAGAATGTTGACGTAAACCTAATTGTTGTTGTTTTTAGGAAAAAAACTGTCAGAAACAAAGAAGAAAGACTTTTTCGTGCAACATTCACCCCAATACTCTCTCTCATGGATGAGGTGAAGGAAAAATTTCGCCATTTGCCTGAAGCAGTTGTTGAAAGCTTGAAGAATGTAGGATTCTACAACTTCGTAGATGTATTCTACAGAACTAAGGTGAAAAAATCAGAACTATCTAAAGTCACCCAAGGTCTGGAGAACTTGATGGGGACTTATTTGGAAGAAGATGGAATTGGATATTTCCAATTGAGCAGCAGTGTCAAGGTAGCACCAACTGCTGATGAGATGGCAACCATTTTCGGTCTGCCAATAAATGATGACACTGAAGTTGATGAGAAGTATTTGAAGATCATCACTGAAAAGCAGAAGACCCCCCCCCCAGCAGACTCATTCAGCATGTGTACAAAACACTTCACAAGATTGCTGAAAAATTCCAAGGGCAAAAATGCTGAAGTCTCAAACGCAGAAGTTAGGAAAAGGATATTAGAGCTGCTGGGGGCGAAAATGCAAGTCCTGATGAATTGGCCAAGTTAATAGTATTCAACTTGTGCCAAACAGCATTCTTCACCAGAATGGGGGGGTCGAACTTGCCATACAAGTTCTTCGCTCTGGTGGAGAGCACAGATGTTATAAAAAGCATCTGTTGGCCTCGGATTATACTGGGGTACGTCATGGACAGCATAAAGAGGGCTGTCACAAAATCTGAAGATGGTGATGTTGATATATCGTACAAGAAGATTGAAGGTTGTACGATATACTTCTTGTATTGGTTTGCAGAGCACAGTCGACTGATAGAGAGGAAGTGCAAACCAACAGTCGCATCTCCGAGATTCGATACATGGGATGGGAATAGAATCTCGATATTCCTAAAAAATGAATATCAAGGTGCTCAAATGGATTTGGATTTGATATTCAAGGATCTTGTTGCATTGAATGTTGATGAACTTGAAGAAGTCCCAGCAGAGCAGCAATGTATAGAAGGTGGAGATAATTCTGTTGATGAAGAAGAACCACAAACTGAAGCTCAAGCACCAGCACCCTCTACAGCTGATAATGTAGATATGTTGCGTGTCTTGCAGGAGAAATCTCAGCTTATCGCTGAGAATGAGCAACTCCAGAAAAGAGCCCAGCAACTAGCGGCAGATGTAGCCCAACAACGTGCTGTGGGGCTCGTTGCTGATGGCTTGGAGAAGGAGTTAGACTCTTTAAGGAACGAGAAATCGCTCCTTATTGATGATAATAATAAACTCCGTAAGCGAGTTGAAGAACTGGAGGCACAGGGGTCGGAACTAGACTCCCTGAGAAAGCAGAAGTCTGAGCTTACTGCTGATAATGAGAAGCTTCGTCAACGTGTTGAGGAGCTACTTCTAAAAGGTAAGATTTTATATTTTTTGTCTATTTTAATCTGTAATTACCTGTATCTAACAAGGAGAATGACCATTCTCCGTGTCAAAGTACACGGAGAATGAAGTTTTCTGTGTGTTTTGACCTATAAAATGTCATTCTCCGTGTCAAAATAGACGGAGAATGTCATTCTCCGTATTAAAACACACTTAGAATGACATTCTTCGTCTATTTTGACACGGAGAATGACATTCTCCGCTAGTATTTTAACACGGAGAATGACATTTTCTGTATTTTGACATAGAAATGACATTCTCTGTCTGTTTTGACACGTAGAATGCCATTCTCCGTGTCAATTTAGACGGAGAATGTCATTCTCCGTCTAAATTGACACGGAGAATGACATTCTCCGTCTATTTGGAAACGGAGAATAGCATTCTCCGTCTATTTTGACACGGAGAATGACATTCTCCGTCTCTTTTGACACGGAGAATGACATTCTCCGTCTAAATTGACACGGAGAATGACATTCTTCGTCTATTTTTTACGCGGAGATTGCCATTCTCCGTCTATTTTGACACGGAGAATGACATTCTCCAGATTAAAGTAAACGGATAATAATATTTTTCATTGTTTTTAAAAAGAAGATTATATAATATTGACATCATACCTCTTGTTGTTGTTTGTTTTTATATCAGTAAAAATGACAGAGGATCTCAAAAAAGAGAATGAAAAGCTCAATGATGATAACAACAAACTTCTAGAGGAAGTTGCAACGTTGAATGACGAAATCACACAGAAGAATGATAAAATTGTTAACCTTGAAGCAATGGCTAAAGCATTGCAAAGTGGAGAGACTCAAGCAGTTCCCCAAAAGCATTACACAAGAGCAAATGAACCTGCTGGAACTAAAAAACAATCAAATACTGCAGATGGGGATGATTTTACTACATTGCAAAAGAAGAAAACATCCGATGCTACAACAAGTAAGAAGGCAGGTCCTGGTCGGAAAAGAAAAGATCCTTCCAGTCCCAGAAAGAAAGTAGCTCCTGCTGGGAAAAAAAAAGCTCCTTCCAGCCCCGAGAAGGTAGACAATAAAAAGGAGATGTCAGCTCCTGAAGAACTTGAGGAAGAATCTCCTCAAACAGCAAAGCTTGTTAAAGAGGGGAAAATGCTGATGCAATGTCCGAAGTTCAGACTTTGGAACCTTGCAGACGATGAGCTGAAGCAACTATACAGGAGCATCGTATACCAAAGAAGGATGTCTCCAACGTAAGTATTCTAAACTTGAACCAATTTCTGTACAATTCACAAGGGAGAATGATCATTCTTCGTCTCATTTAAAACGGAGAATGACATTCTCCGTTTATATTGACGCGGCAAATGAAAATGATCATTCTCCGTCTATAAAATACACGGAGGATGCCCTTTCTGTGTCATTTGAACTAGAAATGGCCATTCTCCGTCTATTTTAAGACGGAGAATGGCAGGCATTTTCTGTGTTTTTGACCTAAAGAACGAGCATTCTCCGCCTAATATGAGACGGAGAATGTCATTCTCCGTTATAAAATAGACGGAGAATGACCTTTCTTCTTGCATTAACCTAGAGAAATGAACATTCTTCGTCTCACTGACACGGAGAATGCCATTCTCCGTCTATTTTATAACGGAGAATGACATTCTCCTTATATTTTGACCTAGAGAATGAGCATTCTCCGCCTTATTGAGACGGAGAATGTCATTCTCTGGATCAAAATAAAGGGAGAATGTCATTCCCCGTGTTAATACAAAACGGAGAATACCATTCGCCGTCTATTTTAATACGGAGAATGACATTCTCCGTCTATTTTAACATGGAGAATGACGAAGAATGATATTCTTCGTCTATTTTAAAACGGAGAATGATCATTCTCCGTCCCATTTAAAACGGAGAATGACATTCTCCGTCCAATTCATAACGGAGAATGACATTCTCCGTCCATTTCATAACGGAGAATGATCATTCTCTATTGGAGTTATTTTTTATGCAATTTTATCATTAGCCTATATTATTATCATAATCGAAACTAAATTTATGTGCAGTGATTATGTATACATGTACATTCCAAATGCTCCAGAAGAATGTAAAATAAGAAGAAGAAACAATGATGTCAGCATGTTGTTAAATGCTAAAGATTTTCAAGACATACTAAATGAGGCGGATATAGAAGCCGGTGTTATGAACTACTTAATAAAGCTTATGAACGAAGTTCAAGCCGAATTAAGGCAGAACATTCAGTCAAGCTCGCAGGGTGCACAATGTAAATGGTTTACAATCATGGTGCCCCATTCATTGGTAAGAATCGAAACTGAAAAATAAATATTAATGTGTACAGCTACTAATAGTGTTGTAAAAAACTAACTCATGATATTATTTTTCGTTTTTTTTTTCTGGAAAACAGAGTACTGCCCAGTATGTCGATGAAAAAAATCCAACACCTGGAGCAGTGTACAATTTCAAAGTTGATATAGAAGATTTTATCATGGAGCTGGAAGATGACATTGAATGGCTATTCGTGCCACTCTTCCGCGAGGAGAATAAATACTATACGCTGCTGGCATTCAACTTCAGCTCCTATGTTTGGACGCACTACAACTAATTGCGGAAAAACACGGGCGCTAAGGGAATCCAGGATGCAAAATACATGAAGAATAAAATCGAGCCAATTATAATAAATAAGATTGCATTGATGAGGAATAAAAGCCCAGCAATCCAGGAATACGAAACAACAGAGCTCAAGGTTTGCAAAGAATGCCCACAGCAACTATCACCCAGCTGCATGTTGTATGTTTCATATTATATTAAAAAGTTGTCGAGAGCTCCATTTGATTTACAGAAGAAAACAAACAAAGAAGTTCACAATACTATTGTAAAGAGAAGGCTAAATTTGGCTAAGGCTTTGCTTATGAGTGAATGTGCAGTTCCTTTTGTACAATAAAAGAAAATGACAATGTAAATTGGCTAACAAATTCCTTGTATATATTCTGTTTGTCAGGTTTCTTTTGTAATATATTTGTTTTCCTTTGTAATGAAATTCAATTTTTCGACTAATTTACATTGTTCTATATATGTAAATCTGTTTTGTTAAAGTTCTGTTGTTTGATTCAAACCTATAATGTCATTATATGTGTTAATACAAACCTATAATGTGTGCATTTGGAACTTAGAAATGGCCATTCTCCGTGTCAAAATAGACGGAGAATGTCATTCTCCGGATCAAAAGAGAGGGAGAATGCCATTCTCCTTGTATTTTGACCTAGAGAATGAGCATTCTCCGTCTTACTGATGCGGAGAATGGCATTCTCCGTTTTAAAACACGCGGAGAATGATTATTCTTTGTATTTTTGACTTAGAAAAGAACATTATCCATCTTAGTGACGCGAAGAATGCCATTCTCCGTGTCAAAATAGACGGAGAATGTCATTCTCCGGGTCAAAAGAGACGGAGAATGCCATTCTGTCACGACCCGTTACCCAAATTGTTGGGCCGGGTCGAGCCATGTCCAGCCTACGCTTAAGATAAAGCGCAATAAGCTGTTCTAGAGATAACAAGATAAGACTAAATGTGCTAACAATTCTATAAGTGAAGAAGAATCATAAATGCTCCAAACACAAAAGTCGTCTCATATATAGAAATAAGTCCAAAGTACAAGTCTGAAATGTAAAACTGGATACATGTCCAGTTACAAAATGATAGAGTCTAATACATGACTACACTAAGTATCCCAAGTAGCTAAGCAAACTAGACGAGTCTCCCCGCAGGAACATCCTCGTAAAACAGAGCCGGGTCCTCGGCAGTAACTCCATAGTATGAGTCGCAGAGTAACTCCTCCTCAGTAAGTATACCTACAACGTTATCCTGTCAGGACGGGAGCAAGTACTGTTTTCTAGCAAACTAGCATATGAAACATGAACATAGAAGAAATAACTGGAAACATGGCATCACACAATCTATCATGGCAAGGATACATATGTCATAAAGACAGATGTATATGTAATGTTTAAAACTGTAGCAGGTACGTGATCGGTCAATAGGTATACAATGTACTGAGGCACAATGTAAATAAAATGTACTTCCGTACAAGTGATAGGGCGAGAGGTGTACATACGCACAAATCTGCCTTGGTAAGTAAGGCCTACGGCGCCGTAACATATAAAATAAAACTTTGCTCGGTACTATATAGGGGGGGTCATGATCACGTACTCTACTATCAGTTTTTCCCATAACCCATACTCTAATCATGTGAGAGATACAAAGAAACTGTCTGAGCATGGTAGTAATGGAAAGTACAACATGTGATGTTTTAACTTGCTACCCCAAGGATCAGCATTTAACATAGTGGATTTTGCAGTTCATTTATGTGACAATATGTAAAGTTCGTAGAAAGTACTTGCCTCTAGCAAAGCAAAACAAGCTGCGATAAATATGCTATAGATGTCCGGTAACTCGTCACTGTAGCAATAAATACAATAAACTTAGCTTTACACTAAGCTAAAACACTAAGACACTAACTGGTGAAAACACGACTTGTGACTGGGCACCTAGCCAAAATGATGACTTGGCATAGGAGACCAATGTGGGGTGACACACTATGTTAACTAACTTCCTAGGGTCTTTACACTAGTGAGGGATGGGGTTCAACACGACTAAAACTCCAAATAACACAAAAAGCTACAAGTCGTAATTAATCAATAAATAAATCAAAAGATCATTGTGCTCTAACAATTTTTAAAGTAGACAAAAAGCCTAGTTTTGCATAAAACAAAGTACCAAAACGATCCTTGCTAACTATAGAAATTTATTATAATTTTTCTGGAATTTATTATCCAGTACAAATATTTTATAAAAATCAGTTTTCCTAAGTATACAGAAAATGAGTTTTGGTTTCATATGCCAAACTAGTGGCAAAACAGTAAATTAAATACTACAAAAATTATACTAAATTAGCCAACTTAACAAAGTATCTAAAAACTATTTTTCCATAATTTTAGCAACACTCTAAGTATTTTTAGAAGATCAAAAACAGTTATGCACACAATAATTAATTATCTGCGTATTTTGTCCATGTATATAATTTGAACCAAAGTTCAAATACAGGACCCAAGGCCATGAATCAAGTCCAATATGACTTGTACAGGTCTTGAATGTGTGAAAACACATTTGAGCCCAAATACCCATGCTAGGCTTGGACATCAAATGGTTGCAGTAATTTAAATACAATAAAATACAATTTAGTAAAAGTACAAAATAATTATTAATATTTTAATAGGGCAAAGTTATGCATAGTGAAAAATATAAATACATGTGTTAAAAGTACATATATATTTGTAAGGAAAAATACTTAATTTATAAAGTATATATATACATATATACAATTATATATATATATATATATATATAAGAATACACTTAATAATATAGTGTATATATATATTATATATATACATAGGAAAATATATATAAACATATATATATAAAATTACTAACTAATAAATATATACCTATATATTAAATACTGTTAAAATACAGTATATACACATATATATATATACTAATATACATATATACATATATATATATATAATATATATATAAAACTGAAAAAAAGAAAAAGAAAAAGAAAAGAAAAAGGAAACTGTAAAGGGGGGGGGGGCTCGAACTCAGCCCAGCACAGCACGCGGGGGGGGGGGGGGGGTTAGACTCGGTCGGGCTGGCCAGGGGGTCAGCCCGCTAGGTTCGTTTAGAGTTAGGTTTTAGTTTATTTTATTTAGGTTAGAAATTAAATGGGTTTTTACCCGTTAAGCAAAGCCCAAACCCGTTAGTCTAGTTTACAGTTCGTCTCGTGTCCATACAGTCCAGGACACGAGAAGTTGAAATCTGACACAGAGTCGACGTGTCCGTGCCCAGCACGATACGTACGACTCGGTTAACACGTGTCCAGCACCACAGTCATGTCCCCTGTGTCTAGGCGAGTCTTGTGTCTCAGTTTGGGACACGCACGACACAGAGAAGGGATTTGTTACCTTCGTGTCCGGTTGAGGGGTGGAAGTCGAGGGGGCGAACGGCGGCTGGGGGCGTCGTGGTCAAGGCGCTTGGGCGGCGCTGGACACGGCTCGACGAGGCGGTCCTGATGGTGGTGGTTGCGGGCGGTGGTGCTCGGCGTAGGGGCTGGACGGGGGCTCGCCGGAGTAGAGCTAGGGTTTGGGGTTCGTCGGAGAAGAAAGGGGGGTTGTCGTGGTCGTGGTGGTCGGTTAGGGTTTTGTCTGGGGAAAGAGAGGGGGGTTTTATAGATGGGTTAGGGCGGTGCTAGGTCGGTCGGGCAGCCGGAAATGGCGGGGGCTGCCCGTCGGCGTGGCGGTCGTCGGTCGGGGGGGGTAGGTTTAGGGTTTTCGTTTAGGTCCCTATAGTTTAGGATTTCACAAATAGGTCCCCCCCAAAGTCTAAATGCAAATTCGAATTTGCATAACCCATCACGCACTGTTTATGTGCAAATAAAATTTGCATAAAACAATTTGGAAATTGCAAACTGATATTAAACAATCTAATTAATTGCAAAACCTAATTAAAACATTTTAGGAAATTACAAATTGATATTTTAACATTTAAAACTCATTTAAAATTTATTTAAAAATTCTAGAAAAATTCCTAAAAATCTAATTAATTATTTTAAGGCTAAAAATAACATTAAAAATTAATAAACAATAATTAAATAAAATTTTTGAAAAACAGGGGCTTACAAGTCTTCCCTCCTTGAAAAATTTCGTCCTCGAAATTCACAAGGATTGAAGACCCTACAATATTCTAGCATAGCAAGCAATGCAACAAATGACTAAGACTACGGTCAAAACTAACCTCCTGAAACCTGTTCCGGCTCTGGCTCAAGAACTAGGCTATAAGTCTTCCCCTGGGGTCCCTTGGCTACCGGGCAGTCCCGAATCTGATGGATGGCAGACCCACAAGCTAAACACTGACCCAATCTCTTCCTACAGACGAGAAAGTCATGGCCTTGCTTCTTGCAGTATGCACAAAAAGCTCCTTTCTGCTGCTGTCGGGGTCCCGGGGCTCTAACCGGCGGGGTCTGACGATGTGGTGTAGGGG
Source organism: Iris pallida (assembly GCA_029216955.1). NCBI lineage: Eukaryota > Viridiplantae > Streptophyta > Magnoliopsida > Asparagales > Iridaceae > Iris > Iris pallida. Next base: position 5,434,886 of record JANAVB010016796.1, on the reverse strand, counting down.
GATGGTAAGTCTGCGGGGGTGGCGTCGGCGCTCTCTGCTGGAAAGCCTGACGCTTGGACGGTCCCTCATGGTGTACAGAAGCCGGCCTCTTGCTAGACAGAAGACGCTCCTCAATACTCCGGGCCAACTCTAGGCTCTGGTAGTAGTCAGTCGTACCGTTCGCCACTATAAGAATGCCAATGTCTGGAACTAGACCATGGCAAAACCTACGGGTCATCTCCTCTGGATCAGCAACCAGACTAGGAGCAAAACGGCTCAAGCGACTGAACTCTCCCGCATAGTCATCAACAGAACGGTTCCCCTGCTGGATGTTCTGGAATCGTAGCCCCATGGCTACTCTAGCAGTGGTCGAGAAGAATTTCTTCTTGAACTGGGTCTTGAACTGGTCCCAGGTGGCTCTACCTCTTGCGAACAACGGCTCATTCCTGAACCAAACTCCGGCTAAGTCTATCAGCAGAAATCCTGCTGCCTCGACCTGAAGGTCATCCGGCATCCTAACTCCCAGAAGCTTCCTCTCTACAGAATCTAGCCAGTCATCAGCTACTACTATGCCATCAGTCCCTGAGAACTCCTTGGGATTCAGACCCATGAAGTCCTTGACCGTTCCCGCTTTCTGCCGTGGCTCTACATGTGGTGGGACCACGGGACGTCCCTCAGAACGCTCCATGCTCTGGCGGAGTAGGGTAGTCTGCTCCTGATGGGTTGTTAGGAACCCCTGGATCAGTGTGAGCAGCTGGGTCCCGTCGAGTGTGACGGAAGCCTGGGTGGGTATGGTGATAGGGGGTGGTGGAGGTATTGGGTCATGCTGGGACCGGGATGTGGAAGGTGGTATCTGGGTCTGTGGATCTGTGGAGTGGGGGAAAGTGGTAGGTGGAGATGCATCAGTCAACTGGTCAGCTGACTGGATATGGAGGGCCCCATTCTCGGGGGTAACATACTGGGACGAACGAGTAAGCACCATCTAAATTACACATAAAAAGACTTATAAGGACTTGTTTAAAGTAAGTAATGATATGCAAGAAAATTTAATTATAATAGCAAACATGTGATATATTTCCTATGTTGCAATCCTAGCATTCCTCTAGGTGTTCCAAGCGTCTTTCCTAATGTTGTCAAATTACCTTAAGTTCCTAATTGCAGGCATGTTTGGTACAATAACGTAACCAAACAATTTAGTCAGGACCTTGCATGGGCCGCCAAAAAAATATGTCATGACCCGTTACCCAAATTGTTGGGCCGGGCCGAGCCATGTCCAGCCTACGCTTAAGATAAAGCGCAGTAAGCTGTTCTAGAGATAACAAGATAAGACTAAATGTGCTAACAATTCTATAAGTGAAGAAGAATCATAAATGCTCCAAACACAAAAGTCGTCTCATATATAGAAATAAGTCCAAAGTACAAGTCTGAAATGTAAAACTGGATACATGTCCAGTTACAAAATGATAGAGTCTAATACATGACTACACTAAGTATCCCAAGTAGCTAAGCAAACTAGACGAGTCTTCCCGCAGGAACATCCTCGTAAAGCAGAGCCGGGTCCTCGGCAGTAACTCCATAGTATGAGTCGCAGAGTAACTCCTCCTCAGTAAGTATACCTACAACGTTATCCTGTCAGGACGGGAGCAAGTACTGTTTTCTAGCAAACTAGCATATGAAACATGAACATAGAAGAAATAACTGGAAACATGGCATCACACAATCTATCATGGCAAGGATACATATGTCATAAAGACAGATATATATGTAATGTTTAAAACTGTAGCAGGTACGTGATCGGTCAATAGGTATACAATGTACTGAGGCACAATGTAAATAAAATGTACTTCCGTACAAGTGATAGGGCGAGAGGTGTACATACGCACAAATCTGCCTTGGTAAGTAAGGCCTACGGCGCCGTAACATATAAAATGAAACTTTGCTCGGTACTATATAGGGGGGGTCATGATCACGTACTCTACTATCAGTTTTTCCCATAACCCATACTCTAATCATGTGAGAGATACAAAGAAACTGTCTGAGCATGGTAGTAATGGAAAGTACAACATGTGATGTTTTAACTTGCTACCCCAAGGATCAGCATTTAACATGGTGGATTTTACAGTTCATTTATGTGACAATATGTAAAGTTCGTAGAAAGTACTTGCCTCTAGCAAAGCAAAACAAGCTGCGATAAATGTGCTATAGATGTCCGGTAACTCGTCACTGTAGCAATAAATACAATAAACTTAGCTTTACACTAAGCTAAAACACTAAGACACTAACTGGTGAAAACACGACTTGTGACTGGGCACCTAGCCAAAATGATGACTTGGCATAGGAGACCAATGTGGGGTGACACACTATGTTAACTAACTTCCTAGGGTCTTTACACTAGTGAGGGATGGGGTTCAACACGACTAAAACTCCAAATAACACAAAAAGCTACAAGTCGTAATTAATCAATAAATAAATCAAAAGATTATTGTGCTCTAACAATTTTTAAAGTAGACAAAAAGCCTAGTTTTGCATAAAACAAAGTACCAAAACGATCCTTGCTAACTATAGAAATTTATTATAATTTTTTTGGAATTTATTATCCAGTACAAATATTTTATAAAAATCAGTTTTCCTAAGTATACAGAAAATGAGTTTTGGTTTCATATGCCAAACTAGTGGCAAAACAGTAAATTAAATACTACAAAAATTATACTAAATTAGCCAACTTAACAAAGTATCTAAAAACTATTTTTCCATAATTTTAGCAACACTCTAAGTATTTTTAGAAGATCAAAAACAGTTATGCACACAATAATTAATTATCTGCATATTTTGTCCATGTATATAATTTGAACCAAAGTTCAAATACAGGACCCAAGGCCATGAATCAAGTCCAATATGACTTGTACAGGTCTTGAATGTGTGAAAACACATTTGAGCCCAAATACCCATGCTAGGCTTGGACATCAAATGGTTGCAGTAATTTAAATACAATTTAGTAAAAGTACAAAATAATTATTAATATTTTAATAGGGCAAAGTTATGCATAGTGAAAAATATAAATACATGTGTTAAAAGTACATATATATTTGTAAGGAAAAATACTTAATTTATAAAGTATATATATACATATATACAATTATATATATATATATAAGAATACACTTAATAATATAGTGTATATATATTATATATATACATAGGAAAATATATATAAACATATATATATAAAATTACTAACTAATAAATATATACCTATATATTAAATACTGTTAAAATACAGTATATACACATATATATATATACTAATATACATATATACATATATATATATAAATATATATAAACTGAAAAAAAGAAAAAGAAAAAGAAAAGAAAAAGGAAACTGTAAAGGGGGGGCTCGAACTCAGCCCAGCACAGCGCGCGGGGGGGGGGGGGGTTTAGACTCGGTCGGGCTGGCCAGGGGGTCAGCCCGCTGGGTTCGTTTAGAGTTAGGTTTTAGTTTATTTTATTTAGGTTAGAAATTAAATGGGTTTTTACCCGTTAAGCAAAGCCCAAACCCGTTAGTCTAGTTTACAGTTCGTCTCGTGTCCATACAGTCCAGGACACGAGAAGTTGAAATCTGACACAGAGTCGACGTGTCCGTGCCCAGCACGATACGTACGACTCGGCTAACACGTGTCCAGCACCACAGTCATGTCCCCTGTGTCTAGGCGAGTCTTGTGTCTCAGTTTGGGACACGCACGACACAGAGAAGGGATTTGTTACCTTCGTGTCCGGCTGAGGGGTGGAAGTCGAGGGGGCGAACGGCGGCTGGGGGCGTCGTGGTCAAGGCGCTTGGGCGGCGCTGGACGCGGCTCGACGAGGCGGTCCTGATGGTGGTGGTTGCGGGCGGTGGTGCTCGGCGTAGGGGCTGGACGGGGGCTCGCCGGAGTAGAGCTAGGGTTTAGGGTTCGTCGGAGAAGAAAGGGGGGTTGTCGTGGTCGTGGTGGTCGGTTAGGGTTAGGGTTTTGTCTGGGGAAAGAGAGGGGGGTTTTATAGATGGGTTAGGGCGGTGCTAGGTCGATCGGACAGCCGGAAATGGCGAGGGCTGCCCGTCGGCGTGGCGGTCGTCGGTCGGGGGGGGGGGTAGGTTTAGGGTTTTCGTTTAGGTCCCTATAGTTTAGGATTTCACAAATAGGTCCCCCCCAAAGTCTAAATACAAATTCGAATTTGCATAACCCATCCCGCACTGTTTATGTACAAATAAAATTTGCATAAAACAATTTGGAAATTGCAAACTGATATTAAACAATCTAATTAATTGCAAAACCTAATTAAAACATTTTAGGAAATTGTAAATTGATATTTTAACATTTAAAACTCATTTAAAATTCATTTAAAAATTCTAGAAAAATTCCTAAAAATCTAATTAATTATTTTAAGGCTAAAAATAACATTAAAAATTAATAAACAATAATTAAATAAAATTTTTGAAAAACAGGGGCTTACACATTCTCCTTGTATTTTGACCTAGAGAATGAGCATTCTCCGTCTTACTGATGCGGAGAATGGCATTCTTCGTTTTAAAACACGCGGAGAATGATTATTCTTTGTATTTTTGACTTAGAAAGGAACATTATCCGTCTTAGTGACACGGAGAATGGCCATTCTCCGTGTCAAAATAGACGGAGAATGTCATTCTCCGGGTCAAAAGAGACGGAGAATGTCATTCTCCTTGTATTTTGACCTAAAGAATGAGCATTCTCCGTCTTACTGACGCGGAGAATGGCATTCTCCGTTTTAAAACACGCGGAGAATGATTATTCTTTGTATTTTTGACCTAGAAAGGAACATTATCCGTCTTAGGGACGCGGAGAATGCCATTCTCCGTGTCAAAATAGACGGAAAATGTCATTCTCCTGGTCAAAAGAGACGGAGAATGCCATTCTCCTTGTATTTTGACATAGGGAATGAGTATTCTCCGTCTTACTGATGCGGAGAATGGCATTCTCCGTTTTAAAACACGCGGAGAATGATTATTCTTTGTATTTTTGACTTAGAAAGGAACATTGTCCGTCTTAGTGACGCGGAGAATGGCCATTCTCCGTTTCGTATGAGACGGAGAATGTCATTCTCCGGGTCAAAAGAGACGAAGAATGTCATTCTCCTTGTATTTTGACCTAGAGAATGAGCATTCTCCGTCTTACTGACGCGAAGAATGGCATTCTCCATTTTAAAACACACGGAGAATGATTATTCTTTGTATTTTTGACCTAGAAAGGAACATTATCCGTCTTAGGGACGCGGAGAATGCCATTCTCCGTGTCAAAATAGACGGAGAATGTCATTCTCCGGGTCAAAAGAGACGGAGAATGCCATTCTTCTTGTATTTTGACCTAGGAAATGAGCATTCTCCGTCTTACTGATGCGGAGAATGGCATTATCCGTTTTAAAACACGCGGAGAATGATTATTCTCCTTGTATTTTTGACTTAGAAAGGAACATTCTCCGTGTATCTAAAACGGAGAATGATTATTCTCCGTGTTAAAATACACGGAGAATGGTCATTCAATACATTATAAAGTCAGAGAGTATAAAGGAGAATAAGTTCTTATGCTGTTAATATATATGTGAAACATCAAATATGCAGAATTCAAACTATTACCATTGATATCAAAAAATGTAAGATATGTATTCAAAAAACAATTTCCAGTTATATAAAAGAAGGAATATATCCGATGCTACAACAAGTAAGAAGGCAGGTCCTGGTCGGAAAAGAAAAGATCCTTCCAGTCCCAGAAAGAAAGTAGCTCCTGCTGGGAAAAAAAAAGCTCCTTCCAGCCCCGAGAAGGTAGACAATAAAAAGGAGATGTCAGCTCCTGAAGAACTTGAGGAAGAATCTCCTCAAACAGCAAAGCTTGTTAAAGAGAGGAAAATGCTGATGCAATGTCCGAAGTTCAGACTTTGGAACCTTGCAGACGATGAGCTGAAGCAACTATACAGGAGCATCGTATACCAAAGAAGGATGTCTCCAACGTAAGTATTCTAAACTTGAACCAATTTCTGTACAATTCACAAGGGAGAATGATCATTCTTCGTCTCATTTAAAACGGAGAATGACATTCTCCGTTTATATTGACGCGGCAAATGAAAATGATCATTCTCCATCTATAAAATACACGGAGGATGCCCTTTCTGTGTCATTTGAACTAGAAATGGCCATTCTCCGTCTATTTTGAGACGGAGAATGGCAGGCATTTTCTGTGTTTTTGACCTAAAGAACGAGCATTCTCCGCCTAATATGAGACGGAGAATGTCATTCTCCGTTATAAAATAGACGGAGAATGACCTTTCTTCTTGCATTAACCTAGAGAAATGAACATTCTTCGTCTCACTGACACGGAGAATGCCATTCTCCGTCTATTTTATAACGGAGAATGACATTCTCCTTATATTTTGACCTAGAGAATGAGCATTCTCCGCCTTATTGAGACGGAGAATGTCATTCTCTGGGTCAAAATAAAGGGAGAATGTCATTCCCCGTGTTAATACAAAACGGAGAATACCATTCGCCGTCTATTTTAATACGGAGAATGACATTCTCCGTCTATTTTAACATGGAGAATGACGAAGAATGATATTCTTCGTCTATTTTAAAACGGAGAATGATCATTCTCCGTCCCATTTAAAACGGAGAATGACATTCTCCGTCCAATTCATAACGGAGAATGACATTCTCCGTCCATTTCATAACGGAGAATGATCATTCTCTATTGGAGTTATTTTTTAAGCAATTTTATCATTAGCCTATATTATTATCATAATCGAAACTAAATTTATGTGCAGTGATTATGTATACATGTACATTCCAAATGCTCCAGAAGAATGTAAAATAAGAAGAAGAAACAATGATGTCAGCATGTTGTTAAATGCTAAAGATTTTCAAGACATACTAAATGAGGCAGATATAGAAGCCGGTGTTATGAACTACTTAATAAAGCTTATGAACGAAGTTCAAGCCGAATTAAGGCAGAACATTCAGTCAAGCTCGCAGGGTGCACAATGTAAATGGTTTGCAATCATGGTGCCCCATTCATTGGTAAGAATCGAAACTGAAAAATAAATATTAATGTGTACAGCTACTAATAGTGTTGTAAAAAACTAACTCATGATATTATTTTTCGTTTTTTTTCTGGAAAACAGAGTACTGCCCAGTATGTCGATGAAAAAAATCCAACACCTGGAGCAGTGTACAATTTCAAAGTTGATATAGAAGATTTTATCATGGAGCTGGAAGATGACATTGAATGGCTATTCGTGCCACTCTTCCGCGAGGAGAATAAACACTATACGCTGCTGGCATTCAACTTCAGCTCCTATGTTTGGACGCACTACAACTAATTGCGGAAAAACACGGGCGCTAAGGGAATCCAGGATGCAAAATACATGAAGAATAAAATCGAGCCAATTATAATAAATAAGATTGCATTGATGAGGAATAAAAGCCCAGCAATCCAGGAATACGAAACAACAGAGCTCAAGGTTTGCAAAGAATGCCCACAGCAACTATCACCCAGCTGCCTGCTGTATGTTTCATATTATATTAAAAAGTTGTCGAGAGCTCCATTTGATTTACAGAAGAAAACAAACAAAGAAGTTCACAATACTATTGTAAAGAGAAGGCTAAATTTGGCTAAGGCTTTGCTTATGAGTGAATGTGCAGTTCCTTTTGTACAATAAAAGAAAATGACAATGTAAATTGGCTAACAAATTCCTTGTATATATTCTGTTTGTCAGGTTTCTTTTGTAATATATTTGTTTTCCTTTGTAATGAAATTCAATTTTTCGACTAATTTACATTGTTCTATATATGTAAATCTGTTTTGTTAAAGTTCTGTTGTTTGATTCAAACCTATAATGTCATTATATGTGTTAATACAAACCTATAATGTGTGTATTTGGAACTTAGAAATGGCCATTCTCCGTGTCAAAATAGACGGAGAATGTCATTCTCCGGATCAAAAGAGACGGAGAATGCCATTCTCCTTGTATTTTGACCTAGAGAATGAGCATTCTCCGTCTTACTGATGCGGAGAATGGCATTCTCCGTTTTAAAACACGCGGAGAATGATTATTCTTTGTATTTTTGACTTAGAAAAGAACATTATCCATCTTAGTGACGCGGAGAATGCCATTTTCCGTGTCAAAATAGACGGAGAATGTCATTCTCCGGGTCAAAAGAGACGGAGAATGCCATTCTGTCACGACCCGTTACCCAAATTGTTGGGCCGGGCCGAGCCATGTCCAGCCTACGCTTAAGATAAAGCGCAGTAAGCTGTTCTAGAGATAACAAGATAAGACTAAATGTGCTAACAATTCTATAAGTGAAGAAGAATCATAAATGCTCCAAACACAAAAGTCGTCTCATATATAGAAATAAGTCCAAAGTACAAGTCTGAAATATAAAACTGGATACATGTCCAGTTACAAAATGATAGAGTCTAATACATGACTACACTAAGTATCCCAAGTAGCTAAGCAAACTAGACGAGTCTTCCCGCAGGAACATCCTCGTAAAACAGAGCCGGGTCCTCGACAGTAACTCCATAGTATGAGTCGCAGAGTAACTCCTCCTCAGTAAGTATACCTATAACGTTATCCTGTCAGGACGGGAGCAAGTACTGTTTTCTAGCAAACTAGCATATGAAACATGAACATAGAAGAAATAACTGGAAACATGGCATCACACAATCTATCATGGCAAGGATACATATGTCATAAAGACAGATGTATATGTAATGTTTAAAACTGTAGCAGGTACGTGATCGGTCAATAGGTATACAATGTACTGAGGTACAATGTAAATAAAATGTACTTCCGTACAAGTGATAGGGCGAGAGGTGTACATACGCACAAATCTGCCTTGGTAAGTAAGGCCTACGGCGCCGTAACATATAAAATAAAACTTTGCTCGGTACTATATAGGGGGGGTCATGATCACGTACTCTACTATCAGTTTTTCCCATAACCCATACTCTAATCATGTGAGAGATACAAAGAAACTGTCTGAGCATGGTAGTAATGGAAAGTACAACATGTGATATTTTAACTTGCTACCCCAAGGATCAGCATTTAACATGGTGGATTTTGCAGTTCATTTATGTGACAATATGTAAAGTTCGTAGAAAGTACTTGCCTCTAGCAAAGCAAAACAAGCTGCGATAAATGTGCTATAGATGTCCGGTAACTCGTCACTGTAGCAATAAATACAATAAACTTAGCTTTACACTAAGCTAAAACACTAAGACACTAACTGGTGAAAACACGACTTGTGACTGGGCACCTAGCCAAAATGATGACTTGGCATAGGAGACCAATGTGGGGTGACACACTATGTTAACTAACTTCCTAGGATCTTTACACTAGTGAGGGATGGGGTTCAACACGACTAAAACTCCAAATAACACAAAAAGCTACAAGTCGTAATTAATCAATAAATAAATCAAAAGATCATTGTGCTCTAACAATTTTTAAAGTAGACAAAAAGCCTAGTTTTGCATAAAACAAAGTACCAAAACGATCTTTGCTAACTATAGAAATTTATTATAATTTTCTGGAATTTATTATCCAGTACAAATATTTTATAAAAATCAGTTTTCCTAAGTATACAGAAAATGAGTTTTGGTTTCATATGCCAAACTAGTGGCAAAACAGTAAATTAAATACTACAAAAATTATACTAAATTAGCCAACTTAACAAAGTATCTAAAAACTATTTTTCCATAATTTTAGCAACACTCTAAGTATTTTTAGAAGATCAAAAACAGTTATGCACACAATAATTAATTATCTGCGTATTTTGTCCATGTATATAATTTGAACCAAAGTTCAAATACAGGACCCAAGGCCATGAATCAAGTCCAATATGACTTGTACAGGTCTTGAATGTGTGAAAACACATTTGAGCCCAAATACCCATGCTAGGCTTGGACATCAAATGGTTGCAGTAATTTAAATACAATAAAATACAATTTAGTAAAAGTACAAAATAATTATTAATATTTTAATAGGGCAAAGTTATGCATAGTGAAAAATATAAATACATGTGTTAAAAGTACATATATATTTGTAAGGAAAAATACTTAATTTATAAAGTATATATATACATATATACAATTATATATATATATATAAGAATACACTTAATAATATAGTGTATATATATATTATATATACATAGGAAAATATATATAAACATATATATATAAAATTACTAACTAATAAATATATACCTATATATTAAATACTGTTAAAATACAGTATATACACATATATATATACTAATATACATATATACATATATATATATAAATATATATATAAAACTGAAAAAAAGAAAAAGAAAAAGAAAAGAAAAAGGAAACTGTAAAGGGGGGGGCTCGAACTCAGCCCAGCACAGCGCGCGGGGGGGGGGGGGGGGGTTTAGACTCGGTCGGGCTGGCCAGGGGGTCAGCCCGCTGGGTTCGTTTAGAGTTAGGTTTTAGTTTATTTTATTTAGGTTAGAAATTAAATGGGTTTTTACCCGTTAAGCAAAGCCCAAACCCGTTAGTCTAGTTTACAGTTCGTCTCGTGTCCATACAGTCCAGGACACGAGAAGTTGAAATCTGACACAGAGTCGACGTGTCCGTGCCCAGCACGATACGTACGACTCGGCTAACACGTGTCCAGCACCACAGTCATGTCCCCTGTGTCTAGGCGAGTCTTGTGTCTCAGTTTGGGACACGCACGACACAGAGAAGGAATTTGTTACCTTCGTGTCCGGCTGAGGGGTGGAAGTCGAGGGGGCGAACGGCGGCTGGGGGCGTCGTGGTCAAGGCGCTTGGGCGGCGCTGGACACGGCTCGACGAGGCGGTCCTGATGGTGGTGGTTGCGGGCGGTGGTGCTCGGCGTAGGGGCTGGACGGGGGCTCGCCGGAGTAGAGCTAGGGTTTGGGGTTCGTCGGAGAAGAAAGGGGGGTTGTCGTGGTCGTGGTGGTCGGTTAGGGTTTTGTCTGGGGAAAGAGAGGGGGGTTTTATAGATGGGTTAGGGCGGTGCTAGGTCGGTCGGGCAGCCGGAAATGGCGGGGACTGCCCGTCGGCGTGGCGGTCGTCGGTCGGGGGGGGTAGGTTTAGGGTTTTCGTTTAGGTCCCTATAGTTTAGGATTTCACAAATAGGTCCCCCCCCAAAGTCTAAATGCAAATTCGAATTTGCATAACCCATCACGCACTGTTTATGTGCAAATAAAATTTGCATAAAACAATTTGGAAATTGCAAACTGATATTAAACAATCTAATTAATTGCAAAACCTAATTAAAACATTTTAGGAAATTACAAATTGATATTTTAACATTTAAAACTCATTTAAAATTCATTTAAAAATTCTAGAAAAATTCCTAAAAATCTAATTAATTATTTTAAGGCTAAAAATAACATTAAAAATTAATAAACAATAATTAAATAAAATTTTTGAAAAACAGGGGCTTACAAGTCTTCCCTCCTTGAAAAATTTCGTCCTCGAAATTCACAAGGATTGAAGACCCTACAATATTCTAGCATAGCAAGCAATGCAACAAATGACTAAGACTACGGTCAAAACTAACCTCCTGAAACCTGTTCTGGCTCTGGCTCAAGGACTAGGCTATAAGTCTTCCCCTGGGGTCCCTTGGCTACCGGGCAGTCCCGAATCTGATGGATGGCAGACCCACAAGCTAAACACTGACCCAATCTCTTCCTACAGACGAGAAAGTCATGGCCTTGCTTCTTGCAGTATGCACAAAAAGCTCCTTTCTGCTGCTGTCGGGGTCCCGGGGCTCTAACCGGCGGGGTCTGACGATGTGGTGTAGGGGGATGGTAAGTCTGCGGGGGTGGCGTCGGCGCTCTCTGCTGGAAATCCTGACGCTTGGACGATCCCTCATGGTGTACAGAAGCCGGCCTCTTGCTAGACAGAAGACGCTCCTCAATACTCCGGGCCAACTCTAGGCTCTGGTAGTAGTCAGTCGTACCGTTCGCCACTATAAGAATGCCAATGTCTGGAACTAGACCATGGCAAAACCTACGGGTCATCTCCTCTGGATCAGCAACCAGACTAGGAGCAAAACGGCTCAAGCGACTGAACTCTCCCGCATAGTCATCAACAGAACGGTTCCCCTGCTGGATGTTCTGGAATCGTAGCCCCATGGCTACTCTAGCAGTGGTCGAGAAGAATTTCTTCTTGAACTGGGTCTTGAACTGGTCCCAGGTGGCTCTACCTCTTGCGAACAACGGCTCATTCCTGAACCAAACTCCGGCTAAGTCTATCAGCAGAAATCCTGTTGCCTTGACCTGAAGGTCATCCGGCATCCTAACTCCCAGAAGCTTCCTCTCTACAGAATCTAGCCAGTCATCAGCTACTACTATGCCCTCAGTCCCTGAGAACTCCTTGGGATTCAGACCCATGAAGTCCTTGACCGTTCCCGCTTTCTGCCGTGGCTCTACATGTGGTGGGACCACGGGACGTCCCTCAGAACGCTCCATGCTCTGGCGGAGTAGGGTAGTCTGCTCCTGATGGGTTGTTAGGAACCCCTGGATCAGTGTGAGCAGCTGGGTCCCGTCGAGTGTGACGGAAGCCTGGGTGGGTATGGTGATAGGGGGTGGTGGAGGTATTGGGTCATGCTGGGACCGGGATGTGGAAGGTGGTATCTGGGTCTGTGGATCTGTGGAGTGGGGGAAAGTGGTAGGTGGAGATGCATCAGTCAACTGGTCAGCTGACTGGATATGGAGGGCCCCATTCTCGGGGGTAACATACTGGGATGAACGAGTAAGCACCATCTAAATTACACATAAAAAGACTTATAAGGACTTGTTTAAAGCAAGTAATCATATGCAAGAAAATTTAATTATAATAGCAAACATGTGATATATTTCCTATGTTGCAATCCTAGCATTCCTCTAGGTGTTCCAAGCGTCTTTCCTAATGTTGTCAAATTACCTTAAGTTCCTAATTGCAGGCATGTTTGGTACAATAACGTAACCAAACAATTTAGTCAGGACCTTGCATGGGCCGCTAAAAAAACATGTCATGACCCGTTACCCAAATTGTTGGGCCGGGCCGAGCCATGTCCAGCCTACGCTTAAGATAAAGCGCAGTAAGCTGTTCTAGAGATAACAAGATAAGACTAAATGTGCTAACAATTCTATAAGTGAAGAAGAATAATAAATGCTCCAAACACAAAAGTCGTCTCATATATAGAAATAAGTCCAAAGTACAAGTCTGAAATGTAAAACTGGATACATGTCCAGTTACAAAATGATAGAGTCTAATACATGACTACACTAAGTATCCCAAGTAGCTAAGCAAACTAGACGAGTCTTCCCGCAGGAACATCCTCGTAAAGCAGAGCCGGGTCCTCGGCAGTAACTCCATAGTATGAGTCGCAGAGTAACTCCTCCTCAGTAAGTATACCTACAACGTTATCCTGTCAGGACGGGAGCAAGTACTGTTTTCTAGCAAACTAGCATATGAAACATGAACATAGAAGAAATAACTGGAAACATGGCATCACACAATCTATCATGGCAAGGATACATATGTCATAAAGACAGATATATATGTAATGTTTAAAACTGTAGCAGGTACGTGATCGGTCAATAGGTATACAATGTACTGAGGCACAATGTAAATAAAATGTACTTCCGTACAAGTGATAGGGCGAGAGGTGTACATACGAACAAATCTGCCTTGGTAAGTAAGGCCTACGGCGCCGTAACATATAAAATGAAACTTTGCTCGGTACTATATAGGGGGGGTCATGATCACGTACTCTACTATCAGTTTTTCCCATAACCCATACTCTAATCATGTGAGAGATACAAAGAAACTGTCTGAGCATGGTAGTAATGGAAAGTACAACATGTGATGTTTTAACTTGCTACCCCAAGGATCAGCATTTAACATGGTGGATTTTACAGTTCATTTATGTGACAATATGTAAAGTTCGTAGAAAGTACTTGCCTCTAGCAAAGCAAAACAAGCTGCGATAAATGTGCTATAGATGTCCGGTAACTCGTCACTGTAGCAATAAATACAATAAACTTAGCTTTACACTAAGCTAAAACACTAAGACACTAACTGGTGAAAACACGACTTGTGACTGGGCACCTAGCCAAAATGATGACTTGGCATAGGAGACCAATGTGGGGTGACACACTATGTTAACTAACTTCCTAGGGTCTTTACACTAGTGAGGGATGGGGTTCAACACGACTAAAACTCCAAATAACACAAAAAGCTACAAGTCGTAATTAATCAATAAATAAATCAAAAGATTATTGTGCTCTAACAATTTTTAAAGTAGACAAAAAGCCTAGTTTTGCATAAAACAAAGTACCAAAACGATCCTTGCTAACTATAGAAATTTATTATAATTTTTCTGGAATTTATTATCCAGTACAAATATTTTATAAAAATCAGTTTTCCTAAGTATACAGAAAATGAGTTTTGGTTTCATATGCCAAACTAGTGGCAAAACAGTAAATTAAATACTACAAAAATTATACTAAATTAGCCAACTTAACAAAGTATCTAAAAACTATTTTTCCATAATTTTAGCAACACTCTAAGTATTTTTAGAAGATCAAAAACAGTTATGCACACAATAATTAATTATCTGCGTATTTTGTCCATGTATATAATTTGAACCAAAGTTCAAATACAGGACCCAAGGCCATGAATCAAGTCCAATATGACTTGTACAGGTCTTGAATGTGTGAAAGCACATTTGAGCCCAAATACCCATGCTAGGCTTGGACATCAAATGGTTGCAGTAATTTAAATACAATAAAATACAATTTAGTAAAAGTATAAAATAATTATTAATATTTTAATAGGGCAAAGTTATGCATAGTGAAAAATATAAATACATGTGTTAAAAGTACATATATATTTGTAAGGAAAAATACTTAATTTATAAAGTATATATATACATATATACAATTATATATATATATATAAGAATACACTTAATAATATAGTGTATATATATATTATATATACATAGGAAAATATATATAAACATATATATATAAAATTACTAACTAATAAATATATACCTATATATTAAATACTGTTAAAATACAGTATATACACACATATATATATACTAATATACATATATACATATATATATATAAATATATATAAAACTGAAAAAAAGAAAAAGAAAAAGAAAAGAAACAGGAAACTGTAAAGGGGGGGCTCGAACTCAGCCCAGCACAGCGCGCGGGGGGGGGGGGGGTTTAGACTCGGTCGGGCTGGCCAGGGGGTCAGCCCGCTGGGTTCGTTTAGAGTTAGGTTTTAGTTTATTTTATTTAGGTTAGAAATTAAATGGGTTTTTACCCGTTAAGCAAAGCCCAAACCCGTTAGTCTAGTTTACAGTTCGTCTCGTGTCCATACAGTCCAGGACACGAGAAGTTGAAATCTGACACAGAGTCGACGTGTCCGTGCCCAGCACGATACGTACGACTCGGCTAACACGTGTCCAGCACCACAGTCATGTCCCCTGTGTCTAGGCGAGTCTTGTGTCTCAGTTTGGGACACGCACGACACAGAGAAGAGATTTGTTACCTTCGTGTCCGGCTGAGGGGTGGAAGTCGAGGGGGCGAACGGCGGCTGGGGGCGTCGTGGTCAAGGCGCTTGGACGGCGCTGGACGCGGCTCGACGAGGCGGTCCTGATGGTGGTGGTTGCGGGCGGTGGTGCTCGGCGTAGGGGCTGGACGGGGGCTCGCCGGAGTAGAGCTAGGGTTTAGGGTTCGTCGGAGAAGAAAGGGGGGTTGTCGTGGTCGTGGTGGTCGGTTAGGGTTAGGGTTTTGTCTGGGGAAAGAGAGGGGGGTTTTATAGATGGGTTAGGGCGGTGCTAGGTCGGTCGGGCAGCCGGAAATGGCGAGGGCTACCCGTCGGCGTGGCGGTCGTCGGTCGGGGGGGGGGGGGTAGGTTTAGGGTTTTCGTTTAGGTCCCTATAGTTTAGGATTTCACAAATAGGTCCCCCCCAAAGTCTAAATACAAATTCGAATTTGCATAACCCATCCCGCACTGTTTATGTGCAAATAAAATTTGCATAAAACAATTTGGAAATTGCAAACTGATATTAAACAATCTAATTAATTGCAAAACCTAATTAAAACATTTTAGGAAATTGTAAATTGATATTTTAACATTTAAAACTCATTTAAAATTCATTTAAAAATTCTAGAAAAATTCCTAAAAATCTAATTAATTATTTTAAGGCTAAAAATAACATTAAAAATTAATAAACAATAATTAAATAAAAATTTTGAAAAACAGGGGCTTACACATTCTCCTTGTATTTTGACCTAGAGAATGAGCATTCTCCGTCTTACTGATGCGGAGAATGGCATTCTCCGTTTTAAAACACGCGGAGAATGATTATTCTTTGTATTTTTGACTTAGAAAGGAACATTATCCGTCTTAGTGACACGGAGAATGGCCATTCTCCGTGTCAAAATAGACGGAGAATGTCATTCTCCGGGTCAAAAGAGACGGAGAATGTCATTCTCCTTGTATTTTGACCTAAAGAATGAGCATTCTCCGTCTTACTGACGCGGAGAATGGCATTCTCCGTTTTAAAACACGCGGAGAATGATTATTCTTTGTATTTTTGACCTAGAAAGGAACATTATCCGTCTTAGGGACGCGGAGAATGCCATTCTCCGTGTCAAAATAGACGGAGAATGTCATTCTCCTGGTCAAAAGAGACGGAGAATGCCATTCTCCTTGTATTTTGACATAGGGAATGAGTATTCTCCGTCTTACTGATGCGGAGAATGGCATTCTCCGTTTTAAAACACGCGGAGAATGATTATTCTTTGTATTTTTGACTTAGAAAGGAACATTGTCCGTCTTAGTGACGCGGAGAATGGCCATTCTCCGTTTCGTATGAGACGGAGAATGTCATTCTCCGGGTCAAAAGAGACGGAGAATGTCATTCTCCTTGTATTTTGACCTAGAGAATGAGCATTCTCCGTCTTACTGACGCGAAGAATGGCATTCTCCGTTTTAAAACACGCGAAGAATGATTATTCTTTGTATTTTTGACCTAGAAAGGAACATTATCCGTCTTAGGGACGCGGAGAATGCCATTCTTCGTGTCAAAATAGACGGAGAATGTCATTCTCCGGGTCAAAAGAGACGGAGAATGCCATTCTCCTTGTATTTTGACCTAGGAAATGAGCATTCTCCGTCTTACTGATGCGGAGAATGGCATTCTCCGTTTTAAAACACGCGGAAAATGATTATTCTCCTTGTATTTTTGACTTAGAAAGGAACATTCTCCGTGTATCTAAAACGGAGAATGATTATTCTCCGTGTTAAAATACATGGAGAATGGTCATTCAATACATTATAAAGTCAGAGAGTATAAAGGAGAATAAGTTCTTATGCTGTTAATATATATGTGAAACATCAAATATGCAGAATTCAAACTATTACCATTGATATCAAAAAATGTAAGATATGTATTCAAAAAACAATTTCCAGTTATATAAAAGAAGGAATATATGTGTATGTATTAACGAGGGGGCGCTGCCCCCTTGACCACCGTAGCAGCATGTGGAGGCAGAAGACAAGTGCTGTGATTGTGATTGCATAATTCAAAACAATTCTGGCACCTTATCTTTTCTCTTTTCCCTTGTTCTCATATTTGCTCTTGTAACGGTCCGCTTTTGGTCGTCCAGGACCCCGTTTCGAAACAGGGGGTAGAACAACATCAGTGGGATTATTTTCAAACTGTTTTTCGCAATCTGGAACTGGACGAATGGCACATGAATATAACTTCTGGTAATAATCTGATGTCCAATACTGCTCCACAAAGTCGTAAACAGATTTATCTGAACCAACTCTGATGCATTGTATTGCATGGCTGCATGGGAATCCATATACCTTCCATCTACGACAACTACAATGACAATCAAGAAGATTCACCATATGGGAGGAAGTATCTGCGATCACCTCAAATTCGAAATCACCGGACCGATATACCCTATAACACATGCCATCATCTGTAAGCTGCTTCAGCATATCCTCAGCGTATGGAGTCAATTTGCTATTCAAACCAATTGCATCCTTGTGGCGATCTGAAATCATCTTCATCATCTTCACACGGATGACATTTACAATTGCTGATATAGGCAATTTCTTCTCAGCCTTTATCCATGCATTGAATGACTCTGTACAACTAAAAGCAACCTCACCGTATCTACATCCCGGAAAGAATGCGTTTGACCAGTGTTCAGGTTTTTCTTGTACTTTTGAGGTTGGATTTTTCCTTTAAGATAGCCCGATATGATATGGTAAGTGGTCTGCCTTAGCGTTCCTGACCTTATGTTTTTGGTCTGCCTTAGCCTTCCATCGCCTCCGATATGGTCTGCCTTAGCATTCCGAACCTTATCTTTTTGGTCTGCCTTAGCATTCCTAACCTTATCTTTTTGGTCTGCCTTAGCATTCCTAACCTTATGTTTAGAATACTTTTTTTCCTAACCTTATGTTTTTGGTCTGCCTTAGCGTTCCATGCCTTATGGTTTTGGTCTGCCTTAGCGTTCGTTACCATCCAATATGGTGTTTGGTCTGCCTTAGCGTTCGTTACCATCCAATATGGTGTTTGGTCTGCCTTAGCGTTCCATCCCCTATCATTCTCGTATCTTGTGTTGCTACCATGGACAACTCCAGCTATGAGAGGTTCTCGGCCAGCGATCCGATGCAACATATCATCCAATTCACAATATGACCATAATTCAGATAATAAATCTTCTTGATTGCTTATCTATACCCACCTTTATACAGAAAAACAAATAAGTAATAAAGAATTAGGTCAATTCACAAAATTATGAAAAAATAAGTGCATTCTCATAAGGATAATAGTCATTCTCCGTTCAAAAGCTAACGGAGAATGATATTCTCCGTTCTATGCAAGACGGAGAATAGTCATTCTCCGTTCAAAAGCTAACGGAGAATGACATTCTCCGTTCTATGCAGGACGGAGAATGGCCATTCTCCATTTTAAAACACACGGAGAATGACTATTCTCCGTCTTACTGACGCGGAGAATGGTCATTTTCCTTGTTAAATTAATGGTAAATGCATAGAAAATGTGCATATATCTGTCTCATTAACACACCTGGAGTTAGAGCATATACTGCTTGCCTCCAAGCTTCAAGTACATGCGGATACACTCTTTTATTTCCTTTCTCTTTCAGCGGTATGTTATTCTTCATGTGATAATAGCAATAGCTATGATAATCATTAGGAAACACTTTAGGGACTTCAGAAACTAGACCGGTGCCTTGATCCGAAAGAAAAACAATACGCCTACTACATCCAACAACATTCTTTAGATTTCTAAGGAACCATTCCCAATTATCGCCATATTCGCCTGAGACTATACCGTATGCAATAGGGTAGAACTGTTGGTTACCATTCTTCGCAGTAGCAGACATCAAACATCCTCTAAACCTCCCTGTAAGGAAAGTGGCATCCAAATATAGCATCGGACGACAATATTGAAAGCCTTCTACGCAAGCCCCATATGAAAGAAAAAGCCGCTCAAACCTCATTGATGAATCATCTTTCTGGAAGTCGATAACGGAACCATTATTGGTTTCTTTTACCTTGTTCACATACCAACACAAGTCACTATAAGATCTAACATCATCTCCGTACATTTCCTGGTGCACCAGCCTAATTCTGTGGTATGCCTGTCCATATGTAACAGATAAGCCGTAGTCGACCTTGAAATCATCGACAACAGATTTTGCGGACTTTTTAGGATGCATCCGAACAATGTCACTAACCAAACTTTTTACAAACTTTGCTGGAACAACCAGATTACCTTTATCCATATAGCCAGCTCCATAATTATATTCTCCCACATACCTCCTCACCTCAAAAATTTGATTATCTTTCGAAATAGATATAGCATGGAAGCTCCACAAACAAGCATGTGGCTTGTAATTCTTGCAACAAACAGTATACCTCCCCGGCTCAGATTTCAAAATGTGGAATGGATGACGAGATTCAAAACATACCTTTCTAACAGCATTCCTAACTTCTTCAATACCATTTAGAAAAATCTGACCAACACCAGTAATTGATCCAGGCCACATATTCGATTTCTTCTTCTTCACTGTCTCAGTTGAGCCCTCATAAAATTGTACTACTCGTTTGTCCTTTACAGTAGGAGAACATCTACTCAAAGAACTAGAAGAGGAAGACGAAGGTCTCATGTGAAAGCTTTGACAAGGAAAAGATGTTGATGAAGAACATGGAGAGTGTATTTGCTCCACATATAGATCAAAACTCACATCATGAGTACCGTTAAAACCACCAACCAATGAGCGAAGCCAAAAATCACTTTCAACATACAGTTCAGTCCCATCAGAGTGCAAAAACCTGAAATGGAAGGAAAGTGGATCCAAAGAAGTCCATCGATCGCACACTTTATTCTTTAAAAAATCCACGGTACTTTCATGTGTGACACGGCAGGAAACTATGTCTCCCTTGAAACAAATGTTAACTAAACAACTTGATTCCATATCTTCCCCCCCCTGATAACATAAAAACATAAGAGGCCACAAATAGAACAATAAAATTCTCATCTAATAATGATTATTCTCCGTCTAAAAATAACGGAGAATAAATATCCTCAGTTGGAACTAACTTATAATGATCATTCTCCGTCTAAAGTAAAACGAAGAATGTCATTCTCCGTCCTAATTAAGATGGAAAATGTCATTCTCCGTCCTAACTAAGACGGATAATGTCATTCTCCGTTCAAATTAAGACGGAGAATGGCATTCTCCGTCATAATTAAGACGGAGAATGGCATTCTCCGTCCTAAAAACATACGAATAATGATCTTTATAAGAAGTAATTGTCATTCTCCTTTAAAATATAACGGAGAATGCTATTCGCATAAAATAACAAGATTAAATATCTCACTAACATTTTCTAAGTTAATAATCTTCATAACAAAATCAAATTCAGCATAAATTTCGAGATATACGAAGCTGATGGATGAATTTCTACAGATCTGGACTCTCACCTTGTTTTAAGATCTATAAAAAGAAAAGAAGAAGATCTTCTATCCACAATTGACCTAATCGCCGGAAACCACGAAGATGATGTTGATGATGATGATGATCGATGATGATGAAGGATGATCGACGTTCGACTGACGAAAACCACAGTGAACTACGAACGATTCTGCGATCTCTAATAAAGATTATATCAATGGATTTCAAATTTCTCGTGAAAAAGAAGAAGAATACGAATTTCTCAATCCAAATCTGAGTTTGCGAATTCATAATTATATATAGATGTCCAAATTTACGCGAAGGAGTATTTTTGGAATTATGATAATGGCAAATTTTGTAAATACATAGAAACTAGAGAGAATCTTGAAATATTTAACGTGTAAAAACTTAATTCTGGGCATTTCATAAAAATAATCCAGCGGGTGGGCATTTCATAAAAGCCCACCCCGAAATTGGGCTTCTCAGCAATTTCCAGTAATGTAATTATAGTTGCTTGAAGTCTACTGGAAGGCAATAACTGGGCTTGGGCTGGATCCATCTGGGGCCAATATTTTAGAAGCAGGTTTAGAGATGTTTTGGTTCAAAGTATTTCCTGGTTGGCTCAATATTGGTGTTGACCAGTTTGGGTTATGAACATTTGGGGACTGGATTTTGGGCTGAGATTTAATTCATGGATTTTGCTGTGTTATATATATTTTTATGGTAGAATTATGAGTAAATGTACTAAGGATGGGTAGTGACCATAATTTTAACTATTAGATTCTATACAATATTTTGTGTAGGCACCATATATTTTAACTGGCTAGAACATGTGTATGCATAGTAATAATTATTTGTAAATAACTAATGATCAACTAGTATATATGTATAGGGATTTTAAATGTTGGTTATAATAAGGTTACCTGGTTAACTAAATTAGCCACATAGATTTTAGTTCTTCAAGTAGTAATTACTAAATATTTTATTAGTTAGTCTACATATGAAGTAGCAGTGTGATAGCAAGGATAATTAGTTAATTTAATAATAGTTAGTTAGCAAATAGTAAATTAATTATTGCCATTTTTAGAGCTTATCCAACTTGTACATATTACCAGGTGGACATACAGATCTCCTTCTTGTCCTTGATCACCCGGAGCAAGACAAGTACTTTTCTATGGTTTTGTGCATTTACATATCTTGTACTTTTCTTGTGACACGTCATGACACGATATCTTGTACTCTTGTATTTCTTGTTCTTGTACTTACTTGTGTCGGGAGGGAAAAATACACTAGCTATGTGACTAAACCCCGGTTACAACATTCATGTAGATAGCTTAGGTCTCGCATTGTGCACGCGGGTCCTAAGCCGTACCGATATTTATGTACTCTTTTACATATTCCTGTACTCACCCCAGCCGGTCACATAGGCTAGTTGTATTTTAAACATTGTGCACATGTCATGTCTTGTACTTCAGGTTCATAGTTACATTCCTGTACTTTATTTCCTGTACTTACATTCCTGTACTTTCATGTTCATTTCCTGTATCTCATATTTCATGTTCCCCTGTACTCATTTCCATATCATGATGTTCTTATTCACTACCTAGAACTGTACTTTGCTTCGCTCCTGACTGGATATGTTGCAGGTGTACTTGCAGGATATAGTTCTACCTTATGGGCCAGAGCCCGGGATCTTAGCTGAGCAGGATGAAGACATGATTTAGCTAGAGGCTTCAGGTTTAGACTGTTTAGCTTTACTCCTAGATATTATTTTTAGAGTTCATAGCGTATTCCATTCCTGTTGACTCTGGCACCTTTACGATATATGGACTTGTGGATTAGGGTGATCCTTCTGGGATCGTTTATAGATGCTGTGATTTGTACTTATTCATATTGACTTGTTAGTTTCCCTAGCTTGGTACAGCTTACTTCGTCGTATCTAACGACGAAGGCTGGGCGTGTCCGACTCGTGTTCGATTATTCGGGAGCGGGTCATGATATCTCAAGAATAAATGCTATGCAAATCGATAAAAACGGGCAAGAATCAAATAATCAAAAATTATTCAGAAAAGCATCCATCAAAACCAAGCAACAAAACCAGTAGCAAAACATCCAGAGAAAACTCTTGGACGCATTTTAAGAGAAACCAATCCATTAGTTGTAAAGGTTCTTATGCACATGTCCGTAATCGATTCGGTGCCGACGGTAAGTTTTTCCAATACTCGATTCCGACCGAGTTAACCAAGCCACAAGCCTTACATAGTGAACCGCTAGGAGCGGGACACTACATAATATACCACTAAGAAAAAGTTTCGTCCTCGAAACTTAAAGCAAAAGTCCTACCTCAAAATTATCAAACAGCGAGGGGTATTTCACCCGTATCTCCTCTTCTAGTTCCCACGTCGACTCTTCGACCGTATGGTTCCGCCATAGCACGTTGACCAAAGATATTGTCCGATTCCGCAAAACTTTCTCTTTTCTGTCCAAAATTTGGACAAGGTCTTCAGTATAGGATAGGTCAGCGCTCAGCTGCAACTGATCGAAGTTTACTATGTGACTTGGATCATGCACGTACTTTCGTATTTGGGACACATGGAAGACATCGTGCACATCAGCCAGAGCCGAAGGTAGTGCAAGTTGATAAGCCACTGAGGCTACCTTCTCCAAAATCTCGAAGGGTCCAACGAATCTCGGGCTCAGCTTTCCTTTCATCCCAAACTGCATCACACCTTGCATGGGTGTGACCTTCAAGAAGACATGATCACCCACCAGGAATTCATCGATGTACATCCACATAACTCTTCTGTCGACTTTGAGCAACTCTAAGTCTTTTTCGAATTAAGCAGACCCTCTCGACGGTCTGTTCCACAAGTTTTGGTCCGAGCACTTGCTCTTCGCCGACTTCATCCCAACATATCGGTGATCGACATTTCCGTCCGTACAAGGCTTCGTACTGGGCCATTTGGATACTTGCCTGATAACTGTTGTTATAGGCAAATTCTGCCAATGCAAGATATGCGTCCCAATTTGTCTTCGAATCAAGCACGCACAATCTCAATATATCTTCAAGAATCTGATTTACTCTCTCTGTCTGACCATCAGTCTGCGGATGGTATGTCGTACCGAAATTCAACTTTGTGCCTAATGATGAGTGCAAACTTATCCAAAATTGCGACAAGAATCGCCCATCTCTATCCGACACTATAGAAGTTGGCACCCCATGTAATCGGACAATTTTATTTATGTAGATCTGAGCCAACCGTTCTATGCCCCACGTAACTTTTATTGGAATGAGCCGATTTGGTCAATCTATCCACGATCATCGAAATCGCATCATTCCCCTTCTGAGTTCTTGGCAAGCCGACTATAAAGTCAATACAGATATTATCCCACTTCCACTACGGAATGGCCAGATTTTGTAGTTCTCCACCAGGCTGTTGGTGTTCGGCCTTTACACGCTGACAAGCTAAGCATTGTGACACAAATAGAGCCACATCCTTCTTCATACCGTGCCTCTAAAATGTTGTGCGCAGATTCATGTACATTTTTGTGCTTCCTGGATGCAAGAAATACTTCGTGAAATGAGCCTCGATCAGTATTTCCTTTCTGAGCTCATCATCCTTAGGAATGCACAATCTTTCCTTGACACGAATAGTGTCATCTTCAACTGTAAAGTCGGACGCCTTTTCTGCCAGAATCAACTCGCGTATCTTCTGCAGAAATGGATCGTCCTTCTGAGCAATCTTAATCCTTCCCTGGAGGCTCGGCTCAAGCTGCAATTGAGCCAACTGTACATTCTGTGGACGGATCCTGAATTCGATGCCCATCTCTTTAAGATCTCGTAGTACCTCCTTTGCTACTGCTAGTGCCCCAACGAATTTTTGACTCAAGGCATCAGCTACCACGTTTCCTTTACCCGACGTGCAGGAAATTGTCAAGTCATAGTCCTTGATCAATTCTAACCAACGCCGCTGCCTCAAATTTAATTCCTTCTGTGTGAATATGTACTTCAGGCTTTTGTGATCCGTGAAGATCTCGCAGGACACACCATAGAGATAGTGTCGCCACAATTTCAATGCGAACACAATCGCCGCCAGTTCTAAGTCATGAGTTAGGTAATTCTTCTCATGCTGTTTGAGTTGTCTCGACGCAGATGATATTGTCTTCCCACGTTGTATGAGAACACATCCTAAACCAAGTCCCGATGCGTCACTGTAGATCTGAAATCCCTCAGAGCCTTGTGGAAGTACTAAAATTGGAGCCGTGATGAGCCGTTGCTTGAGTTTCTCAAAACTATCTCACAGTCGTCGGTCCACTTAAATAAGACTCCCTTCTGAGTGAGGCGAGTCAAAGGCGAAGCGATTCTTGAAAAGTCTTTCACAAACCTACGGTAGTACCCGGCTAAACTAAGGAAACTCCGTATCTCACTAGCTGATACAGGCTGTTTCCAGTCTAGAACTGTCTCAATCTTCTTTGGGTCAACGGTAACACCTTCTGCCGAGACAATATGCCCTAAGAACGACACAATGTTCATCCAAAATTCGCAGTTGCTTAGTTTTGCATACAGCTGATTGTCTCGCAGCGTCTGAAGTACTTCTTTTAAGTATTCGACATGAGTCTCCATGTCCTTTGAGTAGATCAAGATGTCATAGATGAACACAACAACAAACTTGTCTAAGAACGGTCGAAGCACTCTATTCATTAGATCCATAAAGGCTGCTGGAGCATTAGTCAAATCGAATGGCATGACCAAAAACTCATAGTGTCTGTATCTCGTATGGAATGCTGACTTAGGGACATCTTCGGGTCTGATCTTCAACTGATGGTATCCTGAACGAAGATCGATTTTTGAAAATACGGTCGTCCCTTATAGCTGATCGAACAGATCATCTATCCTTGGCAAGGGATACTTGTTACGGATGGTTGCCTTATTCAGTTCTCTGTAATCGATGCACAGTCGTATCGTCCCATCCTTCTTCTTTACAAACAGCACTGGAGCTCCCCATGGAGATACACTTGGGCAAATGTATCTCCGGTCAAGCAATTCTTGTAGCTGTACCTTTATTTCCTTTAATTCTGCCGGAGCCATCCTATACGGCGCCTTTGATATCGGACGAGTATTCGAGAATGTATCAATTGTGTACTCAATTTTTTTATCTGGCGGCATTCCAGGTATCTCGTCCGAAAACACATCAGGGAACTCTGCCACAATTTCGGTCTGATTCGAGCCTATACTCTTCATCCGAGTGTCTTGAACAGAAGCGAGAAATCCTTCACATCCTGAGTACAGCATGTGTCTTGCTGTAACTGCCAATATTACCATGGGTCCTTGGAACGCCGAGCCGCACGAGTCAGAGAACTCCGTTTCTCCGGGTAGGCGAAACACAACTCTCTTATCAGCACAGTCGATTGTTGCATGATAGGCGCTGAGCCAGTCCATTCCCAAGATGATATCGTACTCTTTGATGTCGAGTACAATTACATCCAGAGATAAAGTCTTGCCTCCAATTTTAATGTAGTCGTCCCTGCAAATCAAAGTTGCAGGCATATCTACTCCCGAAGGAGTGCTAACACATAGAGCTGTCTTTAGCAGAGTCATACAAAATTTATTTTTCATTGTAAAATCAGACGAGATAAAGCAATGAGTAGCACCAGAATCAAAAAGTACTCTTGCAGGTGCGCCTTTGTACAGCAACATACTTGTTATTACATTCTCTGCGGTCTGGGCCTCTGCTTGAGTCAAAGCATAAATCCTTGCTTGCGCACCTTGTTATTGATTCGGTGCATTCCCAGTTAGAGCTGGTAAGGTTGGTGGCGCTTGGCCACGAATCTAGTTGTTATGTTTGCCTCGGTTCTGATTGTTATACTGTCCACGGTATTGATTGTCATTCGGTCCACGATGATTATAGTGCTGATCTCATGGGGGATTTTGATTCCTTCCCTTTCTATATTCAGATGTCCTGTGGCCCATGTTGCCATAATTGAAGCATCCGGCTCGACATTCTGCTTGTCGATGCCCATACCGGTTGCACCTAAAGCAACACGGTCCTTGATATTCACCCTTATTCTTACCAGTATTATGAAGCTTAGGAACGTCATTTCTCTCAGCAACTAAGGGTCGTTTATGGTTGCTACTCTGGTTGCGCAGTATTGTCCCACGGCTAACTGGTGGATGGAATCTCTCCATCTCGAGAGCAGTTCCGTACGCCTCCCTGTAAGACGTACACTTTCGACTTAGCACATGGCGCTGCAGGCCCTCATTCAAGCCTTGCACGAATCTTCCTCGCTTTGCATCATCATTCGGGACCATGTATCCAGCGAATGCAACTCTCTTCAGAAATTTAGTTTCATAATCATCTACTGACATATTGCCCTGTTGGAGTTCTACGAACTCCTTCTCTTTCTGTTGACGGACAGCTGGTGGAATGAATTGTGCAATGAAAGCCTGCTTGAAGGTCTCCCAAGATATCTTCATATCTAGACTATTACCGCAAAGTGCCTGTCTCTGCGAAGTCCACCATTTCCGGGCCTTGAGACGAAGTTGTGTAGCGGTACACTCCACTCTCTTACTGTCCTGTATATCCAGCATTCGAAAGTAGCCCTCAAGTGTGTTCAAGAAGCCCATCACCTCATCTGGCTCCGCTCTCCCATTAAACTCAGGCGGGTCGCAGCTCTTGAATTCGGAGAACTTGAAGCTCGTTCTCTTCTGTGTCGGCGTTTCAGGTTTCTCTGCCGGCACTTCTACGGTCTCGGTTGCTGCGGCCTTTGCCGAAACATTGGAATCGACCGTCAGCTTGGTGACAATCTGAGACAGATTATCCACTTACTTTTGTTGAGCATCCAGCTGCTCCTGAAACTGATACTGTAGCTGCTCTTGAAGCGCGCGATGTTGAGCTTCGCTCTGCTTCCTCTGAGCCTCCATTAGTTTAATCAGTTTCTCCATTGGGTCAGACGATGAATTCGTCTTCGTGCTATCACCTTTGGTCATTCTACAACAAAGAAATAATTCCATTAGCACTCATAAAATATTTATGGTCTTATTGTATGGAACATTATTTCATGCCAGCTCTATCGACACCATCAATCGAGAAAATTTGCATCAAGACTTTCTTTTTGAAAACATTTTCGAAATCAGAGGAATTGAAACCTGGCTTTGATACCAACTTGTCACGCCCCGATTCTGAGAATCTTTCGTCATCGCTTCGATTCGCGCCGAATCGTTCGTCCTCGCTAAGACGTGATGCCGTACAAGTCTGGTGTTGCACTTGTACAAGGCAAGAACGTGCACTGTTATGTCATTTAGAAACATTTGAAACCTAGCCACTTTTCATAAACATTGAGAACACAATATAGGAAGAAAAAATACTCATTTTATTGATAATTGTGATTTACTCTGAATGTCGCTTGTTCCTAAAATGGACTATCATGCAAGTATACATTTAAAATGAGAGGAAAAAAAAACATAGAAAAAGAAACGTGAGTTCACTTGTGCGACTTCTAGTAAGTTATAGTAGGGAACATTATGAATTAAGAAAGGAAAATGGGAATGCCTTATGCTACTTGGTTTGAAACGGTAAGGATTGGCCTCTTTGGAACACTTTGGTTGAATGATGTGCGACATAAAGTAATTTTCCATGAATTATAGTGGTGGTAGACTTCTTGATTGTTGCAAATTGGGTACATGATTTAGTTTCCTCTGTTAATTATGTTGAGTCATGTTCCTTTTCTAATCAAAACAATCAGAAATGCAACTAGGAGTAATTTCAAGTAGCTTGGGTTTTAAATTTCGGTAGTACTAATAGGGTTCTGGGAACAGAAATGTTCCATGGTTCAAAATGAAATTGGCGAAATGCAAATTACTGGGTTTGAATGATTTGCGATAAAATATGGAGTACTTGGCAAAGTGTTAATAAAACCTCTTAATGTGGACTAGCGAAGCATCTTTATGGCTTAATACTTGTGCAGTTCTTGGCATTTGACAATGGGGGCTTAGTACTGGTGCATCTTTGGGCATTTGGCAATGGTTTTGACAGTAACTGTAAAATACATACACTTGATACTTTTTAGTGTTTGTCAACAATTGAAGTATGAAGAGATTAACGACTCTTTTTATACAATGTAAGTCTTTGTGCCTAACTCTGTTTAAACGCTGATGCTAGTGGGAAGGGCTATTAGTAAAGCCTTGTTGAATACCACATCAATACCCCAACCAAGCGTTCCAGGTTAGCTAATCAATTTTGATACTTTGGCACATCTTAATATGGTTAAAGCCCCATGAAACTGGCTTTAACCTGTTGCTGGATGATGCTGAAAGATTGTTGGTCATTGAGTATTGCTTCAGTGAGGCCACAGAGAACAGGAAATTAGCTATCATCATATTTAAGGCAGATGTTCTTAGATTGAATGTGTTGCAGGGACACAGATACGACACGACATAGTAAGTACACGACAACACAAACATGACAACTATTTTGGTGTGTTTTATTGTATTTTGGAGTCTCCGTGGATAGAGCTGTCAAAATGGACTAAGCCCGTTGGGCCGGCCCGTCCCGCCTGCCAAAAAGGTGGGTTGGGCTGAGCATTTAGGAGCCCGCCAAACAGGTGGGCCTAGGCGGCCCGTCCCGCCAGTAGCCCGTCCCGCGTTGGGCTAGCCTGCGGGCCAAGTGGGTTAGTCCGCCGTCTATTTTTTCATTTAGCACATATATGAGATATGTATAATAAATGATAAAAATTCTCATTTAACGCAACTAATGACGTATGAAATATTAAATTTCATCATTTATTTACATGAATGAAGGAGTTTTAAAGAAATATCTACTATTATAATGTTTCTTGTATTTTACTTGTAATTTGATGCATATGAGAGTGAGTAGAAAATATTATATATAGGATTTTTTTCCTTTTAAGAAACTAAAACGAATAAAAAAAATTAAACGGGCCGGCCCGCCTAGCTCGCAGCCCGCCGGTGGTTTGGGCTGGGTTGGAATTTTTTCAGCCCGTCAAAATGGTGGATCGGTCCGTCCCGTCCCGCCAAATGGTGGGTTATGATGGATTACGGGCCGGCCCGCCCCGCCGGCCCGTCTTGACAGCTCTATCCGTGGAGTGTCCGGTACGTGTCCGACACAATACAGACCCATTTTGGAGTGTCCGTGCTTCCTAGTTTGACTGAAAAATTGTTTCATCTCATGGGTTTGTGATGATGAAAGTTGCATTTATAAAACTAGTTTATGCCGTTATGGAAAGACTAGGTTCCCCCCCCCCCCCCCCCCCCCCCCCCCCAAAAAAAAACACCCACATTCCTATCACCACTGAAGAAAATGTTAGGGAATTGGTCATGTTAATTCATGCTTACTGAATTGGTTTTGTTAGATGATACGACATATTGGAATCTAAAGTCTTTGCTTTTATGGGTTTGCACTGAACTAAGCTTATACTAGTTTAAAATATATCAATTATATCTTATGGAGAAACTCCTAAATGATGACCATGAATTAGTTGTCCAATATATTGTGCCAATTTTTATACTATATGTGCATGAAAGGGCCTGACAGCATGCTTTCAACCTTCTTTTTTTTTGGAGGACCAACTAACAAACTCTCTGAGACTAAGAGAAGTGTGGAAGAAGATTAGGTTTTATGAGCCATTGCATTCAACAGTTAAGACATAAATTTATCTGTTAACCCTCATGTGCGATACATATAATGTTGGTGTTTTGCCTTGGTGACTAGAAAGATAGTCTCACATTGCTTACACCAAATGGATTGTATCCCTTTATAAAGTTTTGCTTGTGTTGAGAGATGCACATACGGTGTGGAGAGGCACATGGGTGCCATGTGTAGGTATTTTTCTAGTGGGAAGAATGGTAGCTCTACAAAGAAGCATTTATGCTTTTTGTCATGCCCATGGGATTATTCCCATTGGAGCTAAGTCCCGAATGGACTTAGCGACTCGGACTCGGGCTCAAGGCGCAAAGTGGCGCTTTGTTGGCGCACTTTGCAATTAGCATGTCGGCGCATGGCGCTTTGTGCGCTGTTGTTGCGCTCGTCTTATGCGTAAGTCCTATGCGCTAGGTGCATGGGCTCGGCGCATGGTCGAGGCGCATGGGCGGGAGCAGACGCAGGCGTGGGTGCTAGGCGCAGGCTAGGTGCGGGTGCAGGCGCGGACACAGGTGCGGGCGTTGGCGCGAGCTAGGCGCGGGCTAGGTGTGGCCGCATGCGCTCGCGCTGGGCGTGTGGTACGCTGCTGCGCGCACTGCTGTGCGTCCGCGTGTATGTGCTGCTACGCTGTTGCATACATTATGCCCCTTTAATACTTTGAAATATAAGCAGCAATATTTTGAAAACTCCGCAATACTTTGTGCGTCTTTAGGGAAAACAACTTGAAAGTAGTAGCAATTCAGAAAGCCTTAGTTCGGTCGTGCGCCTGAGCCTTCTCCAGTACCTGTGGAGGAGGGGTCAGCACATTATAACAATGCGCTAGTGAGCCCCGTTGGCCCACTCAGCTAAACCAACACTTTATTAATGACAAGCATTTTATATCATGAACTTATTAGGAACATGCGACATTCAGAGTAAATCACAATTATCAATAAAATGAATATTTCTTCTTCCTATATTGTGTCCTCAATGTTTATGAAATGTGGCTGGGTTTCAAATGTTTCTAAATGACATAACAGTACACGTTCTTGCCTTGTACAAGTGCAACACCAGACTTGTACGACATCACGCCTTAGCGAGGACGAATGATTCGGCGCGAATCGAAGCGAGGACGAAAGATTCTCCGAATCGGGGCTTGACAATAAGGATGGTGACCGAAGCTCGATGGAGCTTTCTGGGTCTCCCGCAGAGGCTCGGGTGGCTTGGTCGGCATCAAGTGCGACTTTAGCTGACACAACTATTCGGCTTGACTCTCTTCGACGAACGTCATGTGACTATATCAAAGTGGAAAGATGAGAGTATGGATGAGAGATGTGTTTCCGAGTCCAACAGGTGGTCAAAATTCTCTCCATGAGCTGCCTCGCCGAAGGTCCTAAATTTCATGAGCTGCCTCGTTGGACTCGAGGCTGGGTCAAAACCCTGATTTTTTTTATGGAAGCTCTAATCCTAAAAAATGTATTAAACAAAAAATTGTACCAAACAAAATTATTTTTCTCATAGATGTTATGATCCACGTTTAGAAGGGACACAGTTGGACACGCTCGGAAGGGATGCAGTTGGACACGAATAGTTGAATACAGATAAAAAATTATTTTCTAAAATATTTTATCAAACAGAATTTTTATTTTTTTGTTTCAGAAAATTATTTTTCAGGTAAAAGTAATGAAACGCAAACTTAGAATCTCTATACTCAAAAGGTTTTTTTTAGGGGCACCACAACTTCTACTAGGGGGCAGCCCAAAAAGTGAAGATTTTACTAGGGGGCAGCCCACATTTTACTAGGGGACAGCCCAACCCCCCAAACTCTCATTTCCTCCCCAAACCCCAATTTCCTCTCTCTCTCCTCCAAAAAAAAAAAGAAGAGCGCTCTCTCCCTCTCCCAAAACCCTAGTCTCTTCTCCTCCACCACTCTAATCCTAATTCCTCCACCAAATTTCTTTCAAGAACACTCCTACATTCGACGAGATGACACACAATTTTTCGAAATCGGATTCTAGGTAAGTTCTTCCCTAATTTCTTCTATAATTTTTTACATTCTATTCGAAACCCTAGAATAGTTTTAATTATCTAAAAACTTTTGATAATTTAGGTTTAGAATGTCTTTAGGGTTTATGTATGTTTCATTGGTGAAGATGGTGAGTTCCGCATTAGTAATTAGTTTGAGATTTTCATGTTTGTAGACTAAATTCAATTATACTTTCATTTACAGTCTAGAAGCGTGAAGGAACTGGCCAAGACACTTCGGAGCGCTTGCCAAAGTGACACTAGTGTCTTGGTCGACACTAGTGCCTTGGTCGCCAACGAGCTTGAGCGCATCGACGACGAGGTTGAGTTCCCATTCATGAATAATAGGGAGTCTCGTTCAAAGGCCCGACATGATATGTAGTTGAATGTGGAATGATCATTAGTTGGATGTAATCTGGATATTTTTGTAAAGATGTTTTTGTTGTTTAAAACTTGAAGAATATATTTGTTGTTTGGAAACTTAAGTTGTTGGGCAGACTTTTGAATGATATGTAGTTGACACTTATGTTATTTTTTTGAAGTTGGATATTTTGTCTGATATGTAGTTGTGATTTATGTTGCTATTTATGTACATGTTGGATATGTAGTTGTCTGATATGTAGTTGTTATTTACGTACATGTTGGATATGTAGTTGTCTGATATGTAGTTGTTATTTACGTTTGGAAACTTAAGATGTTGGCCAATTCCTGATATTCTTGATTTAGTATCAGAGGACTGCCACCCCCTGGCAGTCCTCCTTTTTGTATAGGACTGCCAAGGGGTGGCATGGCCATTTATAACTCTCTGTGATGAGAGTTTGAAATTGAAATTCTCTGTCACAGAGAGTTTCAATTAGGACTGCCACCCCCTGGCAGTCCTATACAAAAGGAGGACTACCAGGGTGCTGGCAGTCATAATTAAACTTCTTGTTACAGCAAGTTTCAATTAGGACTGCCAGCACTCTGGCAGTCCTTCATAAGTGTAGGACTGCTAGGGGGGTGGCAGTCCTATTTGTAAGTCATTGAATTAATATTTGTTTGCGATTCTAAAATTTCGACAAAAGTGCTAAAACGGAGGTCCAAACATCATTTTTTTGTAAATCTAAAATTTCGGAAGGCCGTCTAACGATAAAATCGTTAATCTAAGGCTCCTCGAAAATACGCTCATTTTGCGACAAACCAGGCCTCGTTTCGACCTCCCAGTCAAAAGTTATGGCCCTCCAAAGTTTCAACTGACCATAAAATGCAAGAGAATGACCATTCTCCGTGTAAATTAACACGAAGAATGGACATTTTCTCCGTCTTAATTTACATGGAGAATGGTCATTCTAGTGTTAAAATGCAGGAGAATGACCATTCTCCGTCTTAATTTACACGGAGAATGGCCATTCTCCGTGTAATTTAGCACGGAGAATGGTCATTCTCCGTGTAATTTTCATGGAGAATGGCCATTCTCCGTTTTTATTTACACGGAGAATGGCCATTCTCCGTGTAATTTAGCATGGAGAATGGTCATTCTCCGTGTAATTTTCATGGAGAATGGCCATTCTCCGTCTTTATTTACACGGAGAATGGCCATTCTCCGTGTAATTTAGCACGGAGAATGGTCATTCTCCGTGTTAATTTACACGGAGAATGCCATTCTCCGTGTTAGAAACACGGAAAATGTCATTCTCCGTGTTAATTTACACGGAGAATAGTCATTCTCCTGCATTTTAACACTGGAATGACCATTCTCCATGCTAAATTACACAGAGAATGTCCATTCTCCGTGCTAAAACACAGGAGAATGGTCATTTATATAACAACAAGTTTCAATTAGGACTGCCAGCACCATGGCAGTCCTCCTCTTGTGTAGGACTGCCAGGGGGTGTGACAGTCCTAATTTAATGTAGGACTGCCATGGGGGTGGCAGTCCTGATACTGGTCATTCTCCGTAAAAATTACACGGAGAATGGCCATTCTCCGTGAAAATTACACGGAGAATGGCCATTCTCCGTGCTAAATTACACGGAGAATGGTCATTCTCCGTGCTAAAACAACGGAGAATGGCCATTTATATAACAACAACTTTCAATTAGGACTGCCAGCACCCTGGCAGTCCTAATTCAATGTAGGATTGCCAGGGGGTGGCAGTCCTGATACTGGATCTGATACTTTAACAAATTGGTATATTTTGCCACACATACTTGCACACAGGTAAACACATATAACACAGATAGCACACATGTAAACACATAAATAGCACACAGGTAGACACATATAACACAGATAGCACACAGGTAGACACGTATAACATACTGAACTTCATATTTCACTGTATACAAAATTTACTCCATATAGATTAGTGGACTTCATATTTCACTATATACAAAAGTGGTCCTCCATATACAAAATGTCAAACTGTAAATATATCCATACTTAGTCGATTTCGACGTCGTAGTGGTCAGCAGGTAAGTCTCTTGGCTCCTCAAACTTCAACAACTTCTTACAATGGTTGATATGATCAACTTCTTACAATGGTTGATCCTACAATAGAAGTTAAAAGTCAAAAGGACTGCCACATCTATAGGACTGCCACATATGTGGCAGTCCCTCACATATATAGGACTGCCACATCCCTGGCAGTCCAAATCCATGAGTGGGACTGCCAGAGAAGTGGCAGTCCTCTGTGTCAAAATCCGATTTTCCCTCCGAAATAAAGTTAAAGTGTAGTTACCACGAGGCCTTCCGATGCATCAAAGTGTTCTTCGGACGTTGTGGGAGGAGAGTATCTAGCATTTGATGGTCCGGGTTGTTCCATTTTCTATTTCTTTCTACATTAAACACAAAATTTAACTTTTATATGTAAAATTTAGGTTAAAACATTACAAAAAATAAATTCGACGACTTACAAATAAATGGGAGAAGTGATTGACACTATTATCTTTAACAAATTTAGGTGGGGGGACAATTTCACCTAGGTTAGGTTAATTCTAGGTTTCTATGAGGAGGAGAAAAAAAAAGAGTGGAGGAAGAGTGGAGGAAGAGAAGTAAAGAGTGGAGGAAGAGAAGAAATAGAAGAAGTTTGGCTTTTATAGTCAATTTTGGGCTGCCCCCTAGTAAAAAAAACCTATGACAAACTTGTAATTTTTTCAAAAAAAATTGGGCTGTCCTCTAGTAGAAGTGGTGGTGCCCCTAAAAAAAACCTACTCAAAAAATATCTTTATAAATTATTTAAAAAAAAACTATTTTCAAAAAAATATTTTAGGAAACATATCCAAAGGCCATAAGTAACCCAAACAAGAATTGCAAGTTGGGACACTATTGTCAATTCAGCAAAGAGGATAAAGACAACACCCCCTCTATCTTTTAAACCCATCCATCGGTCCTTAAACCCGAGAAAGAAAGAGGAGAGAGAGAGAGAGAGAGAGAGAGAGAGAGAGAGACCCCAATGTCTTCCTCCATCGGATCCCTAAGGTTCTCCCCCTCCTTCCCACTCGGACCACGCATCACCAGCCGTCCTAGCCCCAAACCCCTGAGGGTCTACGCCAGATCGGACCGTCCACTGGAGGAGATCTACAACGTCCGCGTGGAGCGCGGAGTGTCGAGGGACCGCCTCGAGGAGCTGGGGGTCGAGCGGTGGTCTTCGTGGAGGTCCGGCAGGTGCCGGCTGCCTTGGGACTGGCACGTGGACCAGCAGGTGTACGTGGTGAGCGGAGAGGTCCGGGTGGTCCCCGAGGGCTGCCGCACCGGCGAGCGCTTCATGCGGTTCGTGGCCGGCGACCTGGTCCGCTACCCCAAGTGGTTCGAGGCCGACCTATTCTTCGACGGGCCCTACGAGGAGCGCTACCGCTTTCGAGCCTACGGAGACGACGATGACGACAGCAGATGACTGCAAGGTATATATACTTTTTTTTTGCACAAACACCTCCCATTTTCATCTCTCTTTACCCTTCATATTTAGACGACTTTTTGAGTGTTGTTGAAAAACTGAGACGAGATAGTGACTGCAAGGGGCATAGTTAGCAAACAAGAACCCCCTATTTTCAGTCAATTTTGCGTTGATTTTCAAGGGAAGGAGAAAAGTTAACGTTGATGTTAACGAGAAATTATTTGTTAACAGTGATGTTAACGAAAAATTATTTGTTAACTTTTTCGTTTCTTTTTCTGACGTGGAGTGTGGAGTTAATTTGTTAATGAATAAATCATTTGCCAAATGTCAATTCTTCATTGGACCGGGCTCACCATTCAGCACATCTAGTGCTGAGCCTGGAACACCTAATAATTTCTCCAAGGGAAGGCTGCACAGGCACAATTCTTTGGAACCATATGGCACTATCTGAGGTATATATCATATCTTATCGAGGGCCGGTCCTGAGCTCACAGGGCCCAAGGCGAGCTTCTAAAATGGGTGGGCCCGCATACATATTGTGAAAAAAAAAAATTAAGCAATAAAGTAAATATAACAAAAGAAATTGTTGCCACCTAGACTTGAACTAAGAACCTTTAGTGTATAAATCTAACATCATAACCACTGCACCACAACTTTTTTGAGTTAAAATTGCTCCATAGTATATCGTTGTTCTATTCTATATATACATATGTTGGTGTCCCTTTAGTTTTGGGACATGGGCTATTGCACAACCTGCTCTGGGCCATGGCTGCCCCTGAACTTATCTTATATATAATAGGAAAAGTTCTAGGCTTCACCGATGAACTTTCATGTTCCAAAACTGTCGTTCTCTAACCTATATATATATATATATATATATATATATATATATATATATATATATGCAATTGACCTCTAGCCTAGTGGTTAAGAGAGATGCATGCGGCTTAAATTAACTTGGGATACAATATATTAATTACCTCTCTACTAACATAATTACTGACCACTAATAATCACACACTTTTAACTACAATAAATGTTCACCACCTCAAAAATAAATTTATTTTCAAAATTAAGTCTAAAAAAAAATTATTTTCAAAATATTTTATACTATTTCAAAATGGATTATCATGCAAGTATACATTTAAAAAGAGAGGAAAAAAAAACATAGAAAAAGAAACGTGCGTTCACTTGTGTGACTTCTAGTAAGTTATAACGGGGAACATTATGAATTAAGAAAGGAAAATGGGAATGCCTTATGCTACTTGGTTTGAAACGGTAAGGATTGGCCTCTTTGGAACGCTTAGGTTGAATGATGTGCGACATAAAGTAATTTTCCATGAATTATAGTGGTGGTAGACTTCTTGATTGTTGCAAATTGGGTACATGATTTAGTTTCCTCTGTTAATTATGTTGAGTCATGTTCCTTTTCTAATCAAAACAATGAGAAATGCAACTAGGAGTAATTTCAAGTAGCTTGGGTTTTAAATTTCGGTAGTACTAATAGGGTTCTGGGAACAGAAATGTTCCATGGTTCAAAATGAAATTTGCGAAATGCAAATTACTGGGTTTGAATGATTTGCGATAAAATATGGAGTACTTGGCAAAGTGTTAATAAAACCTCTTAATGTGGACTAGCGAAGCATCTTTATGGCTTAATACTTGTGCAGTTCTTGGCATTTGACAATGGGGGCTTAGTACTGGTGCATCTTTGGGCATTTGGCAATGGTTTTGACAGTAACTGTAAAATACATACACTTGATACTTTTTAGTGTTTGTCAACAATAGAAGTATGAAGAGATTAACGACTCTTTTTATACAATGTAAGTCTTTGTGCCTAACTCTGTTTAAACGCTGATGCTAGTGGGAAGGGCTATTAGTAAAGCCTTGTTGAATACCACATCAATACCCCAACCAAGTGTTCCAGGTTAGCTAATCAATTTTGATACTTTGGC
The DNA here is from genome assembly GCA_029216955.1 of Iris pallida. Lineage (NCBI taxonomy): Eukaryota > Viridiplantae > Streptophyta > Magnoliopsida > Asparagales > Iridaceae > Iris > Iris pallida. The sequence goes on along the minus strand of JANAVB010016796.1, from coordinate 5,396,339 downwards.
ACATCTTAATATGGTTAAAGCCCCATGAAACAGGCTTGAACATGTTGCTGGATGATGCTGAAAGATTGTTGGTCATTGAGTATTGCTTCAGTGAGGCCACAGAGAACAGAAAATTAGCTATCATCATATTTAAGGCAGATGTTCTTAGATTGAATGTGTTGAAGGGACACAGATACAACACGACATAGTAAGGACACGACAACACAAACATGACAACTATTTTGGTGTGTTCTATTGTATTTTGGAGTCTCCGTGGAGTGTCCGGTACGTGTCCGACACAACACAGACACATTTTGGAGTGTCCGTTCTTCCTAGTTTGACTGAAAAATTATTTTATCTAATGGGTTTGTGATGATGAAAGTTGCATTTACAAAACTAGTTTATGCCGTTATGGAAAGACTAGGTTCTCTTTTCATTTCTCGACAGTCAACCGCCGCCGCCGCACCCCCCCCCCCCCCCCCCCCCCCCCCCCCCCACACACACACACACACACACACACACACACACACACACACACCACACTACTCCAAGCAAAACACCCACATTCCTATCACCACTGAAGAAAATGTTAGGGAATTGGTCATGTTAATTCATGCTTACTGAATTGGTTTTGTTAGATGATACGACATATTGGAATCTAAAGTCTTTGCTTTTATGGGTTTGCACTGAACTAAGCTTATACTAGTTGACAAAATATATCAATTATATTTTATGGAGAAACTTCTAAATGATGACCATGAATTAGTTGTCCAATATATTGTGCCAAGTTTTATACTATATGTGCATGAAAGGGCCTGACAGCATGCTTTCAAGCTTCTTTTTTGGAGGACCAACTAACAAACTCTCTGAGACTAAGAGAAGTTTGGAAGAAGATTAGGTTTTATGAGCCATTGCATTCAAGAGTTAAGACATAAATTTATCTGTTAACCATCATGTGCAATACACATAATGTTGGTGTTTTGCCTTGGTGACTAGAAAGATAGTCCCACATTGCCTACACCAAATGGATTGTATCTCTATATAAAGCTTTGTTTGTGTTGAGAGATGCATATGAGGTGAGGAGAGACACATGGGTGCCATGTGTAGGTGTTTTTCTAGTGGGAAGAAGGCTAGCTCCACAAAAAAGCATTTATGCTTTTTGTCATGCTGATGGGATTATCCCCATTGGAGCTAAGTCCCGAAAGGGCTTAGCGACTCGGACTCAAGGTGCAAAGTGGCGCTTTGTTGGCGCACTTTGCACTTAGCATGTCGGCGCATGGCGCTTTGTGCGATGTTGTTGCGCTCGTCTTATGCGTAAGTCCTATGCGCTAGGTGCATGGGATCGGCGCATGGGCGGAAGGAGGCGCAGGCGTGGGTGCTAGGCGTAGGCTAGGTGCGGGTGCAGGCGCGAGTGTAGGCGTGGGCGCAGGTGCGGGCGTTGGCACGAGCTAGGAGCGGGCTAGGGGTGGCCGCATGCGCTCGCGCTGGGCGTGTGGTACGCTGCTGCACGCACTGCTGTGCGTCCGCGTGCATGTGCTGCTACACTGTTGCATACATCATGCCCCTTTAGTACTTTGAAATATAAGTAGTAATCTTTTGAAAAGTCCGCAATACTTTGTGCGTCTTTAGGGTAAACAACTTGAAAGTAGTAGCAATTCAGAAAGCCTTAGTTTGGTCGTGCGCCTGAGCCTTCTCCAGTACCTGTGGAGGAGGGGTCAGCACATTATAACAATACGCTAGTGAGTCCCGTTGGCCCACTCAGCCAAACTAACACTTTATTAATGACAAGCATTTTATATCATGAACTTATCAGGAACAGGCGACATTCAGAGTGAATCACAATTATCAATAAAATGAGTATTTCTTCTTCCTATATTGTGTCCTCAATGTTTATGAAATGTGGCTGGGTTTCAAATATTTCTAAATGACATAACAGTGCACGTTCTTGCCTTGTACAAGTGCAACACCAGACTTGTACGACATCACGCCTTAGCGAGGACGAACGATTTCGCGCGAATCGAAGCGATGATGAAAGATTCTCCGAATCGGTGCGTGACAATAAGGATGGTGACCGAAGCTCGATGGAGCTTTCTGAGTCTCCTGCAGAGGCTCGGGTGGCTTGGTCGGCATCAAGTGCGACTTTGGCTGACACAACTGTTCGGCTTGACTCTCTTCGACGAACGTCATGTGACTATATCAAAGTGGAAAAGATGAGAGTACGGATGAGAGATGGGTTTCCGAGTCCAACAAGTGGTCAAAACTCTCTCCATGAGCTGCCTCGCCGAAGGTCCTAAATTTCATGAGCTGCCTCGTTGGACTCGAGGCTGGGTCAAAACCCTGATTTTTTTTATGGAAGCTCTAATACTAAAAAATGTATCAAACAAAAAATTGTACCAAACAAAATTATTTTTCTCATAGATGTTATGATCCACGTTTAGAAGGGACACAGTTGGACACTCTCGAAAGGGATGCAGTTTGACACGAATAGCTGAATACAGATAAAAAATTTTCTAAAATATTTTATCAAACAGAATTTTTATTTTTTGTTTCAGAAAATTATTTCTCCGATAAAAGTAATGAAACGCAAACTTAGAATCTCTATACTCAAAAAATAACTTTATAAATTGTTTAAAAAAAATTATTTTCAAAAAAATATTTTAGGAAACATATCCAAAAGGACCATAAGTAACCCAAACAAGAATTGCAAGTTGGGACACTATTGTCAATTCAGCAAAGAGGATAAAGACAACACCCGCTCTATCTTTTAAACCCATCCATCGGTTCTTAAACCCAAGAAAGAAAGAGATAAGAGAGAGAGAGACCCCAATGTCTTCCTCCATCGGATCCCTAAGGTTCTTCCCCTCCTTCCAACTCGGACCACGCATCACCAGCCGTCCTAGCCCCAAACCCCTGAGGGTCTACGCCAAATCGGACCGTCCACTGGAGGAGATCTACAACGTCCGCGTGGAGCGCGGAGTGTCGAGGGACCGCCTCGAGGAGCTGGGGGTCGAGCGGTGGTCTTCTTGGAGGTCCGGCAGGTGCAGGCTGCCTTGGGACTGGCACGTGGACCAGCAGGTGTACGTGGTGAGCGGAGAGGTCCGGGTGGTCCCCGAGGGCTGCCGCACCGGCGAGCGCTTCATGCGGTTCGTGGCCGGCGACCTGGTCCGCTACCCCAAGTGGTTCGAGGCCGACCTATTCTTCGACGGGCCCTACGAGGAGCGCTACCGCTTTCGAGCCTACGGAGACGACGATGACGACAGCAGATGACTGCAAGGTATATATATATATATACTTTTTTTTTTGCACAAACACCTCCCATTTTCATCCTCTCTTTACCCTTCATATTTAGACGACTTTTTGAGTGTTGTTGACTGAGACGAGATAGATGACTGCAAGGGGCATAGTTAGCAAACAAGAACCCCCGATTTTCAGTCAATTTTGCGTTGATTTTCATGGGAAGGAGAAAAGTTAACGTTGATGTTAACGAGAAATTATTTGTTAACAGTGATGTTAACGAAAAATTATTTGTTAACTTTTTCGTTTCTTTTTCTGACGTGGAGTGTGGAGTTAATTTGTTAATGAATAAATCATTTGCCAAATGTCAATTCTTCATTGGAGCGGGCTCACCATTCAGCACATCCAGTGGTGAGCCCGGAACACCTAATAATTTCTCCAAGGGAAGGCTGCACAGGCACAATTCTTTGGAACCTTACGGCACTATCTGAGGTTCAATATCATATCTTATCGAGGGCCGGCCCTGAGCTCACGGGGCCCAAGGCGAGCTTCTGAAATGGGTGGGCCCGCATACATATTGTGAAAAAAAATTTAAGCAATAAAGTAAATATAACAAAAGGAATTGTTGCCACCTAGACTTGAACTAAGAACCTTTAGTGTATAAATCTAACATCATAACCACTGCACCACAACTTTTTTGAGTTAAAATTGCTTCATAGTATATCATTGTTCTATTCTATTTATACATATGTTGGTGTCCCTTTAGTTTTGGGACATGGGCTATTGCACAACCTGCTCTGGGCCATGGCTGCCCCTGAACTTATCTTATATATTAATAGGAAAAGTTCTAGGCTTCACCTATGAACTTTCATGTTCCAAAACTGCCCTTCTCTAACCTTATATATATATATATATATATATATATATATATATGCAAATGACCTCTAGCCTAGTGGTTAAGAAAAAAAAAATATATATATATATATATGCAAATGACCTCTAGCCTAGTGGTTAAGAGAGATGCATGCGGCCCGAGTGGTCAGGAGTTCGAATCCCAGTGGGAGCGATTCCAGAAATAATTTACCTGGTTCCAAAATAAATAAATTATATATATATATATATATATATATATATATATATATATATATATGTATATGCTTAAATTAAGTAGGGATACAATATATAAATTACCTCTACTAACGTAATTGCTGACCACTAAATATGCTTAAATTAACCAGGGATACAATATATTAATTACCTCTCTACTAACATAATTACTGACCACTAATAATCACACACTTCTAACTACAATAAATGTTCACCACCTCAAAAATAAATTTATTTTCAAAATTAAGTCTTAAAAAAATTATTTTCGAAATATTTTTTACTATTTCAAAATGGACTATCATGCAAGTATACATTTAAAATGAGAGGGAAAAAACATAGAAAAAGAAACGTGCGTTCACTTGTGCGACTTCTAGTAAGTTATAACGGGGAACATTATGAATTAAGAAAGGAAAATGGGAATGCCTTATGCAACTTGGTTTGAAACGGTAAGGATTGGCCTCTTTGGAACGCTTAGGTTGAATGATGTGCGACATAAAGTAATTTTCCATGAATTATAGTGGTGGTAGACTTCTTGATTGTTGCAAATTGGGTACATGATTTAGTTTCCTCTGTTAATTATGTTGAGTCATGTTCCTTTTCTAATCAAAACAATCAGAAATGCAACTAGGAGTAATTTCAAGTAGCTTGGGTTTTAAATTTCGGTAGTACTAATAGGGTTCTGGGAACAGAAATGTTCCATGGTTCAAAATGAAATTGGCGAAATGCAAATTACTGGGTTTGAATGATTTGCGATACAATATGGAGTACTTGGCCAAGTGTTAATAAAACCTCTTAATGTGGACTAGCGAAGCATCTTTATGGCTTAATACTTGTGCAGTTCTTGGCATTTGACAATGGGAGCTTAGTACTGGTGCATCTTTGGGCATTTGGCAATGGTTTTGACAGTAACTGTAAAATACATACACTTGATACTTTTTAGTGTTTGTCAACAATAGAAGTATGAAGAGATTAACGACTCTTTTTATACAATGTAAGTCTTTGTGCCTAACTCTGTTTAAACGCTGATGCTAGTGGGAAGGGCTATTAGTAAAGCCTTGTTGAATACCACATCAATACCCCAACCAAGTGTTCCAGGTTAGCTAATCAATTTTGATACTTTGGCACATCTTAATATGGTTAAAGCCCCATGAAACTGGCTTTAACCTGTTGCTGGATGATGCTGAAAGATTGTTGGTCATTGAGTATTGCTTCAGTGAGGCCACAGAGAACAGAAAATTAGCCATCATCATATTTAAGGCAGATGTTCTTAGATTGAATGTGTTGCAGGGACACAGATACGACACGACATAGTAAGACACGACAACACAAACATGACAACTATTTTGGTGTGTTCTATTGTATTTTGGAGTCTCCGTGGAGTGTCCGATACGTGTCCGACACAACACAGACACATTTTGGAATGTCCGTGCTTCCTAGTTTGACTGAAAAATTATTTCATCTAATGGGTTTGTGATGATGAAAGTTGCATTTATAAAACTAGTTTATGCCGTTATGGAAAGACTAGCTTCTCTTTTCATTTCTCGACAGTCAACCCCCCCCCCCCCCCCCCCCCCCCAAAACACCCACACACACACACACAACACTACTCCAAGCAAAACACCCACATTCCTATCACCACTGAAGAAAATGTTAGGGAATTGGTCATGTTAATTCATGCTTACTGTTGAGACTTGAAGTGATTTTATTGAATGGAGTAACAACATATATATAGGAGAGGCTAGCCTCCTCTCCTATCATTCTAGCCAATGTGGGACTAAAGCCCAATAACACTATATATATATATCAACACTCCCCCTCAAGATGGGCGAAAGATATTCACTAAGCCCATCTTGTCACATCCTCTCATCATGTTGATAGAACTAAGCCCCTTTGTCAGTCCGTCTGCTACCTGATCTTTGGTTGGAACATAGCCCAGCTCTAGTTCTCCTTTATCCAGTTTCTCTTTGATGAAGAATCTGTCAATCTCAATATGTTTGGTCCTGTCATGCTGCACTGGATTGTTGGCAATATTAATAGCTGACTGGTTGTCACACCATAGCTTCATCTTTGTTCCCTGGTCCAGCTTTAGCTCCGTCAGCATATTCTTCAACCACAATAGTTCTGTGACTCCCAAGGCCATCGCTCTATACTCTGCTTCAGCTGTTGATCTGGCCACTACTGACTGCTTCTTACTCCTCCAAGAGACCAAGTTGCCTCCTACAAATATGCAGTATCCCGATGTGGATCTCCTGTCGTCAGCACAGCTAGCCCAGTCAGAATCACAATAGCCCTCAATGCCTACATGATTATTTCTTCTAAAGATCAGTCCCTTCCCGGGGGCTCCCTTCAAGTACCTCAGAATCTGGTACACTGCGTCCATATGACCCTTCCGGGGGTCATGCATGTAGCGGCTTACTACACTTACCGCAAAGCTGATATCAGGTCGAGTGTGGCTTAAGTAGATTAACTTGCCCACCAATCTCTGATATCTATCCCGGTCAACTGGTTCTCCAGCTTCAGCATCCAGTTTAACTTCTGGTCTATCGGTGTCGTAGCTGGTTTACATCCCATCATCCCTGTTTCCGTAAGCAGGTCCAGTGCGTACTTCCTTTGAGAAAGAACGATTCCCTCATTATCTCGAGCAATCTCAATCCCAAGGAAGTATCGAAGGGGGCCAAGATCTTTCACCTCGAACTCCTTGCCAAGTTTTACTTTGAGTTGGGCGATCTCCTGCTCATCATTGCCTGTGATAATCATATCATCTACATATACTGCAAGCATGGTGATATGGCCTCCACTCCGTCTGAAGAAGACAGTGTGATCAGCATTGATCTGCTGATATCCCATCCCTATCATTGCTCTCCTGAACCTGTCAAACCATGCCCGAGGAGACTGTTTCAGTCCATAGAGAGACTTCTTCAGTCTGCAGACCTTGCCTTCTGTCTGTTTTGTGCCGAATCCTGGTGGTATCTCCATGTACACCTCCTCTACTAGATCTCCATGAAGAAATGCATTCTTCACATCCAGTTGGTGTAGCTTCCACCCTCCATTGGCTGCCAGGGAGATCAAGGTCCTGACAGTGCTCATCTTCGCCACTGGTGCAAAGGTCTCGTCATAGTCGATGCCGTACGTCTGACTGTATCCTTTTGCCACCAGTCGAGCTTTATAGCGCTCAACCTGTCCATCTGGGTTCTGTTTCACAGTAAAAACCCATTTACATCCAACTGCTCTTTTCCCTTCTGGCAGTCTCACCAGCTCCCAAGTGTGGTTCTTCTCAAGAGCTCCCAACTCCTCGTGCATTGCCGCTTTCCACTTTGGATCGTTCTTGGCAACCTGCCAATTGTTAGGTACAGTAATACTATCCAAAGATGCTATAAATGCTCCATGAGAAGAAGATATATGATCATAAGAAACAAACTTAGCAAGATCCCAACCATATCTGTCCGGAGGATTTCCCGCATTGCTGCGAGTAGTCCTTCGTGTAGGTAGTGGTATGGGAGGAATGATATCACCTGAGGAGGGTAGTGGTGTAGATGAGGAGGATGGTGGTGTAGATGAGGAGGATGGTGGTATAGGTGTCTCAGGAGTTGGGACAGGCGCAGGCAAGGGACTTGGCACTGACACTGTAGGTACTGGTCCTGTAGTCTGCTTGTTGTTTCTCCTGTTGTAGGTCAGTAACTCCCCCTGAGCCGTAGGTGTAACACTTCTCGTCTCCTCCCTCTGTTCCGCTTCACCTTCATGTTCCTCCTCAACCGTGTCTCTATGCCAAACTTCTAAATCGGTTACCACCAGGTTCTCCAAGTTCTCTATCTCCCCCTCTCGCCTTATACTTGTAGTATGAGGCGTGTTATACGAAGTTCCATCCTGGCGGTAATATGGCTCATGCTCCCGGAAGTGGACGTCCATACTAACAAATTTCTTCTTCTCTACTGGACTCCAGCATACATACCCCTTCTGAGTTGCTGAGTAGCCCACGAAGATGCACTTGACTGCTCTAGGGTCAAGTTTTCCAACGAATGGTCTGTTGTCCTTCACAAAACACACACATCCAAACACCTTTAGTGGAAGTATTCCACTATTATTACCTTGTAGTACTTCACATGGAGACTTCCATCCCAGGACTTTTGAAGGCATCCTGTTTATAAGTTGAGCTGCTGTCAACACCGCATATCCCCATAGGTGTTGTGGAACATTCATGTCGATCATCATACTTCTTGCGGTCTCCAGAAGATGTCGGTTCTTCCTTTCTGCTACTCCATTTTGTGCTGGTGTATATGCACAAGAGGTCTGATGCTGTATTCCATGTGCTGACAAGTACTCTGCAAGTGTCCTATTGGTATACTCCGTCCCATTGTCAGATCTCAGTATCTTCACCACTGCATTATACTGAGTCTGGACATATTTATGAAAGTCCCGAAAACAAGCAAATACATCACTTTTGTTCTTCATCAAATACAGCCAGGTGACACGAGATGCACAATCGATAAACGAAACAAAATACTTATACCCATTCATAGTGTTAGTAGCACATGGGCCCCAAACATCAGAATGAACTACCTCAAAGACTGAAGAACTCTTATGACCATTTCCAACATATGAACTCCTAGTAAGTTTTCCTAACTCACATGCATCACATACTAATTTCCTTTTATTTGATTTTGCATACATATCTGGATACAACTTATTTAGAGTATCAAAAGAAGAATGCCCCATCCTCCTATGATGAAGTATCAAAGTGTCTTCAGTCTTCTGCTGCAGCTCCTCCATTCCAGCCTTCTCTGCCATAGACACCAATGCTGAGTCCAGTCCGTCTTGATCTAGGTACCACAGTCCATCATGCCAAGTGCCAGTCCCAAGTCTTCGTCCCGTCCCTTTCTCCTGGAAGATCACCTTAGGAATATCAAAAGAAACAATGCATTTTAGTTGGAGAATTATAGAACTAATAGACAAGAGACTGACTGGGAAGGATGGAGCATGCAAAACATTGGATAACCTTACTGAACCCGTACAATTAACAGTACCCTTACCGACCACTGGTTGGAAAGTACCATCCGCAGTCTGAATGGTGTCTGTCGATGCTAGGTGAGTGTACGAGGAAAACTTACTAGCATTTCCGGTCACATGCCGAGATGCTCCTGAGTCGATAATCCAGTCTGACATTTTAAGGGAAGACATAGATGCAAGAGCGTGAGACTCGTCAGTACCTTCTGATGGATGGGCATACATAGCGGCGTTGAAGAATGGAGTGGATGCCTCCTCTGCTACGCTCCTCCTGTCTCCTTCGATTGACGCTTTTTGCTTTCTCTCCAGCAGATCCAGTAGCGCCTGATCCTCCTCAGTAAAGGCGCCGCCAGCTCCTCCATTCCCATCTGCCACCAGCAGGTTTGCCCGATAGCCTCCTCGACCGCCTCGTCGGCCTCCTCGACCACGTCCACGTCCAGCATATCCTCGTCCACGTCCACCACCTGAGTCTCCCTCCTTAGGTGGTTTGGTACAAGCATATCGATGGTGGCCCATCTCCCCACAGTTGTAGCACTGCCGATTCTGTTGCCAGAGCTCTCCCTTGGATCCTGTATCCCCCGAACCGGTAGCTGCTAGTGCTGACTTCACTTCGGGTAAAGCACCTGTCGATGATGCGCCTGTCCCTGTCTGTAATCTGATCCGCGTCTCCTCCTGAATCATGGCTGAGATAGCCTCCTCGAGACTAGGGATCGCTGGCTGGGCGAGGAGTAAGGCTGTTCTCTGTGTGAATGCTGCAGTCAGTCCCTTAAGGAATTTCATCGTCCTCTCCTGCAGACACACCTGTCTCTCCTTGCACTTTGGGTCCCCGCAGCTTGCCCGTTTGGAATGGTGATCATAATCCAGCCAGAGGCGTTCCAACTCCGTAGCGTACTCCTGCACCGTCTTCTCGCCTTGTACGGTGTCGTCGATCTCCCCTTTTATCTGGAAGATCCGTAGATTGTTACCTATGCCATCATAGGTTCTTCTCAATTTCTCCCATACGTCTTTCACCATCTCAATGCCATCTACTGTGGAAGCAATAGACTGGACTAAGAAGTTGAGAAGCCAGATATAAATCACCATATGAGTGGATTTCCACTCGTCGCGTCCTGTCGAGCCCTCTTCCGGCTCTGTCTTCTCGCCTGTCAAGAATCCCTCCAGGTTCTTACCTGCAAGGGTTCTTCTCACCCGCCGTGACCAACTCAAATAGGTGGCTGGTCCATCCAACTTCAGATCGATGGAGGGTAGTTCTAACTTTGGCGGTGCTCGTGTCGTGCTTTCACCAGCCGACACCTTTATCAACTTCAGCAATGTCGCCACATCGTCAGCATCCAGCTTCTTGAGAATCTCCTCCATCGATGCTTCTTCTCGATCACTTCACACTTGCTCCACGACTCACGCTCGTCCTTGCCGTCCTCTCCTAAATCCGAATATGTCTGATTTCATCGGATCTAGGGATTATAGGCATCTCCTTGAGATTGATCTCAAGAACGAGCGTGAATCTTGTACCCGCAATAGCGGTACAATGAATCCTGCAGCCGTAAAAACGGTACAGAAACGAGCGTGAATCTTGTACCCGCAATAGCGGTACAATGAATCCTGCAGCCGTAAAAACGGCAGCAGCAGCAGCAGTTGCAGCCGCAACAGCGGCACAGCAACGGCAGCAGCGCGGCAGCGGCGGCGGCGGCGCGGCAGCTGCAGCAGCAGCGGGGCGGCGCTGCGGCGGCGGCGGCGCGGCAGCAGCTGCAGCGGCAGCGGGCGGCAGCAGCTGCAGCGGCAGCGGGCGGCAGCGGCGGCGTAGAAGGGGGATTAGGGTTAGGGTTTGTGTGGAGGAGGGGTCTCTAACGGTATGCTAAGCAATTTTAGGCTCTGATACCATGTTGAGACTTGAAGTGATTTTATTGAATGGAGTAACAACATATATATAGGAGAGGCTAGCCTCCTCTCCTATCATTCTAGCCAATGTGGGACTAAAGCCCAATAACACTATATATATATATCAACACTTACTGAATTGGTTTTGTTAGATGATACGACATATTGGAATCTAAAGTCTTTGCTTTTATGGGTTTGCACTGAACTAAGCTTATACTAGTTGACAAAATATATCAATTATATTTTATGGAGAAACTCCTAAATGATGACCATGAATTAGTTGTCCAATATATTGTGCCAATTTTTATACTATATGTGCATGAAAGGGCCTGACAGCATGCTTTCAAGCTTCTTTTTTGGAGGACCAACTAACAAACTCTCTGAGACTAAGAGAAGTATGGAAGAAGATGAGGTTTTATGAGCCATTGCATTCAAGAGTTAAGACATAAATTTATCTGTTAACCATCATGTGCGATACACATAATGTTAGTGTTTTGCCTTGGTGACTAGAAAGTAGTCCCACATTGCCTACACCAAATGGATTGTATCTCTATATAAAGCTTTGCTTGTGTTGAGAGATGCACATGAGGTGTGGAGAGGCACATGAGTGCCATGTGTAGGTGTTTTTCTAGTGAGAAGAAGGCTAGCTCCACAAAGAAGCATTTATGCTTTTTGTCTTGCTCATGGGATTATTCCCATTGGAGCCAAGTCCCGAAAGGGCTTAGCGACTCGGACTCGGACTCGGGCTTAAGACGCAAAGTGGCGCTTTGTTGGCGCACTTTGCACTTAGCATGTCGGCGCATGGCGCTTTGTGCGCTGTTGTTGCGCTCGTCTTATGCGTAAGTCCTATTCGTTAGGTGCATGGGCTCGGCGCATGGACGAGGCGCATGGGCGGGCGCAGGCGTGGGTGCTAGGCGCAGGCTAGGTGTGGGTGCAGGCGCGGACACAGGTGCGGGCGTTGGCGCGAGCTAGGCGCGGGCTAGGTGTGGCCGCATGCGCTCGCGCTGTGCGTGTGGTACGCTGCTGTGCGCACTGCTGTGTGTCTGCGTGCCTGTGCTGCTACGCTGTTGCGTGCGCGTGCCTGTGCTACTGAGCGCGTGCACGAGCTTTTGCTCAGTTGCATGCGCTGCTGGGCTTATGCGCGCCTGTGTCGCTGTTAGGCGCTGGTTGGAAGGTTCAGACGGTTATGGAAAGATTGAGTCAAATTACCGATTCGATTTTTGTGGGATTTGAATTTGATTCAGTTAAATCTTTCCATGATTCATTCCTATCTTTTCACAATCAGTGTACGGCCAAGATTAGAGTTAGGGTTTCAGCCCAACTCTATAAATACTCTCTTCGTGCCTTCTTTGGCGACTTACTCAGAAACTAAGAGACGAAGAGAGAAGAGAGGCTGCTGCCATTGGAGTCAAAGGTGTCCTTCATGTTCAGTCAGGAGGTGACAGCGAGCGTTCTAGAAGTTTTTTGAAGTTACTGGTTCCTGGGAGCAAATCGCAATAGGACGAATCTTGCTTTCAGCAACGGTGATCTTCATCACCCCAGCAGAGTTGCGTCTTCTTCTTCCTCCATCTTCGAGACAAAGACTTCAGGATCTTCTTGAGAAGCAATTCTCGAAGTTCGTCATTTACAGAGTGTGTGACCAAATTCGTTTGGAGAATCACTCTGTTCACTTACGTTCTTCTATCTAAGATCTGTGTCAGAAATAACAATCTCAAAGCAAAATTTAGATCTGATGGAAAACAACCGTGTAAATCTTCTCGACACAAGTTTGTTAACAAACTTGAGAAGTTTGACGGAGAGCATTACAACTTGTGGAAGAGAAAGGTCAGCCTTAATCTTCAACTTGTTAGCGTCGACTACATGTTGACAGATCCTGAGTCTTTGATTCCAGAAGGTGAAAATGCTCGAAGGGTTGCTGAAGCAACTGCTTTGCAGTCTAAGTGGAGGAGAGATAACAACCTCAGCAAGTTGCTTATCTTGAATCCTATGGAGGACTCTCTGACGGAGTCTTACAGCAAGACGGTCAATGCAAAGGACGTCTGGGAGTCTGTAGAGATTCTCTACAAGGCATATGAAAACAGAAACAAGATCCACGTGACCGAAAAGGTCTGGAGGATGCGATTTAAGGACGACAAAACTATGTTGCCTCAAGTCAAGGAGTTCCTCAAGTTACGTCAGAAGCTGGCGGACGACGGCATGCCCTTGGTCGATGCCTTTGTCGTCGGGGGTATTGTCCCCAAGCTCCCACCTGGGTGGAGCAATTTCATCGCAGACATGCACCGCAAGAAGATAGAAGTGGATCTAGAACGCCTCTTGCACTAGATACATGTTGAAGACGAGTTGAGGGCTCAACTCAAAGTGGACACCTTGTCCAAGCAGATGGCCAAGGCCAATATGGTGTAAGGAGGAAACTCTAAAGGGAAGCGGAAGGCTCCCTACCATAAGAAGAAAGACGTTCACCATTCGAAGGTGAAGTCGGCTCAGTTCAAGCCTAAGTCCAAAGAACCTGGGACTTGTTTCAACTGTGGCAAGAAAGGCCACTGGAGGAGGGATTGCAAGGAAAAATCTAAACAGAAAGAGCAAGGTGAGGCTAACTTTGTTGCTATGATTGTGTAGGTTAACTCAACTGGTGTTGACACGGACTGGTAGATAGATACTGGGGCATCGTGCCATGTTTGCTCAAAGAAGGAATGGTTCACCATGTACAAACCTGTTTCTGAGAAGGTTATGGTGGCAGACCAGACACAAGCTGAAGTATTTGGAATCGGGACGGTGGTACTGCAACTGACTTCGGGGAAGTCGCTGATGCTTCAGAGTGTAAAGCATGTACCTGCTATAGCCAAGAATCTGGTCTCGAAAAGTCTTCTCTGCAACACAGGCTTGAGGATGGACATCAACGCTGGTCAGGTCGTTATGTCTTACAAAGGAACATACTTCGGAAAGGCCTTTTGTACCGAAGGGATGTTCAAACTTTAACTTGTAACTCCAGTGGAGATAATAAATGCAGTCTCTTATTCTGGTTATTCTCTTGAGTTGTGGCATAATAGGCTAGGACATGTTCATTGTAAAAGAATAAACAAGATGTCCAGTCTAGGGCTTATCTCCAAGTGTGGGAGTTCGTAGTTGGAGAAGTGTGAGGTATGTGCGCAGACGAAGATCACTAAAAAATTATTCAAGTGGGTAAACCGAAGTACAGATCTTCTGGAGCTGGTTCACTCAGATGTTTGTGACTTCAAACAGTTTTCCACAAAGGTCGAGATGAAGTATTTCATTACTTTCATCGACGATTTCTCAAAGTACGCGTTCGTTTATCTACTCAAGTCTAAAGATGAAGCATTTGAGAAATTTAAGGACTTCAAGGCTGAAGCCGAGCGTCAAACCGGACAACAACTCAAGAGACTCAGAAGTGATCGAGGGGGAGAGTATAGGTCTCATGAGTTTGCATCGTTCTGCAGAGAACATGGAATTGTCAACGAGACGACTGCTTCGTACTCCCCTCAATCAAATAGTGTTGCAGAAAGGAAGAACAAAATATTAACAAAGATGATGAACTCAATGTTGTTGACTGCGGGTCTTCCAAATTGATTCTGGGGAGAAGCAGTGTTTACGGTTACGTTCATACTGAGTAGAGTGCCGAATGCAACTTCGGAAGTCACTCCTCATTGTAATGTCCCGTCCCGCTCAGTCAATCGGAGGAATTGGAACGCCGACGGTGTTCGGACTTAGCCTTGCAACGGTGACTCGAAGGCCCGCTCGGTCGAGGCGACTTCTCGCTCAGGTGGGGTACTTTCGGTAGTGTTCGGACTTAGCCTTGCAACGGTGACTCGAAGGCCCGCTCGGTCGAGACGACTTCTCGCTCATGTGGGGTAGTTTCGGTGAACTCACCTTATCTTAGCCTTCACATAATAAATCACATGTTTTCAACTTGCACAAGTAGGCTTGATAATAAAAGAGGCGAATCCACATAGCTAAGGGAATAATCTCGACGGGTCGAATTGAGTTAGAATATGGAAAGGTCCAACGGTCGGCTTAGAGTTGGTGCACAGCATGCTTTGAAAATGACACTCGGTCCTTCGTCCCGTGGCTTGGGAGAAGGAAAAGTTGGTCTTCGCCACGAGCTAAGAGTTAGCCTAAGTCATAGACGTCGTCCGCATAAACGCTTTATAAAGCATGCACGGTCCCATCGTCCGAGGCTTGACGCAGTCCTTGCTCGTCAAGTTGTTGCACGATTAAGTTAGGCCGAGTTATGATAGGCTATCAAAGTCTTTTCTAAGCACGGTCCCATATTTTCTGCGGTTGTCAAAATTACTTGGTTCCACGACCGTAAGGCCCGTTGTATAGGTATGTCTTGGGCGGTAGTATCGTCCAGAACATCAATTGGTGTAAGGCAGGATGTCACAGACTTAATGTTTCTAAGGCACGGGTCACGAATGATTCTTTGGAGTTTGGAAAGAAGGGCTTTCAAATAGTCGTTCCTGAGTTGAATGAAATGATAGGGCAATAAAGAAGAAGGCTCGCGACCATGGGTCGTCGAGGCAGTCTCAGATGTGAGAAGTATTGAACTTGGCCCTGAAAGGGATGGTAACACTAGAAGTAGAATGACTGTGTGACACGTCAGTTCGAGTCGAGTCTTGCATGGTCATTGGACAACTTGTACAAGGTGAGATAATGTTTCTCGAACGACGACCCAGGCGGCCAACGAGACCGTTTCGATAAAGACATGATTAACACTGTTGGATGACTGCACGGGTTAGGCGGGGACTTGTAGCGGAGCTCGCTACTCGCGCTGACAAGGGACGTCCGTCTAACAAAGCTTTGGTGTCCAGGATAGCGCTGGGCGCTAGTGACTAGTTCATATAGATGAGTCGGCATGGACGGCGCTCCGCGTGTATGCCTTTGGATTGAGTCGAGTATTGTGTGCACTATATCAATGAGTCGAGTCGAATGCGTGCAAGATCGGAAGACAATATTTGGGCCTAAGATTTGGCTGTAATGTAGACACCGTACTTCGGCACGAGATGTAGCGTCAAGTCTTAAGTTGTCGGCATATAAGTTGCATAAGTTGGATTTGAGTCATCTTGAATTTAAGTCAGGAAATGCCGCAAGGTAAAGTCGGTCGAGTGACACTTAGTCCACAAGTCTTGATTGGGTCAGTTGGTGATTAAAGTAGCAAGGGCCGCGAGGCGGCAATATGGTTAAGTCACACTGAGTTTGCGAGGCACGACACAATGGACTTGTAGCACGGTCACGTGGAAATTGGGTACTATCGTGTAGTCGCGTCTCTGATTATGTGCCAAAAGGCAAGCACGACAGGATAGGTTAACTTTGTTGGTACGAGAAGGGTCTAAAGGTAAAGTATGTGTTGGCGTTGTTGTTGCAAGCACGGGATGGTCTAGAGACACAAAATAGGTCAAGATGTCTGTCCTAAAATTGATCCTAAGGCAAGAGTAGAAAGACAATCATAAAGGGACTATGTTACACAAAAGTAAATGAACGTGTCGGTTTTGTATGGGTGGGCGAGGAGCTTACGCCACCAATACAGTTGAGTACTGATACCCACACAGTGTTTATGTGCAGGAACAGGTAGAAGCTCGTGGCGCGGAGCTCGCTTGGATGCGTCGAGGCACGGAGTTCCTTGGTGATTCGAGACGTACGGCCGCATGGAGTCTGGACTTATATGGGACAATGTATGGACATCGCCTATCTAAAGCTTCCGCCGGCCTACTCAAGACATGTATTGAGAGATGAGAGAGAGCTGAGTGAGTTGTAATGTGAGAAGAGTGAGCTTGAGTGATTGTAATATTGGCCTCGTGCCACCCTTGTAATCTTCGTTTCAACATCAATAAAGATCATCTTCTGAATAACTTGCGTTTCGTTCTAAATTTTCGCTGGCATATTCAATGTCTCTGCTTGGGACTTCTGTGCGACGACCCCGTCGCAACCACGGAAATCAGCCGTTATGGAACCCGTCTTGCACGAGCGCAATCTAGGCTCGTGCGACATCACGCCTTAGCGAGGACGATCGCTCCTGCGGGAGCGGGACGTGAAATAATGGTATCAGAGCACGGCTTTACGTCCTTGGACTATCGATTGAATTAACTCTGTTGTTTCTGCAAGTTGATATCGTTGGTGCGCTCTCTCTCAAATGTCCCACGAGATGTCCATACAATAAGTCTGAATAATTTGCAAAACGTAGGAGAACAGTTTTTGACAAGAAACGAAAAGATGGTTCGCGTAAGCACGATTAGCTAAGTCGGACTGGGCATATACACCAAAAAGTTGTGTCGACCTTAGAAAAGTCGTATGTGGGATTGAAAATGTGTCGAGCAAGAATGAGTTAAACTCGATTGAGTAAAGTGAGATGACTATCGATAGGGGTGCTATCGAGCGACGATAACGTCGGTGCGATATAGATTAGCATGCTTGGAATTCAAGGAATGGTTCGAACCGAAAATTTGAAGAAGTCGATTTTGATTCGAATGATAGTTTGAGGATTTGTTGAATGATTTCATCCCTGAGTGGTGTATGCGATAGCTTCAGGGATGTCAATCGATTGAGGATGCCGGGTGCCAATGAGCCTATCAGCGAGCGTCGCACGTACGCAAAGCCCTAGATTGAGTATTGTTGATTAAGTTGTTTGAGATTTGGTAAGTTGATTCGAACAAAAGTTAGAAATGACGAGCACGGGATTGAGATTGCGCAAGTATGAAATGTGGAAATGATAGAGTAGGCAAATCAGATCGAGGAAAAGTTAAGGTGTAGCGAACGGATGACTTGATAAAGGAAATCGATAGGTGGATCGTATAGAAAAAGTTAGCACGATGGGAAGATAGCGTGCATGAAAAAGTTGAATTTTGAAGTTACGCAAATGACTCTAAGGATTGGATTGAATGTTGCTCGATGATTTGAGTTAGCAAAGGAATGATGCGAATTGAGGGAATACGTTGGTCGATGACTTCAGATAGACGAATGAAAATACGTAATTTTGGGTTTGAACAAATTGATGATGTAAATGATTCGAGGGATAATGATCGAAATTGATTTTGAATGTCGAGGAGATTATCCAGCTGGACGATAGCATCAGTCGCACGACTCGAAATTTGTTGCAAAGGAAGATCGTCAGGCTACGCATGTCATCGATGGTATTGAGGCATATCAAAGATCGATATGCGATCACTCGGGGGTACTCTGACTCGGCGAATGACGATCGTACAAGTGTTATCGTTCTGATGGATGCTATGTTTAGGATTTTGATTCAGATGAATGTTGGATGAAAATGATCGTGTCTTGATGGTTACGTTGATAACCACAACGTTAACGATCTTGTCTTGCACGAGCGCAACTCTAGCCTCACATATGCGTCACGTCGGATTTGGGGCGATCGTTCCGCGTGAGCGCTGACATGGTGATTTATGTCGCGGGAATGATCGACCTCGGAAAATCAGGACGTGACAATTTGGATTGTCTCGACTTGCGGTTTGATGCGAAGGTGGATTCGAGGATTAGTCGGACTTGAGATTGACGATTGAATGAAACTTGAGGATTGAGTAGGTACAATCCACGCATCGAGAATGAATTAGTCTAGACACAAAACAAGAGTTACGTCATGATGAGGATGATTATCCCGCGGGAGCGTTGCATGGTGATTTCATGCCTACCGTAGATAATCGGACTCGCGTGAGATCGGGGCGTGGCATATTGTTAAGTCAGACGACCTTGTGATCGATTACGTAAATTGGGATAAAGGACTTAGGGAATATGAAATGTGAATTATGGTTTAGTGATGAATCGTGTCGTAGCGTGCTTGACTTGAGAAGGATTAATAGGTAGATTGTATTGAACATGTTTGAAGAGATAGACTATGCGAACTGGCTTGTTGGACGAGCGATATTGATGTCGAACATTTGGTTGAGTGAACTTACGATAGGATGGCTTTGCTGAATGACTCGGACCCCGTGCGACGAATGTCGGGATGTGAGTAGGAAATCTGTGCTCGATGTTTAGAAATCGGAGTGATGCGAGTTTGGGTAGAAAAACTTCGTACTATCAACTTGGTTTGACCTTAGGATGGGGTCAGTGATATTATTGTTTGGGAACTATGATTTCAATACTGACGATCGACCTTGGACTGAAAAGAAGATAGCCTAGTGGTAGGCAGACGTCCCAGTGCGGAGCGGTAGGAATTGTGGAGGTACCACTCACGAGGCTCGGTTGACATGCACGTATATCAGGGACGCTTGACGATCTGACTCGAGTGGTAATGGCGGAATTCGCTATTACGAGGCTTGGCTGAAATGTATGTATTTTGGGGATGCCTGGAATATGTGCACGATCCAAAGTGATACGTTGAATCAAGTGAGACGAGAGAAATGGAAAAGTGTCGAGGATTTCGAAATAGTATTTCAAAGAAAAGATTGATGGTAGTATGAGCATGGCTCGGATTGAGGGAATGCATAGGAGAAATGTGTGCGAGAAACGTAGGATGTTGAATCAAGTTATAAGTCGATAAGTGTACTCAGTTAGTTTCGAGGACGAAACTTTTTCTGAGTGGTGTATGATGTAGTACCCCGTCCCGCTCAGTCAATCGGAGGAATCGGAACGACGACGGCGTTCGGACTTAGCCTTGCAACGGTGACTCGAAGGTCCGCTCGGTCGAGGCGACTCCTCGCCCAGGTGGGATAGTTTCGGTGAACTCGCCTCATCTTAGCCTTCATATATTAAATCGCATGTTTTCAACTTGCACAAGTAGGCTTGATAATAAAAGAGACGAATTCACATAGCTAAGGGAATAATCCCGACGGGTCAAATTGAGTTAGAATATGGAAAGGTCCAACGGTCGGCTTAGAGTTGGTGCACGACGTGCTTTGAAAATGACACTCGGTCCTTCGTTCTGTGGCTTGGGAGAAGGAAAAGTTGGTCTTCGCCACAAGCTAAGAGTTAGCCTAAGTATAGGTGTCGCCCGCATAAACGCTTCATAAAGCATGCACGGTCCTATCGTCCAAGGCTTGACGTAGTCCTTGCTCGTCAAGTTGTTGCACGATTAAGTTAGGCTGAGTTATGATAGGTTATCGAAGTCTTTTCTAAGCACTGTCCCATGTTTTCTGCGGTTGTCGAAATTACTTGGTTCCACGACCGTAAGGCCCGTTGTATAGGTATGTCTTGGGCGGTAGTATCATCCAAAACATCAATTGGTGTAAGGCAGGATGTCACGGACTTGGTGTTTCTAAGGCGCGGGTCACGGATGATTCATTTGGAGTTTGGAAAGAAGGGCTTTCGAATAGTCGTTCCTGAGTTGAATGAAATGATAAGGTAAGAAAGAAGAAGGCTCGCGACCATGGGTCGTCGAGGCAGTCTCAGATGTGAGAAATATTGAACTTGGCCCTGAAAGAGATGGTAACACTAGAAGTAGAATGACTGTGTGAGACGTCAGTTCAAGTCGAGTCTTGCATGGTCATTGGACAACTTGTACAAGGTGAGATAATGTTTCTCGAACGGCGACCCAGGCGACCAACGGGACCGTTTCGATAGAGACATGATTAGTAGTGCTGGATGACCGCACAGGTTAGGCGGGGACTTGCAGCGGAGCTCGCTACTCGCGCTGGCAAGGGACGTCCGTCTAACAAAGCTATGGTGTCCAGGATAGCGCTGGGCGCTAGTGACTAGTTCATATAGATGATGTCGACATGGACGGCGATCCGCGTGTATGCCTTTGGATTGAGTCGAGTATTGTGTGTACTATATCAATAAGTCGAGTCGAATGTGTGCACGATCGGAAGACAACGTTTGGGCCTAAGATTTGGCTGTAACGTAGACACCGTGCTTCGGCACGAGATGTAGCGTCAAGTCTTAAGTTGTCGGCATATAAGTTGCATAAGTTGGATTTGAGTTATCTTGAGTTTAAGTCAGGAAACGCCGCAAGGCAAAGTCGGTCGAGTGACACTTAGTCCACAAGTCTTGATTGGATCAGTTGGTGATTAAAGTAGCAAGGGCCGTGAGACGGCAATATGGTTAAGTCACACTGAGTTTGCGAGGCACGACACAATGGACTTGTAGCACGGTCACGTAGAAGTTGGGTACTATCGTGTAGTCGCGTCTCTGATTATGTCCCGAAAGGCAAGCATGACAGGATATGTTAACATTGTTGGTACGAGAAGGGTCTAAAGGCAAAGTATGTGTTGGCGTTGTTGTTGCAAGCACGGAATGGTCTAGAGGCACAAAATAGGTCAAGGCGTCTGTCCTAAAACTGATCCTAAGACAAGAGTAGAAAGACAATCATAAAGGGACTATGTTATACAAAAGTAAATGAACGTGTCGGTTTTGTATGGGTGGACGAGCAGCTCACGCCACCAGTACAGTTGAGTACTGACACCCACACAGTGTTTATGTGCAGGAACATGTAGAAGCTCGTGGCGCGGAGCTCGCTTGGATGCGTTGAGGCACGGAGCTCCTTGGCGATTTGAGGCGTGCGGCCGCGTGGAGTCTGGACTTATGCGGGACATAATGTATGGACATCGCCTATCTAAAGCTTCCGCCGGCCTACTCAAGACATGTATTGAGAGATGAGAGAGAGAGAGAGAGAGCTGAGTGACTTATAATATGAGAAGAGTGAGCTTGAGTGATTGTAATATTGGCCTCGTGCCCCTTTTGTAATCTTCGTTTCAACATCAATAAAGATCATCTTCTGAATAACTTGTGTTTCGTTCTAAATTTCTGCTGGCATATTCAATATCTCTGCTTGGGACTTCTGTGCGACGACCCCGTCGCAGCCGCTGAAATCGGCCGTTATGGAACCCGCCTTTCACGAGCGCAATCTATGCTCGTGCGGTATCACGCTTTAGCGAGGACGATCGCTCCTACGGGAGCGGGACGTGACACTCATGAACTCTGGTTCAAGGTCAAACTTAACTTGAATGTCATTTGAGTATGGGGGTGTCTGGCGTATGTGAAGCTTCCGGATTTGAAGATTCAGAAGCTGGGAACATGGACTACGAAGACTATATTCCTGGATTATGCTGATAAGACTGATGTTCGGAGGTTCCTTGATATTGAATAAAATCATATCATTGAATCTCGCGATGCAGAATTCTTTGAAGATAAATTGGCAAGGCACAAGAATATTGTTTTCGCGGACATTCCGGAGAATAGTGTGGGTGCACAGGAGGCTCATGTTCCTAAAGAAGATGTAGTCCAAGAAGATGATGTTGCAGAAACAACTATTGAACCAGATCTTGCAGAACCAGCATCTAAGCGAGTGAGGAGACAAAAGGACTTCGGAAAGGATTTCGTCACCTATCATGTGGAAGCAGATCCGCTTACCTATGATGAGACGATGAAGGCCAGAGACGCTGTATTCTAGAAGAGGCTATTAATGATGAGTATGACTAATAACCTCTAACAACACGTGGGTGTTAGTCGATCTGCCTGAAGGAGCAAAGCCAATCGGATGTAAATGGATCTTCAAGAAGACGATGAAGGCCGATGGAACTGTTGATAAGTTCAAGGCTAGGTTGGTAGTCAAGGGATTTTCTCAGAAGCAGGAGATCGATTATTTTGACACATATGCTCCAGTAGCAAGGATGACGACCATCAGGATGTTGATTGCTCTGAGTGCAATTCACAAGCTGGTTATTTATCAGATGGATGTTAAAACTGCTTTCCTGAATGGTAGAGTTGACCGAAGAGATTTACATGCAACAGCCAAAAGGATTCGTCGTCAAGACCTCGAAGACAAAGTCTGCAAGTTGGTGAAATCTCTGTATGGTCTTAAGCAAGCTACCAAGATGTGGCATGAAAAGTTTGATAAAGTAATAAGATCACACGGCTACAAGGTCAGCGAGACGGACAAGTGTGTGTACACAAAGTTCGCTGACGGAAGAGGAGTTGTCGTTTGTCTGTATGTGGATGACATGTTGATCTTGGGTACAGATTTAGCAAGTGTCACTAAGACAAAGAAGTTCCTCTTGTTTAAGTTCAACATGAAGAATTTAGGGGAAGCTGATGTTATCCTAGGATAAAGATCATCTAGACGAAAATTGGAGTGGCATTATCACAGTCTCATTATATTGAGAATATGCTCACACGATATGGGTATCAGGATCTACCAGGGATCAATATATCTTATAGGTGTGACAAGAAGCTGAAGCCTAATCCAAGGGAAAGCGTTAGACAGCTGGAGTATTCAAGTGTCATCGGGAGTTTGATGTATGCTACTACTGCCACAAGGCCTGACATAGTTTTCTTCGTGGGGATGCTGAGTCGGTTCATGAGCAATCCATGTGTGGAGTACTGGAAAGCTGTGAAGGGGGTTATGAGATACCTCAAGAGGACTCAGAAGTATGCACTGCACTACTGCGGAGACCCAACAGTAGTTGAAGGCTTCAGTGATGTAAGCTGGTACTCAGAAGTAGAAAGTGAAAGGTCCACAAGAGGATATGTCTTCTTCATGGGTGGAGCTGCTATATCGTGGAAGTCGAAGAAGCAGATTATACTCTCACTCTTCTATGGAATCTGAGTTCTATGCACTGGCGGCTGCAGCAGATGATGCAGAATGGTTTCGGGAGCTCATATATGATCTTCCAATGATTGGTGCGCAGATACCGGCGGTACCGATATACTGCAACAACCAGACGACTGCAGCGGTGGCATCGAATGACCTCTTCAATGGAAAGAAGAGGACTGTGCGTCTAAGGCACATGACAGTAAATGATCTTATTAAAAGAAGAGTTATTGCCGTGGTTGATGTTCGGAGCCATGAGAATCTGACAGATCCGTTCACCAAAGGTCTTAAGCACCAGCTGGTCGAGACACATCATGTAAAATGGTCTTGAAGATACTTTGATATTGTGTCTTTGTAATTCTATTATAAAGTTTTATGCTATTAGTTCAAAGAGAAATCTACTAGGCATCTAGCTTTTAGTTCAAAGAAGGATCATTGACTAGAAGAATATCAGGTGCAGTGGACAATCCTTTGGATATTGAAGGGTCTCGGATCCAGAACCACTGTAAGTGGGCAATCCTTTGGATATTTCGGAGTCACGGACTCAGAACCACTGTTAGTGGGCAATCCTTTGGGATACTGCCGGGTTATGGACCCCTGTAACCACTAGTTTTCCAAATAAGGGTATTTTTGTCATTTCATAATTAGTTTATATTTTTTTCTTTTATATGATGGTTGTATTTATTAGTAGGCTAGCTTATTCATTAGTCATGGTGGACCCCATTTAATGTGACGACCAAATTGTTGATTTATTTGACTCTAGTCATGACCAAGTTGAGTACAAGACTTAATTAGATCCAAACCACTTAGCCCACTTAAGGACCTACTTAATACTAAGTGTCATGATGAGTTTAGGGCTTAGCAAGACCCTATATAAACCCCCACAAGCCTTCAATGGCAGCCACCACAAAACTTAGGATTTTCATCTTTTCTCCATTTCATCCTCTTCCAAAATTTCTCCTCCTCCTTCTCTTTGTTGTGCAAAAGCTTGGGGGAGCTCAAGAAGGATTGGTGGAGGTTCTAGCAAGGTTTTGGGAGCTCCTTCTTCAACTATATTCCCCAAATTCGTGGAGCTTGGTGTAGGCTTCTTCCTACATAGGTATAACCCTCTAAACTTCTATTTCCATGATAAAATTCATGCATTCATGTAGGAGACCCTACCCATGACTAATAGGAAGTAGATTGGGGTCCTAATGAGTCCTATTATGATGATTACATAGAGTTTTGTGTCCAATTTAGGGAGACTACGAATTGTGACCCCAAGGTGTTTGTTAAAATGACAAAATGGCCAATTTTGTTCTGTTTTTGCAGTTTTGTGACATGGTTAGCTTGTATTGATTCATGGGATAGGTATATATGACTTCGAATGATTTATTCCTATATGTATGCATATATCTAATAGTGTGGTTGATGGTGTGCTTGAGAGTGCTATTTGGGACAGTTGATTGTATGTGTGGCCACATGACAGTAAGAGGATCTTGGCCTTTGGCTTGTGCTCGAGCAAGGAGGGGGTGACCATGGTTCTGCTGGACCTGGTATGAGTAGGGATAGGCACCATTGTATCAGAGGTAGGGACTTAGCCTGGGTTGGAGGTTCAGAGATGTATGAGAGTTTTCATTGTGAGTGAGTTAGAGAGAGGGGGGGGGGGGGGGGGGGGGGATTATAGATGTGAGTAGTAGCAGCAGTAGGCAACTGATGTTGGGGTCTCTTCTAAGTCCATACAGGGCAAGAGAGAGAATTTAGTGCCTGTGTGTATGACCAATGGACTGATACTTGAGAGTATCAGTAAGCGACATGGGTTTGGAGTGTGTGGCAGTTAGGACACTTGGCCTATGTTAACTGATAATAGATAGATGGAGGAAAAGGCAACAGCAGCAGCTAATGGGATGCACAGGCAGTAGGAAGAGCAGCAGTGGCTATGTGAGAGCTGCCTAGGCCATATATGAATAATATGGATATTGTTCTTCATAAACAGTGTCTGAACATGCATGGGTAGGATGCGATTCTGCCAAGGACAGTATAGTAGTTGGCACCTGCTGCCTTGTAGCAGCAAGTTGCTGCTATGAAGGGTCACTGCAGTGTAGCTACTGCATGTTAGCAAATAAGGGTTGCTAAGAGTTGAGGAAATGCTTGGGTTATGTGGTGTATATCATTCGAAAAGAAGGGAGCTCGAGGTATTTGAAGTATCGGTCATTGAGGTCTGGTACAGAGTTCGAGATGTTAGGAATAGGGGTATCAGGATTTGGAAGATGTATGGAGAGGTGTGGTTAGTTTAGGATGTGTCTTGCTGGTTTAGGTAAAGAGTATACTGTAAATATATATATTATATATATGGGAGTGTTTTGGAGGAGAATTCAAGGTAAAGGGAAGGTATCAGTCATGAGTTAGAATGAAGGCAGCAGGGGGAATTGAAAGAGGGAAGAATTGGGGGCTTAGGACAGGGGTTTTAGTCCATGAGGACTACTAGGATAGGTGGGGGAGGGGTGCAAGTGCCGATGTTTGTGACTGCACAAGAGAAGTGCAGCCATCAGTACAACTGATGCAAGAAGTTCATTAGAGGATAGATGTATCAGCCTTTAGTTGACAAGGAAGGGATATAAGGACTTTGAAATTTCACTTGTACAGGAGATTGGGGTATCCTACTAATACATAGGGTGTGTGAGTTATAATTACATACTTACTACTGTAACTTTGATGCCAAAGTTCCTTTATGAGTGTAATGTGTTAGAAATGGCAGTTGAATGTAAGGGAAGCAAGGCATATGCAGTGGGGAAATGAATGGGAAGCCAACTCTTAATCAGAGCAAGGTATTCGAAGATACCTTGCTGCCTACAGCAACAAGGCAGCAGGGGATTTGACAGATGGAGCATTGGGGGCTCGGATGGAGGTCAGACAGTAGGGATTCCCAGTTGCAGCAGCTATTAGGTGTTAGCCTATGCATAGGAGAAAGATAAGCAAAAGAAAGAGGTTCAGTCCCATTTTGGACTGAACCATGCATGACCAAGACAGGTGACAGTGAAGAGACGGATGAATTGGAGCTCTAGGTTCGGTTTTAAGGACTGACTTGAGGGTATTTGACCATTAACTGGTACTTGTAATAGATATTGAACTTTGAGTAGGAAGGGGAGGTTTTGGGAGCAGAGTATTATTCAGTAGAGAGGAGCAAGGGGCCAAAGGGTTGGGTATTGGTGTCCATAGAATATGGAGATATATGTGTATGTGACCATGTGTGAGGGTTAGTGTAGACACTTAATATTTCACTAAGGTACCTGTGACAAGGAGAGAGAAATCAAGTGGGGTTTTAGATATAAGATGGGGGTTTCCCTAAGATTAAGAGAAGTCCAAATTTGGACTCCAATGTTGGGATCAGTGGTTAGACTGATATGAAGGGAATTATGAGGATTCCTGTGAACTACAAAAGGGAGGGGTGAATTGTTGTATACTTACACCAGCTATAGGTAGGCTGAGAGTGATTTCCCCAAATTATATATATATATATATATTTTTTTCCCAAATTATATATATATATATATAGTGTAAGGGTGGAAATATAGAGTTTTGGGTTACCCTGTAGCAAGGTATCTTGTAGCATGAGTATAGGAGAAAAATAGATATGGCTAAGAAATGCACCATAAAGTATATGCGTTGGCAATATGCCTAGAAAACTTAGAATATGGACAATAGCTTGGGTATGGACACATACAACCTAGAATTTGACTAGTATGATTAGTTTTCAATTTCAAACATGATTTTGATACAACATTCCACATTTAGATCTTTGAGGCACCGTATCGGACGTCGTTGATACTTCACACCAGTTTGCAGGCGAGTACATTCTCTGATAATTTTTCATTCATGATATTTACTATGTTTCTTGTACTTATTGTAGATATTCATGATTCTTCACCCATTGGTCACACGAATTGGTATTTACGGATCCCGTCATGAGATGTTATTCCTTGTTTACCTTGGTGTATATTGTGCAAACCTCCTTGTTGTCCTTGTACATTGTATGGACACCGATTCCTGCGAAGGCTAGCTACATTCTCAGAGAATTTCGTGTCGTAACGTGTCATGGTTGGATCCACTCTACCAGTCGGGAGAAGGGGAATATTAGTCACATGTGGTCAATACCCACCTTGTTCATTGTAGATCTTGTGAGTGTTAATCATACACTCTACGTATGATTAACCAGCCCAGTAGACCTTGTTCAAGTTTTCACGCCGGCCACATGTCAAAACTAATATTTACTCACATAGATAGATGATTCTTGACTCTTGTACATGCCATGATTAGATTCTGTTGTTCTTGCTCTAGTTTACTGCTTTACCATGCCATGCTATTTTCATGTACACTCGATTTTTCTCTGTATATTCTCTCTATTTGCTGTTTCATAGCACTAGTCATTTATTGGGAACTGTTGTTGGAGGATTGTGCTCATTGCATCCTGACTGGATATATATATATATATAATTTTACAGACGACGGCAAGGACGAGTGTCCTACCTACTATGGCCCTCATGACGTAGTGGGCATAGACCGGGAGACCCTAGTCCAGCAGGGGTTAGTTCCAGCCGAGGAGACTTTAGTGGTAGCTCAGCTAGGTTAGATTTGTACTGGACTTTGTCTCCAGATGACACTTTGACATGTTATTATTTTAGAGTTTGTACCTGGATTTGTTGACTCTGGACTTGTATTATTTCTGTGTTGGATTTTTTGGTTATTTTCATATCTTATTGTCTTTATCTTTCAGTATCATTTATCCTTCTTAGAATATTGTGATTGAGTATATTATATTGTCATTGCTTGTCCTCCGTTTGGAGTTGACCATCTCGACAGGTTGATATTATAATTGTTAGTCAGATAGTTAGACCTAGACAACGTTCTACCGTCGATTCTGCGGCGTAGGCTGGGTACTGTCGCGCATTCGTGCCCTACTACGGGTGCGGGTCGTGACACGTTTTTAGTGGTGGCTCATGCAGGTCAGAAGTTTCAATTAGTGCGATGTCGTAGTGGTGCTCGACTTATAGTGCTGCTACGAGCCTGCTATAGGTTTAGAGGAAATAGGCTATAGGCTAAGGATACTCAATCACAATTAGGAAACTTCTGATTTGCTTCTATACAACTGTCCTTTCTTGATGCTGAATATTGCACTCTAACTGACCTCCTTAGATATAATCTATCTTGTTCCATATTGACTTCTTTCTTTCGATCTATTTTCAGGATGGTGATGACTAAATCCCAACGTTCGGGGCCTGCAGATACTGAGAGGTCTGCTACGTCCCGCGGGCCTGATCCCGTTGTGTCTACTGCAGTCGGAGTATCGACAGTCGTTTTTGGGGGTGCTCCTCCGCCAGTTACGAGGATCGTTCCCAAGGTTGCTGCAGTTGCTCCTACCACAGTACCGGGGGCTACGACATGAGCTGTCGTCGGTGTTCTTTCTCCTCCCACGCAGCGGACTCCTCCGTCTGTTGCTGAGGATCTGCCTCCTCCGCCTCATGTACCTACCGACATGGGGTAGATGTTCGCATTCTTTCGGTAGATGCTTGAGGCCCAGTGAGCGCAGTCTGAGGCTCAGCAGAGGCAGACGGACGCGATGCGTCAAGGTATGGAGGATGCCCACTAGCTCGCTCTAGCAGCCGTGGAGCGAGGAGCTCCAGCTCAGGGTGCGCATCCGAGGCCGGGCAACATCCAAGACTTCAAGAAGTTGGGGCCTCGGAACTTTAACGAAACCGAGGGTGTTGACTATGCAGATGACTGGCTCGAAGATATCGAGCGTCTTATGAGGGCTTCCCGTCTCGCAGATGACCTGAAGGTCGCGGCGGTTGGACTACAACTGTTAGACATCGTCCGTACTTGGTTCATGAACGAGCTGGCTCTAGCAGGAAAGGGCCACACCTGGGCGGAGTTCAAGGACTTATTTCAGAAGTTCTTCTCCCCCACGGACAAGATAGACCTGGCCATGCAGTTCCAGAACGTCCAGCAGGGAGGCATGTCTGTAGAGGAGTACGCTGCAGAATTCGGCAGGTTGAGCCGATATGCAGAGTACATGGTGCGGGACCCAGAAATCAGGGCGAGCCGCTTTAGAGAGGGTTTGATTTGGGATGTGAAGATCCTTATTCCCTCTTTCTATGCGACATACGTAGAGAGGCACGCAAGGTAGAGCGGGAGTTGGGCCTGAAGCCCAAGAGAGATCGTGATTTTCTTTCGGGGGCTACTAGCAGTGCAGGGCCTGTTAAACGTCCCCAGCTTCAGCACCGTTCCTTTCAGTCGCCGCAGCAGCAGATTGAGGCTCCGGCTAGGGCACTAGTTCAGCAGGTGCCCCAGCAGTAGCAGAGACTGGCGCAGCATGCTCCTCTTTGCTACTACTGCAAGAAGCCCGGTCACATATGGGAGGCTTGTAGGAGGCGACTAGGAGCGTGCCTATATTGTAGCACCGAGGGGCATCAGTTGAGGGATTGTCCTTCGAACCCTCGTCGTACAGCTCAGGGAGCACAAGCTAGGCCACCTGTGGCGAAGTATCATGTCCCGCACCAGCAGCGAGATATACCCCGTCAGGGCAGGGCTTTTGCGATGGCGGTCGAGGAGACCCACACTACAGGTGATGGACTAGGAGGTTAGGTCCTGTTCTTTCCTTCTTCCTGTTTCATTCCATCCATTGATTGCTTGATTGATTTCTTAGTACCTTTAGCTTGCATATGTGATGTTCATGCTAGATTAATAGAAAACCCCAATGGAGACTGCAATAACATGACACTGTAGAGGCTAAAATCATGTATGTTTGTTTCCATTCCATAGAATTGTATGTTGTATAACTTTAGATAGAATATTGTAGACTTTGATTGTTGGGGGCTTGACCTAGAGAAGAGTACAACCGACTTAAATTTCGAAGACGAAATTTTTCTAAGGGGGGTAGGATTGTAACCACCAGTTTTCCAAATAAGGGTATTTTTTGTCATTTCACAAGTAGTATATATATATATTTTTCTTTTATATGATGGTTGTATATTATTACTAGGCTAGCTTATTCATTAGTCATGGTGGACCCCATTTAATGTGACTTAACCAAATTGTTGATTTATTTGACTCTAGTCATGACCAAGTTGAGTACAAGCCTTAATTAGATCCAAACCACTTAGCCTACTTAAGGACCTACTTAATACTAAGTGTTATGATGAGTTTAGTGTCACGCCCCGATCCCGCTAGGGTCGTCCGCCTTGCCTGGATTCCTGCGGGATCGTTCATCCTCGCTAAAACGTGATGCCGTGCAAGCCTAAGTTGCGCTTGCACAAGGCCAAGTACCTGTACAAAACAACTAGTCAAGCAAAACACACGCACGCACCCATTTATTGCAGAAAATCAAATATTGAACACAGAGATTTGAAATGGAAATACTTCTTTTATTGATAAACTTGATAGGAATACAAGTATAAAGTTTGCAACTCAGCTTTGCCTTATCTTGGCTACATGATTCTTTTTAAAACTCTCTTTTGAAAATAGTCGCAATGCCCATACATCATATCCCTTTATTACATGCTGCAAATATAAAGACGCCTTCAAAGGAAAAGAAACTTGCAACTTGACTGGAAAAGAAAAAGAAGCTTGAGGCAATCCACGAGCTCTACTGGCTAGACGAGCTTCGATGCCTCACTTGAAATCCCCCTGTCTCCTTTGCTTTCTGAAAATGATATCCACAACGTGGGTCAGCACACATCATGTACTGGCGAACGGCTTTTGGCCGAACTCGCAAATCTCTACACTAAATCAACATGTGGAGCTAACATTTGCTAGTGATCTTTCTACTTGTCTAGGTTCTTTTTAACAATTCATAAGAACATGATAGTAGAATATTTCATAAGCAACTTACCATTGCCAACAACCATCCCTGCATAAGATATGTTAGCACAATTTGCATAACGAATAATCCATGTTTCATTTTTGCAGATATTGAAGTTGTAATTTGGATCATGTAGGTGGCCTATTCTACATGATGGTCCATGGGGTATTCCCATAATTAGCCGCTGTGACTCTCCGGTTCAGCTCGTCGCTAAAGACTTAGATATCGACTCCCATTTTCACATGGAGGCCCTAATCTCTCCTAGGCCGAGCGGTTCCAGGTGCCCCCAGATACCACCCGAGAGACAAATATTTTCTTGTATACAAGTTGTCCGAGATCAAATGCATGCTCTAGCAGTTCTATCAGATGAGACAGATTTGGACTTGTGCACAGATATACGACACGTTTATTTCGTGCCTTCTTATTCATCTCAGCGCGTACAAGTTCGTCTGTACATGTCTACATTTTTCAAGCATATTTAGTAACCGAACAGATGATTATTCTTATAGAGAAGATAGAGTAGCAATACATGAACTTGCATTTGATTCAATTCAATTATCTTCTCTTATCTTTTGTTGTTGTGGTATCGTTGATCATAGGGACGAGGCAACAGAGTGGACTAGGGATCAATTTTTATTATGCGTACAGATCAATGTTTGTTCGGTTGAAGCAACTCATCGAGATGAATCTTAGTTGAGAGAAGGAGGACATTCACGTGCCGTTCACGGACAGTTCACGCGTCCTACATTGGCACCAACAGTTGGTTAGCATAATTCGGTCTCTTTCTCTCAAGATTCGGAATGAATGCGAGATGCGATGAAAGCGAACAATGAAAACCAATCATCGAAAACCAACATGAAAATACATTCATCAAAACCAAGTAGCGAAAGAAAACATCCAACAAAACCCTTGGATTCATTTTAATAGAAGTCAATCCATCAATTGGAAATGTTTATTTCATTTCATCCGTGATCAATCGATACCGGCAAAGGTTTTCCCAAATACTTAGTTCAAGACTGAGTCAGCAAGCCGTAGGTATTACATAGTGGACCGCGAGGAGCGGGGCACTAGATAATAACCCACTGAGAAAAAGTTTTGTCCTCAAAACTTAAGAAACAAGCTCACCTTCACTAGTATTGCATTCAGGATCAAGTAAGGTGGATAGATTAAAGACACGAGCATTAGTCCGCAGCTGCTGGTTGTGCGGATTGTCTCTGATCTGCGGTGGGTCCCTCAGTGGCCCACCCTCTTCAGTGTCATTACGATTTTGAGCCGTTTTATTCTTTTTCGGACAATTCCTGACAGAGTGATCCTGTTGGCCACAACCAAAACAAGCATTATTAGCGGCACGACAGTCCTCCTTGATGTGCCCACTTTTGCCACAGTAACTGCAATTCAGACCGTTCGCATAGCGACAGTCTTCCTTCACATGCCCTCGTCGACTGCAGAAGGTGCACACTGGCTTATTATTCTGTTCTCCGTCAGTCTTTTTCTCTCCATCGTGATATCTCTTAGCGGGCTGATTTCGACCGTACTGAATTTTAGTTGACGCCTTCTTCAGGCAAAACTGTTCCACCTGTAGCGTTGCCTCAAAGGCTTGTGAATACGACTCACATTCTCGGTTCAGCACACTCAACTGAATGTCGTCATTCAGACCTTCAACAAATCGATCTATACGAGCCTGCTCCGTTGGTAACATAACAGCAGCAAAATTTGCCAGCTTAGCAAATTCAGATTCATAGTCCTCCACGGACATATTTTCTTGTTTCAGAGTTATGAAGTCATTCTCCATTTTCTTACTCATGGCTGGAGGCAGATATTGATCCAGAAATGCCTTCTTGAATGAGGTCCATAAAATCTTCCCATTCCTAGCCATTGCGAGCAGCGTCGGCTTTTTCGCTTTCCACCAGTCTTTTGCCCGCAGCCGTAGTAGCAGAGCGGCACACATTACCTTCTTACTACTCGGAACTCCTACGAATGTGAACAGACTTTCCATTTTATCGATCCTGTCCACCACCTTATCTGGTGATGTCCTGCCCTCAAATTCCGGAGGTTTTACATCCAAGAAGTCCTTTGGCTTAAAAGAAGAGTGCCTTTGCGCCGGCTGGGGTTCGTCACCATCCACGGGCTCAATCTCGGGTGTTCCCGTTGGTTTGGTCGCTGCGGTGATATCTCGATTTCCTGCTAGCGCAGTTACTGAGTCAAGGCATCCAGTTGTTTTTGCTGGGCCTCCAGTTGGGCCTGTTGTATCTGGCCACGCTCCTCATTATCCTGCCTCTGTAGTTCCATCATGGTCATGATCCGCTCTATCGGATCGGTTGAGCCAGATGGTCGAGGAAGAGTCATTTCTCTACAAAACAATATAACTTCTGTCAGTCTCATAAAATATTATGGACTTATTGTATGGGCATTAGTTTTTCGTTACACAAAATCGGGACCTTTGAAAGCCATCAAAATACTTTATATACTTTTTCGAAAACAATATTTGCAAGAGGCCAAGGACGTAAAACCGCGCTCTGATACCACTTTGTCACGCCCCGATCCCGCTAGGGTCGTTCGCCTTGCCTGGATCCCTGCAGGATCGTTCGTCCTCGCTAAGGCGTGATGCCGTGCAAGCCTAAGTTGCGCTTGCACAAGGCCAAGTACCTGCACAAAACAACTAGTCAAGCAAAACACACGTACGCACCCATTTATTGCAGAAAACCAAATATTGAACACAGAGATTTGAAATGGAAATACTTCTTTTATTGATAAACTTGATAGGAATACAAGTACAAAGTTTGCAACTCAGCTTTGCCTTATTTTGGCTACATGATTCTCTTTAAAACTCTCTTTTGAAAATAGTCGCAATGCCCATATATCATATCCCTTTATTACATGCTGCAAATATAAAGACGCCTTCAAAGGAAAAGAAACTTGCAACTTGACTGGAAAAGAAAAAGAAGCTTGAGGCAATCCACGAGCTCTACTGGGCTAGACGAGCTTCAGTGCCTCATTTGAAATCCCCGTCTCCTTTGTTTTCTGAAAATGATGTCCACAACATGGGTCAGCACACATCATGTACTGGCGAACGGCTTTTGGCCGAACTCGCAAATCTCTACACTAAATCAACATGTGGAGCTAACATTTACTAGTGATCTTTCTACTTGTCTAGGTTCTTTTTAACAATTCATAAGAACATGATAGTAGAATATTTCATAAGCAACTTACCATCGCCAACAGCCATCCCTGCATAAGACATGTTAGCACAATTTGCATAACGAATAATTCATGTTTCATTTTGCAGATAGTGAAGTTGTAATTTGGATCATGCAGGTGGCCTATTCTACATGATGGTCCATGGGGTATTCCCATGATTAGCCGTTGTGACTCTCCGATTCAGCTCGTC
The DNA here is from genome assembly GCA_029216955.1 of Iris pallida. Classification (NCBI taxonomy): domain Eukaryota; kingdom Viridiplantae; phylum Streptophyta; class Magnoliopsida; order Asparagales; family Iridaceae; genus Iris; species Iris pallida. The sequence continues at coordinate 5,361,422 of JANAVB010016796.1, read as the reverse complement.
GCTAAGGACTCAAATATCGACTCCTATTTTCACATGGAGGTCCTAATCTCTCCTAGGTCGAGCGGTTCTAGGTGCCCCCAGATACCACCCGAGAGACAAATATTTTCTTGTATACAAGTTGTCCGAGACCAAATGCATGCTCTAGCAGTTCTATCAGATGAGACAGATTTGGACTTATGCACAGATATACGACACGTTTATTTCGTGTCTTCTTATTCATCTTAACACGTACAAGTTCGTGTGTAAATGTCTACATTTTTCAAACATCTTAGTAACCGAACAGATGATCATTCTTATGGAGTAGATAGAGTAGCAATACATGATCTTGCATTTGATTCAATTCAATTATCTTCTCTTATCTTTTGTTGTTGTGGTATCGTTGATCATAGGGGCGAGACAACAGAGTGGACTAGGGATCATTTTTTATTAGGCGTAAAGATCAATGTTTGTTCGGTTGAAGCAACTCACCGAGATGAATCTTAGTTGAGAGAAGGAGGGACTTCATGCGCCGTTCATGAACAGTTCACGCGTCCTACATTGGCACCAACAGTTGATTAGCATACTTCGGTCTCTTTCTCTCAAGATTCAGAATAAATGCGAAATGCAATGAAAGCGAACAATGAAAACCAATCATCGAAAACAACATGAAAACGCATTCATCAAAACCAAGCAGCGAAAGAAAACATCCAACAAAACTCTTGGATCCATTTCAATAGAAGCCAATCCATCAATTGGAAAGGTTCTTTGCATTTCATCCGTGATCAATCGATACCGGTAAAGGTTTTCCCAAATACTCAGTTCAAGACTGAGTCAGCAAGCCGTAGGTATTACATACTGGACCGCGAGGAGCGGGGCACTACATTTAGGGCTTAGCAAGACCCTATATAAACCCCCACAAGCCTTCAATGGAAGCCACCACAAAACTTAGGGTTTCCATCTTTTCTCCATTTCATCATCTTCCAAATTTTCTTCTCATTCTTTCCTTTGTTGTGCAAAAGCTTGGGAGAGCTCAAGAAGAATTGGTGTAGGTTCTAGCAAGGTTTTGGGAGCTCCTTCTTCAACCGTCTTCTCCAAATTCGTGGAGCTTGGTATAGGCTTCTTCCTACATAGGTATAACCCTCTAAACTTCCATTTTCATGGTTAAAATTCATGCATTCATGTAGGAGACCCTACCCATGACTAATAGGAAGTAGATTGGGGTCCTAATGAGTCATATTGTGATGATTACATAGAGTTTTGTGTCCAATTTAGGGAGACTACGAATTGTGACCCCAAGGTGTTTCTTAAAATGACAAAATGGCCAATTTTGTTCTGTTTTTGCAGTTTTGTGACATGGTTAGCTTGTATTGATTCATGGGATAGGTATAGATGACTTCAAATTATTTATTCCTATATATGTATGCATATATATCTAATAGTGTGGTTGATGATGTGCTTGAGAGTGCTATTTGGGACAGTTGATTGTATGTGTGGCCACATGACAGTAAGAGGATCATGGCCTTTGGCTTGTGCTCGAGCAGGGAGGGGGTGACCATGGTTCTGCTGGACCTGGTATGAGTAGGGATAGGCACCATTGTATCAGAGGTAGGGACTTAGCCTGGGTTGGAGGTTCAGAGATGTATGAGAGTTTTCATTGTGAGTGAGTTAGAAGGGGGGGTGGGGGGGTGGGTGGGAGGATTATAGATGTGAGTAGTAGCAGCAGTAGGCAACTGATGTTGGGGGTCTCTTCTAAGTCCATACAGGGCAAGAGAGAGAATTTAGTGCCTGTGTGTACGACCAATGGATTGATACTTGAGAGTATCAGTAAGAGACAGGGGTTTGGAGTGTGTAGCAGTTAGGACACTTGGCCTATGTTAACTGATAATAGATAGATGGAGGAAAAGGCAACAGCAGCAGCAAATGGGATGCACAGGCAGTAGGAAGAGCAGCAGTGGCTATGTGAGAGCTGCCTAGGCCGTATATGAATAATATGGATATTGTTCTTCATAAACTGTCTGAACATGCGTGGGTAGGATGCGATTCTGCTAAGGACAACATAGCAGTTGGCACCTGCTGCCTTGTAGCAGCAAGTTGCTGCTATGAAGGGTCACTGCAGTGTAGCTACTGCATGTTAGCAAATAAGGGTTGCTAAGAGTTGAGGAAATGCTCAGGTTATGTGGTGTATATCATTCGAAAAGAAGGGACCTCGAGGTATTTGAAGTATCGGTCATTGAGGTCTGGTACAGAGTTCGAGATGTTAGGAATAGGGGTATCAGGATTTGGAAGATGTATGGAGAGGTGTTGTTAGTTTAGGATGTATCTTGCTGGTTTAGGTAAAGAGTATACTGTAAATATATATATTATATATGGGAGAGTTTTAGAGGAGAATTCAAGGTAAAGGGAAGGTATCAGTCATGAGTTAGAATGAAGGCAGCAGGGGGAATTGAAAGAGGGAAGAATTGGGGGCTCAGGACAGGGGTTTTAGTCCATGAGGACTACTAGGATAGGTGGGGGAGGGGTGCAAGTGCCGATGTTTGTGACTGCACAAGAGAAGTGCAGCCATCAGTACAACTGATGCAAGAAGTTCATTAGAGGATAGATGTATTAGCCTTTAGTTGACAAGGAAGGGATATAAGGACTTTGAAATTTCACTTGTACAGGAGATTGGGGTATCCTACTAATACATAGGGTGTGTGAGTTATAATTACATACTTACTACTGTAACTTTGATGCCCAAGTTCCTGTATGAGTGTAATGTGTTAGAAATGGCAGTTGAATGTAAGGAAAGCAAGGCATATGCAGTGGGGAAACGAATGGGAAGCCAACTCTGAATCAGAGCAAGGTATTCGAAGATACCTTGCTGCCTACAGCAACAAGGCAGCAAGGGATTTGACAGATGGAGCATTGGGGGCTCGGATGGTGGTCAGACAGTAGGGATTCCCAGTTGCAGCAGCTATTAGGTGTTAGCCTATGCATAGGAGAAAGATAAGCAAAGGAAAGAGGTTCAGTCCCATTTTGGACTGAACCATGCATGACCAAGATAGATGACAGTGAAGAGAGGGATGAATTGGAGCTCTAGGTTCTGTTTTAAGGACTGACTTGAGGGTATTTGACCATTAACTGATACTTGTAATAGATATTGAACTTTGAGTAGGAAGGGGAGGTTTTGGGAGCAGAGCATTATTCAGTTAGAGAGAGGAGCAAGGGGCCAAAGGGTTGGGTATTGGTGTCCATAGAATATGGAGACATGTGTATGTGACCATATGTGAGGGTTAGTGTAGACACTTAATATTTCACTAAGGTACCTGTGACAAGGAGAGATAAATCAAGTGGGGTTTTAGATATAAGATGGGGGTTTACCTAAGATTAAGAGAAGTCCAAATTTGGACTCCAATGTTGGGATCAGTGGTTAGACTGGTATGAAGGGAATTATGAGGATTCCTGTGAACTACATAAGGGAGGGGTGGGTTGTTGTATACTTACACAGGGTGTGTGAGTTATGAGGATTCCTGTGAACTACACTTGTACAGGAGATTGGGGTATCCTACTAATACATAGGGTGTGTGAGTTATAATTACATACTTACTACTGTAACTTTGATGCCCAAGTTCCTGTATGAGTGTAATGTGTTAAAAATGGCAGTTGAATGTAAGGGAAGTAAGGCATATGCAGTGGGGAAATGAATGGGAAGCCAACTCTGAATCAGAGCAAGGTATTCGAAGATACCAGCAAGGCAGCAAGGGATTTGACAGATGGAGCATTGGGGGCTCGGATGGTGGTCAGACAGTAGGGATTCCCAGTTGCAGCAGCTATTAGGTGTTAGCCTATGCATAGGACAAAGATAAGCACAGGTAAGAGGTTCAGTCCCATTTTGGACTGAACCATGCATGACCAAGACAGATGACAGTGAAGAGAGGGATGAATTGGAGCTCTAGGTTCAGTTTTAAGGACTGACTTGAGGGTATTTGACCATTAACTGATACTTGTAATAGATATTGAACTTTGAGTAGGAAGGGGAGGTTTTGGGAGCAGAGAATTATTCAGTTAGAGTCAGTTAGAGAGAGGAGCAAGGGGCCAAAGGGTTGGGTATTGGTGTCCATAGAATATGGAGACATATGTGTATGAGACCATGTGTGAGGGTTAGTGTAGACACTTAATATTTCACTAAGGTACCTGTGACAAGGAGAGAGAAATCAAGTGGGGTTTTAGATATAAGGGGGTTTCCCTAAGATTAAGAGAAGTCCAAATTTGGACTTCAATGTTGGGATCAGTAGTTAGACTGATATGAAGGGAATTATGAGGATTCCTGTGAACTACAAAAGGGAGGGGTGGGTTGTTGTATACTTACACCAGTTATAGGTAGGCTGAGAGTGATTTCCCCAAATTATATATATATATATATATATATATATATATATATATATATATATATAGTGTAAGGGTGGAAATATAGAGTTTTGGGTTACCCTGTAGCAAGGTATCTTGTAGCATGAGTATAGGAGAAAAATAGATATGGCTAAGAAATGCACCATAGAGTATATGTGTAGGCAATATACCTAGAAAACTTAGAATATGGACAATAGCTTGGGTATGGACACATACAACCTAGAATTTGACTAGTATGATTAGTTTTCAATTTCAAACATGATTTTGGTACAACATTCCACATTTAGGTCTTCGAGGCGTCGTATCGGACTTCGTTGATACTTCACACCAGTTTGCAGACGAGTACATTCTCTGATAATTTTTCATTCATGATATTTACTATGTTTCTTGTACTTAGTGTAGATATTCATGATTCTTGACACATTGGTCACATGGATTGGTATTTACAGATCCCGTCATGAGATGTTATTCCTTGTTTACCTTGGTGTATCTTGTGCAAACCTCCTTGTTGTCCTTGTACATTGTATGGACACCGATTCCTGCGAAGGCTAGCTAGCTTCTCAGAGAATCCCTTGTCGTAACGTGTCATGGTTGGAGCCACTCTACCAGTCGGGGGAAGGAGAATATTAGTCTAGACATGTGGTCAATACCCACCTTATTCATTGTAGATCTTGTGAGTGTTAATCATACACTCCACTTATGATTAACCAGGCCAGTAGACCTTGTTCAAGTTTCCAAGCCGGTCACATGTTAAAGTTAATATTTACTCACATAGATAGATGATTCTTGACTCTTGTACATGCCATGATTAGATTCTCTGGTTCTTGTTCTAGTTTACTGCTTTACCCTGCCATGCTATTTCCATGTACGCTCGATTTTTCTCTGTATATTCTCTCTATTTACTGTTTCATAGCACTTGTCATTTATTGGAAACTGTTGTTGGAGGATTGTGCTCGTTCCATCCTGACTGGATATATATATAAAATTTTACAGACGATGGCGAGGACGAGTGTCCTACCTACTTTGGCCCTCATGACGTAGTGGGCATAGACCGGGAGACCCTAGTCCAGCATGGATTAGTTCCAGCCGAGGAGGCTCTAGTAGTAGCTTAGCTAGATTAGATTTGTACTGGATTTTGTCTCCAGATGACACTTTGACATATTATTTTAGAGTTTGTACCTGGATTTGTTAACTCTGGACTTGTACTATTTCTGTGTTGGATTTTCTGGATATTTTTATTTCTTGTTGTCTTTATCTTTCAGTATCATTTATCCTTCTTGGAATATTGTGATTGAGTATATTATATTGTCATTGTTTGTCCTCCGTTTGGAGTTGACCATCTCGACATGTTGATATTATAATTGTTAGTCAGATAGTTAGACCTAGATAGCGTTCTACCGCCGATTCTGCGGCGTAGGCTGGGCGTTGTCGCGCATTCGTGCCCTACTCCGGGTGCGGGTCGTGACAGTCCCGAACCACTTCGTCTACTGTTTGTTCTTTGTATAGAATAAAGTCCTGTGAAAGGATGACTTGGAAGCCTTAATGATTTCTTGGATATTTGGAATGTCCGGCGTGCTTTACAGGAAGTACGGGTAGCGCAACACTACAAAGGAGCGTAGTACTCCATGCTACAGTAGGGTGACACCACATGAGATACCTAGTGAGGGTAAAGCCTCGACTTCGGGCCAAGTCACAGCGGTGTAGCACCGCACATAGGCAAGTGGGCCTAATGCTGTATAATGAAGAGTGGTAGGCAGCACTACAAAGAGGCTGGGCCTCATGTTACAGTGGGTGATACCACATGAGATACCTAGAAAGGATAAAGCCTCGGCTTCTCGAGCCATGTCACGCCGGCGTAACACCGCAAGGAAGCAAAAGGATTCATGCTAGGTAGTTTGGCACTACAAAGAGGCTGGGCCTCATGCTATAGTGGTATGACACCACATGAGACATTGTCTCGGCTTTGGGCCATGTTATAGCGGCGTAGCACAGCAAGGAAGTGAAAGGCTTCATGCCAAGACTCTTTAAAAGAACTCACCTAGAGTGTATGTATAGAGATGTAGGCCGTCTTTTGAGGGAAACCTTTTAGACACCCAAGATACATACACCGAAATCAGGCTGGCACAAGACTTTTAATATGCAGCCAGAAGCACAGTTGATGTCATTATGTGAGTGAAAAGAATTGCATTTATGGTGCAGAATTCAAGGCCTAGTCCTTTCTTGTATCATGCTGTTATTTAACCCATACGGAAAGATTCAAGTCGTAGCGACATCTATCCTAATGCATGACGGACAGTCACTGTGGGGAACGCTCAACCCACATATAGAGATATGTGGGGGATTGTTGGTGTTTTGCCTTGGTGACTAGAATGATAATCCCAAATTGCCTACACCAAATGGAATGTATCTTTAGATAAAGCTTTGCTTGTGTTGAGAGATGCACATGAGGTGTGGAGAGGCACATGGGTGCCATGTGGGCGTGTTTTTCTAGTGAAAAAAAGGCTAACTCCACAAAGAAGCATTTATGCCTTTTGTCATGCTCATGGAATTATTTCCATTGGAGCTAAGCCCCGAAGGGGCTTAGCCAGGCTCAAGGGCGTAAAGTGGTGCTTTGTTGGCACACTTTGCACTTAGTTTGTCGGCATCGGCGCATGGCATTTTGTGCGCTGTTGTTGCGCTCGCACGCTCGTCTTATGCACGAGTCGCATGTGCTAGACGCATGGGCTCGGCGCATGGGTGAGGCACATGGGCGGGAGCGGGCGCAGGCGTGGGTGTTAGGCACGAGCTAGGTGCAGGCGCGGGCCTTGGCGCGAGCTAGGCGTGGCCGCGTGCGCTCACGCTGGGCGTGTGCTACGCTGCTGCGCGTGCTGCTGTACGTCCGCGCGCATGTGCTGCTGTGCTGTTGCGTGCCTGCTCCTGTGCTACTGAGCGCGTGCATGGGCTTCTGCTCAGTTGCACGCGATGCTGGGCTTACGCGCACCTGTGCTGCTGTTAGGCGCTGGTTGGAAGGTTCGGACGATTGTGGAAAGATTGAGTCAAATTGCACATCCAATTTTTATGGGATTTGAATTTGATTCAGTTAAATCTTTCCACGATTCGTTCCTATCTTTTCGCATCAGTGTACGGCCAGGATTAGAGTTAGGGTTTCAGCCCAACTCTATAAATACTCTATTCGTGCCTTCTTTGACGACTTACTCAGAAACTAAGAGACGAAGAGAGGCCGCTGCCATTGGAGTCCAAGGAATCCTGCAAGTTCAGTTAGGAGGTAACAACAAGCGTTGCAGAAGTTCTTCGAACTTACTAGTTTCTGCGAGCAGATCGTAATAGGACGAATCTTGCTTTGAGCAACGGTGATCTTCATCACCCCAGCAGAGTTGCGTCTGCTTCTTCCTCCGTCTTCGAGACAGAGACTTCATGATCTTCTTGAGAAACAATTCTCGAAGTTCCTCATTTACAGAGTGTGTGACCAAATTCGTTTGGAGAATCACTCTGTTCACTTACGTTCTTCCATCTAAGATCTGTTTCTGGAATAGCACATAACACATGAAAGATCTAGATCTAATAGCGGAAGTTTGTATACCTTATCGTGCTTTGAGTAGTGATTATTATTCTTGGCATATTGTCCTATGAATAGTCTTTGGCAAACACCTTCTCTCAACAGTGGAAAGGGACTGACTATGGTTGACAGAGATCCTCTTCACATGCCACCACAAACAAGCCATTCTTCCGGAGAAGAGAAAAAAATGGAGAAGAAAGTGACGGAAGTGTTCACAGAAAGGGACCCACTCTTACTTAGATAGGGGGAAAGATGAGATAACCAATTGGTCTAAGATGTTATCCTTAACCAATTGGTTATATCATCTTTCCCTCTCTTATCTAAGAGTGGGCATACTTAAAATTGGTTATCATACACGTTGGCGTATAGCTACTATGTGCACCCACGAGTCACAAATGATGCACCCTTAAATGGCGTACCCATACGGGTCCCTTCCAACATACTTCTACTTCGATTTGCAACTGTTGCCTACAAAAGGCGCTCTCTCTATGATCCTGTCAACTTAAAAATCAATATGCATTTGCGTCTTGCGACTATTAGGTACCTGCAATTGGAGAACTCCATACCAAATTAGGTTAGGGACCAGAGTGGAGTTAATCCCTATCAAAAGACAATTGTTATGCATGACTCATGTGGCCCAAATCCATTAACATGCCTTTTTCAAGTATCTCTTAATCCCTCAAGAAATAAAATACCAAAATACCCAGGTTAACAATGGTCCAATCACATTTTTGTGTTGGACGATAGTGCGATCAAAATAAACCAATGATTGATCATGAGACAAATTTAATGATCTTCTTCCTGCCCTGTGCAATTCCTCTTGTTGCTAAAGGCTTTTTCCATCTTTGTGCCTTCGTACGGTATTGGTATCATCTTACTATGTCAACATGTCAAAGTTGCAGGTTTTAACTCCAAGCTCCCCTCTACAATCAGATGTCTCTAACGGCACCTGTGTTTCCGCAGTGGTGACTGGTTGATCCATCCATAGAGCTCACAGAGCAAGGAAGCAGAGCAGAGATTCATTACTTGCTCTCCAAATTAGCGGTCTTAGCTCAACACTCCAAGAGAGTGTACGTTAATCTTTACGCAGTAAGCACACTGTGTAGATCTTAACTCGACCGCGCTCTATAAACATGAACAGCCTGCATCATTTGTTCATAAGCAGCAATTCAACAAAAGTTCATATCTAGTTGGCCTACAGGTACAATAGAAGGTAGGGTCACTTTTATTCTGTCGGTTAGACTAAACCTAATCAATACAAGCCTCATGTTGGCTAATTAGTGCTGCTATTAAGCACTCCTCCTATTGTCATTGTCCTTAGTGCACTACTTCTATTACCAGTGCAATACGGGACAAATTCAGTCTCATCATGCGCCAAGGGCGACTTCTTATTTGAGTAAGTGGACATTAACCCGTCTAACATACTTTTGTAACTTTCTATGTAATATATATATTTTCTATGTAATATATATATATATATATATATATATATATATATATATATATATATATATATATATATATATATATATATATATAAATGAAAATCATGTAAATAAGGCAAATTAAAAGTGATGTTCAATCTATACAATGTTTCAGAACAAAAAAGAGAGTATATATGCCCGCATGTAAAAGGTGAGTACAACACAAAACTCTCTGTCCAGACATCTAGTATGAATTTCCCCTTGTAAAACAGTATGTGCCCTATCTTATTTGCAACCATCTTACTTCAAAAATAAATGCACTCTTCAACAACAATCTTTATCTTATATCTCCTAATGATTATGATGATGAATCTTGACGCTTCCGTCTCCTAAAGCACTTGGGGACATTTGCTAACTCTATCCCTAACATGTTGTCACTGTTGAGGATAACAGTCTGAAACATGATGCACCACCTAAAGGTGTTGAAGTAAAGTCCTTCAACCTGACTGACTCTTGTGCTTACAGAGGATGTCGCTTATTCGTCATTCTGTAATGCCAAATGATGGCCCTGCCACTTAGCAAGAAACCTATTTATATGCTAGGCATATATGCTTCTTTAGATAGCCAACCTAGTCGACATCTATTGTCCTCTCGAGCATGTGTCTCGTTTGGTTGAAACACGAGTATGATTGGTAATCCTATGTAATCATTGCAAGATACTCTTTACTTCTCTTATAAAGTCTGGATTGAACTGGTATCGACTCACTAGGACTGTATCAAAAAAAAAAAAAATCGAGTCGAGTACACACTGAATACACACTATAATGTACTATACTGACCACACAAGTGTAAGGGATCATTGTCAGTTCCTTATTCTCTTATAGGGTCTAAGGATTTATTCTCTTATAAGTTCCTTATTCTCTTTACTTCTCTTATAAAGTCTGGATTGAACTGGTATCGACTCACTAGGACTGTATCAAAATTTTTTTCGAGTCGAGTACACACTGAATACACAGTTACACACTATAATGTACTATAGACTACTGACCACACCAGTGTAAGGGATCATTGTCACTTCCTTATTCTCTTATAAGGTCTAAGGACTAAGGGCATGAACGATACTAACCTCGTGTCTTATGGCAACATGAGTTTCTCTTTCTTTTGGGATTAAGAAATACTCTAATAAGACATGCTAATTGATACATGATAGCCACTTCCGTATGACGAATGTGTTGATAAGGGTTAGCTCTACTCAGTTTCTATTAGGATTTAATATTGAGTGCCCAGAGTGTAGGTACTCCGTAGTCGCACGACGAACAAACATATGGATTCTTGAGTTGAGAGAATCATAGAGAGACGACCTTTTGTAGGCACTTTACTGCGGACGAGTGGGAGTATGTTGGAATGGGGTCCATGTGGGTGCACCTATAGTAAGTGTATCATAACCGATTGGTTATGAGGATAAGATGTTCTCCTTAACGAATTGCTATCAGGAATCTCTCCCTCTTGTTCTTAAGGAATTGGTATGGGGAGTCTCTCCCTCTCGTATAAAAGTGAAGGAGTACCCTTCCTGTGAACACATTAACAAATTCTCCACCTTCTCATTTCTCTTCTCCTTGGATATCTGGTGGATATGTGAAGGGGTCTTAGCTAATAGTAGTCACTTCCCACCATTGAAAGGTGTTCGCCAAAGACTATTCGTGGGACAAGATGCGAATAACGATCTCCACTCAAACACGATAAGGTACAATCTTTAGTTGTTAGATCTATTATATATCTCAGTTGATGGTTAATAATTATTATCTTGAGAGGACTCTATTGGTATGTCTAAATCAAGGCAAATTTATTCGATTACTTTCAATCATAGATATTGGCTCCTTACGTAATTTCTTATGCATTGAAGTTGCACACAAGGATGGTATTCTTCTTATGACCCAACATAAATATTGCTTGGATCTCTTAAAGGATTATGGCTTCTTGGGTGTAAACCTGTTTATACTCCCATGGAGAGGTATACAGGTCTCTATAGTCATGGAACTTGATTCTCTCCTCCTCCCCAACCCAGATATGTATTTCCGACTTGTGGACTAGCTTATCTACTTGACGGTCACTCTTCTAGATTTCTTCTTCAATGTTCGCATCGTCAGTAAGTGCATAGAGTCACTACTCCATTCTGATCTTTATACTATCGAACGTTTTCTCCAGTATCTAAAGAATTCTCTTGGTTAAGTATTTGTTTACCACCCCTCTTCATCTTTCTCTCCTGCGACATATTCTAATTCCAACTATGTTGGGTCTGATAATTAGGGATCAACTAACAGTTTCTACACCTCTAATAGTAACGTCATCTAGCAGAGCATGATGCTGACTAGTCACCTATTCTTCGATAAAAGTCGAACATTGCTTGCTGACCTCATTTAGTCACCTATTCATCATAAAAGTCGAGCGTCGCTCGATGACCACACAGTTTTCCTGCTAACTTTACTGAAAAGCTTTCTCTCTAATTTGGTGTCCTTATTTCTCCGGTTTCTCTTTACTGTGGTAACAAGGCTAAGATACACATTACCGAGAATGTTGTCTTCTATGAGCACGCCATTCATATTGAGATAAATTGTTATTTCATATGGGACAAGGTCAATTTCATATGGGACAAGGTCAAGCTCCGCCAGACCATAGCTTCACCATGTTTTAGCTTCTTCTTAGTTTGTAGACATCTTTATTAAGGCGTTTCCTAGACACTCTTAACTTTTTCTTTAAGCTGGATGTGCTTGACATTTACGCTCTAGCTTGCGGGGGAACATAAAAGAAAATATTATTTGTAGGAAAAGCATATTTGGTCTGCCCTCGAGGTGTGACCGCGCTGGCCCACAGTGACGTGGCAGCCAACCATTGGTCCTCCGCTAGCTTGGGTCCACCTCCGGCCTGGGAGCAAATGGCTGGTCGCCACGTGGCTGTGGCCTAGCGTGGTCACGCCCAAAGGGCGAGCAACGTAGGAGCTCTCCTATTTGTATTACTTTGTGATGTAGTACCATGTTTGTTTCTTTCTCTCTGATTTTTAGGAGTATCTTTTTGTTACTTTTTTAGTTATATTAGCTCTAATTTTGGAAGTTGTTTAAATTAGACTAGCTTTATTTTTAAATCTTTCTTGATTAGAATTACTTGGTTTAAATTAGACTTTATCTTTATTTCTAAATTTGTCTTGTTTAGGATTAGGGTTTATCCTAAAAAGCCTATATAAAGGCCCTTCTATCATTGTATTGAGGATATAAAAAAACTCTATTAATAAAATTTCAGGCTTTGTACTAACTTTGAGTTTTTTCTCTGCGTCGTGGATTCGACCTTTTCGTAGATTCAGAAATTCTCTTGTGCAAGCAAGAGCTCTCGTAGATTCGAAAATCCTATGGAACGGATCCTTCACGTGCAATTTGACCGAGTTCTGACGTACCAATTGACCTTCACAGGTACAAAGGTGGTCCAGTTATCTTCTATTGTAGTTTCGACAACATTTTTTCCTTTTTTGCGCCTTCCCCTACATTAGTTGGTATCAGAGCATATTATTCGTCTTTGTGATGGCCTAGTCAGTCTCTTGTGAAGAATTTGATAACCTCAAAATCCAAGTCGGCAACATCTTTGACAAAACCGACAAGATGATAGCCTACATGGAAGCTCATTTTGGCAAGCTTATGAAAATAACAGAAGCACCTGAAGGCTCCAGATGTGAAGATGTCAGCAGACCTCGTCTCTACCGTTCGTTTGTTCCTTCCAACCAACGAGGATACAATAGGTCCTACCAACATCCCTTACAACGTCAACCTTCGTCAGAACATGATAGCGACGAGAGTGACAAGGATCGATATTTTCCTGACCACAAGAAGGATCACCAAAGACAAATAACTATGATAACGGAGGATTCGAACTGAAGATAGATATGTCATTCTTCAATAGAAGACTTCATGTCGAGGATTTTCTTGACTAACTCGCAGAAGTAGATATATTCTCCAAGTATATGGGAATTCTTGAAGGGAAGAAGGTTCCTTCAATAAAAGACTTCATGTCAAGGATTTTTTTGACTGACTCGCAGAAGTAGAGAGATTCTTCGAGTTGTTTGCCATTAAATATCAAGAACAAGAATTACAGAGAAATTGAACTTGATTGCAAACTCGCTTGTACAAGAGAAAGCCTAGAAAGAAATTCTAGAAAACAATCTAAGTATAATTGTTTAATTTTTGGTTCTGGGGGGTGACAATGGAGGCTCGGAAAAGTGTAGCAACTCCGCCTTACTCCTTGGGCTATCTGACATGATCCTTGCTCTTGAAGAAATTGCCCTTCGTAGGTTGCTAGCCTTTTGCATAGGTGTGGTATCCTGCTATTTATAGTGATAAATATCTTGAGCCGCATAGATGGCCACGTGACCACGTGGCTACAACAGCACACAAAGACTCGCTCTTTTGCCGCTAGTTGGTGACTTGTTGAGATTTCTTTGCAGCAAATCTGGGTGGTTGAGACTTGGTCAGCCTGCCACGTGTCCTATCGTAGGATAGGATCAATCTGCTTGAGTTATTTTGAGCCACATAGGTCTTTTAGTGTTCGGCCATGCTGGGCCACATAAGACTCATGCGGCTTAGGTCGCAGTCTCCCTTAATCCGCATGTAGTTTGGGGACTCTTGAGCCGCATAGATTCTGTATTCTGGGCCGCATAATGCTCGTATGGCTCAGGTTGCAGTCACCCTTGGCCGCATGAAGCGCATAGATTGAGCCGCATAAGGTTCATGCGGCTCGGGTCGCAGTCCTTCTGGCCGCATGATTATGTCCAGGCTGGTGACATGACATTTTGTCTGATCACGTCTTATCTTCTTTTTGTCAGAGTGTCAGAGCTGCCAGTTTTGTGAGTTTTGACAGAGTTTGTCAGCTTTATCAGAAGGGTTGATCAGCTTGGCCGCATAAGTAACTCTTCCTTCTGCGGCTCAAAATCAGTCTGGTTGCTTTTAATATATATAATTCGAGATAGTGAAGATGGACCGCAGGGGGCATGTCGAGTCTGTCATGTAGCTCTTCTTTATGCGGACCAATTTGGCCCAAAGTACTAATGCGGTCAGTTGTGATCCGCATGAATCCCATATTTTTTATGCTTTTACAAGACCCCCTTCAAAGTTTTTAAATTGCAAATTTGGAATACTTTGAATAAGAAGCATGGAGATAGGTCAAGCCGTAGGGAGTCTTCGAGTCAGGAGAGACCTTGAGTCCCAGGGACATTTTGAGCCGCAGGGAGATCTTGAACCGCAGGGAGATCTCGAGCCGCAAGGAGATCCCATCCAGACTGCCAGCTGTCACTGCTGCATTTAATGTCCTGATTTGGTTTTGGATTTGGGTTTTTTTTCGAGATAAAGTTTGACGGTTACTAAGGATAAAATTCCCAAACGTCATCATTATCTTTAATGGACTCGAGAATCGAAACGGCGCTCTTTCGAAAACCTTATAAATATGGGTCGTTCGAAGAGAGAGTTTTCTCTTTCACCTTCTTCTCCTTCGTCTTCATTGTCCCAGTTAGCCATGGCTTCAAAAGCTTCCAAGTCGACTGGTGCTGCGGCCAAAGGGAAGGGACTCGCCTCTTCATCGAGAGCTGCGGACTCTCTTTCCATTCATCCCGACGTGCAACCCCCTATCAAGGGTAAGGACGGTGGGAAAACGATGACTTAATTTTGAATGGCCATATCGCATATTTTATGCGCGGGCCTGTCATGTATCGCCTCTGTGCTTTAGGCATGATCGATGCATGCCCTATCTCATTGGACCACATGTGTTCTGTATGGTGGGGCCGTATGGGCTGAAGAATGAACTTTGTTTTCTTCTGACTATTAACCCCTTTTTCCCTTTTCATATTTTGTAGGGGTCTGGCTAGAAAATTTCTCCAGGACCGGTATCGACGATTTTGGGCATGGTGAAGATGCAACACTTGACACACACATCAGAGAGCTCAGAACACTTCATGCTTTGGAAGGATTTTTCTCAGATGGTAGGAAGAACCTTTATACATCAGAGAGTCGGACGATGGTTGGGCGTCATCGTGAAAGTTCTGTTTTCACGGTTCTCTAAGTAGGCGAAAGCAACACTAGGGATGTTGTTTTGAAGGTATGGTCTTTTGGAGGAACGTGCCTAGGATGTCCGCAATACGGAGGAGAGAAAACCAGAGTCTGTAGATGCTTTTAGCATGCTATATTTGCCTTCCTCCGTGCAGCTTCTCAAAGATTCAACAGCCTTGTTTGCTTCTCAGTAGTAAAACATGACTTCTTTCGAGGGCCACGAAACTGCTCTTTGATGAAGGCGAAGTGCTGCCAAACTGACCAAGCTATGTGTTGCTGGATTTTTCTTTCTTTTCTTTTTGCTGCTGATGTAGTCCTATGAATGTAACTGATTTTGAATAAACAGAATACATTCACTCCATTCTTTGCTTGTGGTATCTGTGGTGCTTGAATTAGAGGGCATAATACATCATTTGTGTTTAATAAAGGACATCCCACTGGGTTTTTTTGTGGACCTATTGCCCTTTTGTGCATCTAGAGATGCGAACAATATATTTGAATAATATTTTGTGGACCTATTACTCTTTTTGTGCACCAATGGTGCGAGTAATAGATTAGGATAACTTCTGAAGTTTGCTCAGAGATGGCGATAAGCTGGGCAGACTCCTATGTGATAAAGCATTAGAGTGGAAGTTCAGAGGTATCAGCATACATGACTCGCCACTCAGGGAGATGCGATGTGAATCCACTCGGAGCAAAATAGAGTGTGAGTTCAGAGGTACTTGGTGTACATAACTCGATAGTCTGGGAGATTTGGTGGTTTGAGGAAGTATCAGCATGTCCTTAGACATAGTATTTCTTCAGGAACTTGCCGTTTATGGGCATCATGAGCAAGTCTCCGTTCTGCTTCACGAGTCGGTATGCGCTGTTGGAGAATACGGTCGCGAGTCGGTATGCTACTAATGAAATATCTAGGCTCATGATTAACATCTAGATTATGACAATGCTAGGTTAAGGCCTAATATATTAGTTAGCACATTATTAATTAATCAAAATTCAAATTAAGCACAAAGTCACAAATGACCAAAATACCCTTAGGCTAAAAAATAGTAATTAGCTACTCTAATCACATGGGTTAGGCCTCTATGGTCATGGTTAGTCTCTGGGCTAAGTAGCTCTAAGGTTAAACTAGCAAAAGACCAGAATCACAATACATCAATTTAAATGGTATTAAAATAATCTAAATTCACCAATAAAACATTAGCATGATTTAAATCTTGTTATTTAATGATCAATTTTATATAAGTTCAAAATTACCCTCATTTTAGAAAAGTGGTGGTTACAAGTCTTCTCCGTAGAAAAATTTCATCCTCGAAATTTAGGTTGGTCGTTCTCCTCTTAAGGTCACGTTCCCAACAAATCTTGGTCTTAAAAAAAACTTATCTAAATCAAGCAATTTGAAAAATAACATACAGGGTCATGGCAGGTAATATCAGTCTGGGGTCTCATCTAGCTATACTAGTCATACTAGATAAAAACCAGTCATAAGGTATCAAAACATACAAGCAATGGTAGGGTGCATCAACCATCAAAGACATGCTAAGGTCTAGGTCAAGAACTCACCTCCAACTAGGTCTGTGGCTAGAACTCCCTCCTGGAGGCAGGGCCTTAATCCCCAAGGCACTTCTCATGAATCATGCTCTTGTTAAAACTCTTTTTTCTTCCTTTTTTCTTTGATTTTATTCTCCTCTATCAACTTAATCATCCCAAAATTTAAATTCCTACACCTTGTCCTAACTTGGTTCCGAAATCTCTAAATCAAAGTTTATGAAATCCTCGAACTTGTTCAAATCACTGTCTTCGAAATTATTCGAAGCTAATACTACTATGTCATGCAAGAACTTATTCTCCATTAAAAAAAATCAACCTTCGTATTTCCTTCACGTACACCTTCAAATATTATCCTTCTTAAATTTTTGAAACCTCCACAAAATCTTTAATTAATTTTTTTAACTCAAAATTCTTGTGTTCACTCTGTTCCTAGTCATCCTCTTACTAACATCTTATTCAATTTTGTACCATTATTGCATTACAGTTAAATTCTCTTCTCCATTTCTAAATCCCTAAATTTAGCATCACAACCTTAAGTGAAATATCTCGAGAATCAATACCCTAAAATAAATTCAAGTTCACCAAAAATAAACCGACCTCGAATATCCTTGTTATTTCTAAAGTGCACCTACAAAATATTAATGTTCTAACCATCAATATATACATCCTACTATCCTTCTGGTCAGCCGGAGGGGTCACTACCTCCTGAGCAATCGGAGGTGGAAACACGCTCTCAGTCATATCTAAAACTGCAACGACGCTTAAGGGACAGGCTCTGGTCATGTAGTGTCTCGCTCTTCGCGGTCTACTATGTAATACCTACGGCTTGCTGACTCAGTCTTGAACTGAGTATTTGGGGAAACCTTTGCCGGTATCGATTGATCACGGATGAAATGCAATGAACCTTTCCAATTGATGGATTAGCTTCTATTGAAATAAATCCAAGAGTTTTGTTGGATGTTTTCTTTCGTTGCTTGGTTTTGATGAATGCGTTTTCTTGTTGGTTTTCGATGATTGGTTTTCATTGTTCGCTTTCATCGCACTTCGCATTCATTCCGAATCTTGAGAGAAAGAGACCGAAGTATGCTAATCAACTGTTGGTGCCAATGTAGGACGCGTGAACTGTTCGTGAACGGCGCGTGAAGTCCCTCCTTCTCTCAACTAAGATTCATCTTGGTGAGTTGCTTTAACCGGGCTTGTATTTATTTGTACGCCCTAATAAAAATGATCTCTAGTGCACTCTGTTGCCTCGTTCCTATGATCAACGATACAATAACAAAAGATAAGAGAAGATAAATGAATCGCATTGAATACTTGTTCAAAGTGCTGCTAAAACATCTGTTTCAAATGAATGATCATATGCTCTGTTGCTAGTATGCTATAAAAATGTAGACATGTGCAGACGGACTGTACATACTGAGAGGAGTAAGAATAAGGCATGAAATGTACATGTCATGTATCTGTTAAGACATGAAATGAATGCGTCATGGCCCGTAAACAAAATCTGATACATCTGATAGAACGACTAGAGCATGCATTAGTCTCGGACAACTTGTATACAAGGCAAAATCTGTCTCTCAGGTGGTATCTGGGGACACCTGGAACCACTCGGCCTAGGAAAGATTAAGAGCACCCTGAGGTAAAAGAGACCTCATGTTAAAAGGGCAGCCGGCATCTGAGTCCTTAGTGACGAGCTGAACCAAAGAGTCACAGCGGCTAATCACGGGAAATGACCCCGTGGACCAACATGTAGATAGGCTACCTGCATGACCCAAAGTATGGACTTCAATATCTGTAAGAATGAAACATGAGTTATTTGTTATGCAAATTGTGCTAACGTGTTTTTGTGTAGGGATGACTGTCGGCGATGGGTAAGTTGGTTATATAATATTCTTCTGTCTTGTTTCTTATGAATTGTTAAAAAGAACCTGGACAAGTAGAAAGATCACTAGTAAATATGTAGCTTCACATATTAAATTAGTGCAGATATTTGTGAGTTTCGACGAAGAGCCGCTCGCCAGTACATGATGTGTGCTGACCTACGTTGTGGGCATCCTTTTCAGAAAGCAAAAAGAGACGGGGGAATTTCAAGTAAGGCACTAAAGCTCGTCTAGCCCAGTAGAGTTGTGGACTGCATGCCTCGAAGCTTCCTTTCAATCCCAGTCAAGTTGCAAGTTTCTTTTCCTTTGAAGGTAACTTTTCATTTCCATCTTGTAATAATGGGATATGATGTATAGGCATTGCGACTATTTTGAAAATAGAGTTTTAAAGAGAATCATGTAGCCAAGATAAGGCAATCTGAGTTTGCAAAACTTTGTACTTGTATTTCTATCAAGTTTATCAATAAAAGAAGTATTTCTATTTCAAATCTCTGTGTCCAATATTTGGTTTTCTGCAATGAATGGGTACGTGCGTGTGTTTTTGCTTGACTAGTTGTTTTGTCCAGGTACATGGTCTTGTGCAAGCGCAACTTAGGCTTACACGGCATCACGCCTTAGCGAGGACGAACGATCCCGCAGGGATCCAGGCAAGACGGACGACCCTAGCGGGATCGGGGCGTGACAAAGTGGTATCAGAGCACGGTTTTACGTCATTGGCCTCTTACAAATATCATTTTCGAAAAAGTATATAAAGTATTTTGATGGCTTTCAAAAGTCCCGATTTTGAGTTATAAAAACCTGTCCCATACAATAAGTCCATAATATTTTATGAGACTGACAAAAGTTATACACTTTTGTAGAGAAATGGCCCCTCCTCGACCAGCTACCTCGACCGATCCGATAGAACGGATCATGACCTTGTTGGAACTACAGAGGCAATATAATGAGGAGTGTGGCCAGATGCAACAGGCCCGACTGGAGGCCCAACAGAAGCAGTTGGATGCCTTGACCCAACTTGTAATTATGCTTGCGGAAAATCGAGATACCATCGTAGCGAGCAAACCAACGGGAACGCCCGAGATTGAGCCCGTAGAGGGTGACGAACCCCAGCCGACGCAAAGGCACTCTTCCTTTAAGCCAAAGGACTTCTTGGATGTGAAACCTCTGAAATTTGAGGGCAAGACATCACCAGATAAGGTGGTGGACTGGATCGATAAAATGGAAAGTCTGTTCACATTCGTCGTAGTTCCGAGTAGCAAGAAGGTATTGTGTGCCATTCTGCTACTACGGCTGCGGGCAAAAGACTGGTGGAAAGCGAAGAAGCCGACGCTGCTCGCAACGGCTAGGAATGGGAAGATTTCATGGGCCTCGTTCAAGAAGGCATTTCTGGATCAATATCTGCCTCTAGCCATAAGCAAGAAAATAGAGAATGACTTCATCACACTGAAACAAGGAGATATGTCCGTGGAGGACTATGAATCTGAATTTGCCAAGCTGGCAAATTTTGCTGCTGTTATGTTACCTACGGAACAGGCCCGTATAGATCGGTTCGTTGAAGGTCTGAATGACGACATTCAGTTAACCGTGCTGAACCGAGAATGTGGGTCGTACTCTCAGGCCTTTGCGGCGGCGCTGCAGGTAAAATAATTCAGCCTGAGGAAAGCGTCAACAAAGATTCAGTATGGTCGCAACCAGCCTACTAAGAGGTACCACTACGGTGAGAAAAAGACCGATGGGGAACCACGAAATGAAATAATCTGTACCCACTGCGGTCGACGAGGACATGCGAATGAAGACTGTCGCTATGCGAAAGGTTTGGAATGCAGTCACTGTGGGAAGCGTGGACACACCAAGGAAGTTTGTCGTGTCGCAAATAAAGCTTGTTTCAGCTGTGGCCAACAGGGTCACGCCGTCAGAAATTGACCAAAGAGAAATCGAAACGGAGAAGATAGAGAGGAGCGTGGGCAGCTGCCAGGCCCACCGCCGCTTCGAGACAATCCTCACAATCAGCAGTTGCGGAATGCCAACACTGCGACAGCGCGTGTCTATAATCTCTCCACTTTACTTGATCCTGAATACAATACTAGCCTAGGTGAGCTTATTTCTTAAGTTTTGAGGACAACTTTTTCTCAGTGGGTTATTATGTAGTGCCCCGCTCCTCGCGGTCCACTATGTAATACCTACGGCTTGCTGACTCAGTCTTGAACTGAGTATTTGGGAAAACCTTTGCCGGTATCGATTGATCACGGATGAAATGCAATGAACCTTTCCAATTGATGGATTGGCTTCTATTGAAATGAATCCAAGAGTTTTGTTGGATGTTTTCTTTCGCTGCTTAGTTTTGATGAATGCGTTTTCGTGTTGGTTTTCGATGATTGGTTTTCATTGTTCGCTTTCATCGCACTTCGCATTCATTCCGAATCTTGAGAGAAAGAGACCGAAGTATGCTAATCAACTGTTGGTGCCAATGTAGGACGTGTGAACTGTTAGTGAACGGCGCGTGAAGTCCCTCCTTCTCTCAACTAAGATTCATGTTGGTGAGTTGCTTTAACCGGACTTGCATTTATTTGTACGCCCTATTAAAAATGATCTCTAGTCCACTCTGTTGCCTCGTTCCTATGATCAACGATAGAATAACAAAAGATAAGAGAAGATAAATGAATCGAATTGAATGCTTGTTCAAAGTGCTGCTAAAACATCTGTTTCAAATGAATGATCATATGCTCTGTTGCTAGTATGCTATAAAAATGTAGACATATGCAGACGGACTTGTACATACTGAGAGGAGTAAGAATAAGGCATGAAATGAACATGTCATATACCTGTTAAGACATGAAATGAATGCATCATGTCACGTAAACAAAATTTGATACATCTGATAGAACGGCTAGAACATGCATTGGTCTCGAAAAACTTGTATACATGGCAAAATCTGTCTCTCGGGTGGTATCTGGGGACACTTGGAACCACTCGACCTAGAAAAGATTAAGAGCACCCTGAGGTAAAAGAGACCTCATATTAAAAGGGTAGCCGGCATCTGAGTCCTTAGCGACGAGCTAAACCAAAAAGTCACAACGGCAAATCACGGAAAATGACCCCGTGGACCAACATGTAGATAGGCTACCTGCATGACCCTAAGTATGGACTTTAATATCTGCAAGAATGAAACATGAGTTATTTGTTATGCAAATTGTGCTAACGTGTTTTTGTGTAGGGATGACTGTCGGGGATGGGTAAGTTGGTTATATAATATTCTTCTGTCTTGTTTCTTATGAATTGTTAAAAAGAATCTAGATAAGTAGAAAGATTACTAGTAAATATGTAGCTTCACATATTGAATTAGTGCAGATATTTCTGAGTTTCGACGAAGAGTCGCTCGCCAGTACATGATGTGTGCTGACCCACGTTGTGGGCATCCTTTTCAGAAAGCAAAAAGAGACGGGGGAATTTCAAGTGAGGCACTAAAGCTCGTCTAGCCCAGTAGAGCTGTGGACTGCATGCCTCGAAGCTTCATTTTAATCCCAGTCAAGTTGCAAGTTTTTTTTTCTTTGAAGGTGTCTTTTCATTTCCAGCATGTAATAAAGGGATATGATGTATGGGTATTGCGACTATTTTGAAAAGAGAGTTTTAAAGAGAATCATGTAGCCAAGATAAGGCAATCTGAGTTTGCAAAACTTTGTACTTGTATTCCTATCAAGTTTATCAATAAAAGAAGTACTTCTATTTCAAATCTCTGTGCCCAATATTTGGTTTTCTGCAATGAATGGGTGCGTACGTGTGTTTTTGCTTGACTAGTTGTTTTGTGCAGGTACATGGCCTTGTGCAAGCGCAACTTAGGCTTACACGGCATCACGCCTTAGCGACGACGAACGATCCCGCAGGGATCCAGGCAAGACGGACGACCCTAGCGGAATCGGGGCGTGACAAAGTGGTATCAGAGCACGGTTTTACGTCATTGGCCTCTTACAAATATCGTTTTCGAAAAAGTATATAAAGTATTTTGATGGCTGTCAAAAGTCCCGATTTTGAGTTATAAAAACCAATGCCCCATACAATGAGTCCATAATATTTTATGAGACTGACAGAAGTTATACTCTTCTGTAGAGAAATGGCCCCTCCTTGACCAGCTGCCTCGATCGATCCGTTAGAACGGATCATGACCTTGTTGGAACTACAGAGGCAAGATAATGAGGAGTGTGGCCAGATGCAACAGGCCCGACTGAAGGCCCAACAGAAGCAATTGGATGCCTTGACCCAACTTGTAACTACGCTTGCGACAAATCGAGTTACCACCGCAGCGACCAAACCAACGGAAATGCCCGAGATTGAGCCCGTGGAAGGTGACGAACCCCAGCCGACGCAAATGCACTCTTCCTTTAAGCCAAAGGACTTCTTGGATATGAAACCTCTGGAATTTGAGGGCAGGACATCACCAGATAAGGTGGTGGACTGGATCGATAAAATGGAAAGTCTGTTCACATTCGTAGGAGTTCCGAGTAGCAAGAAGGTATTATGTGCCATTCTGCTACTACGGCCGCGGGCAAAAGACTGGTGGAAAGCGAAGAAGCCGACGCTGCTCGCAACGGCTAGGAATGGGAAGATTTCATGGGCCTCGTTGAAGAAGGCATTTTTGGATCAATATCTGCCTCTAGCCATAAGCAAGAAAATGGAGAATGACTTCATCACACTGAAACAAGGAGATATGTCCGTGGAGGACTATGAATCTGAATTTGCCAAGCTGGCAAATTTTGCTGCTGTTATGTTACCCATGGAACAGGCCCGTATAGATCGGTTCGTTGAAGGTCTGAATGACGACATTCAGTTGAGCGTGCTGAGCCGAGAATGTGGGTCGTACTCTCAGGCCTTTGAGGCGGTGCTGCAGGTAAAACAATTCAGCCTGAGGAAAGCGTCAACAAAGATTCAGTATGGTTGCAACCAGCCTACTAAGAGGTACCACGACGGTGAGAAAAAGACCGATGGGGAACCACGAAATGAAATAATCTGTACCCACTGCGGTCGACGAGGACATGCGAATGAAGACTGTCGCTATGCGAAAGGTTTGGAATGCAGCTACTGTAGGAAGCGTGGACACACCAAGGAAGTTTGTCGTGTCGCAAATAAAGCTTGTTTCAGCTGTGGCAAACAGGGTCACGCCGTCAGAAATTGTCCAAAGAGAAATCGAAACAGAGAAGATACAGAGGGGCGTGGGCCACTGCCAGGCCCACCGCCTCTTCGAGACAAACCTCACAATCAATAGTTGCGGAATGCCAATACTGCGACAGCACTTGTCTATAATCTCTCCACCTTACTTGATCCTGAATACAATACTAGCGGAGGTGAGCTTGTTTCTTAAGTTTTGAGGACAACTTTTTCGCAGTGGATTATCATGTAGTGCCCCGCTTCTCGCGGTCCACTATGTAATACCTACGGCTTGCTGACTTAGTCTTGAACTGAGTATTTGGGGAAACCTTTACCGGTATCGATTGATCACAGATGAAATGCAATGAACCTTTCTAATTGATGGATTGGCTTCTATTAAATGAATCCAAGAGTTTTGTTGGATGTTTTCTTTCGTTGCTTGGTTTTGATGAATGCATTTTCGTGTGGGTTTTCGATGATTGGTTTTCATTGTTCGCTTTCATCGCACTTCGTATTCATTCCGAATCTTGAGAGAAAGAGACCGAAGTATGCTAATCAACTGTTGGTGCCAATGTAGGACGCGTGAACTGTTCGTGAACGACGCGTGAAGTCCCTCCTTCTCTTAACTAAGATTCATCTTGGTGAGTTACTTTAACCGGGCTTGCATCTATTTGTACGCCCTAATAAAAATGTTCTCTAGTCCACTCTGTTGCCTCATTCCTATGATCAACGATACAATAACAAAAGATAAGAGAAGATAAATGAATCGAATTGAATGCTTGTTCAAGGTGCTGCTAGAACATCTGTTTCAAATGAATGATCATATGCTCTGTTGCTAGTATGCTATAAAAATGTAGACATGTGCAGACGGACTTGTATATGTTGAGAGGAGTAAGAATAAGGCATGAAATGAACATGTCATATATCTGTTAATACATAAAATGAATGCGTCATGGCCCGTAAACAAAATCTAATACATCTGATAGAACGGCTAGAGCATGCATTGGTCTCGGACAACTTGTATACAAGGCAAAATCTGTCTCTCGGGTGGTATCTGGGGACACCTGGAACCACTCGGCTTAGGAAAGATTAAGAGCACCTTGAGGTAAAAGAGACGTCATGTTAAAAGGGTAGCCGACATCTGAGTCCTTAGCGACGAGCTGAACCAAAGAGTCACAGCGGCTAATCACGGGAAATGACCCCGTGGACCAACATGTAGATAGGCTACCTGTATGACCCTAAGTATGGACTTCAATATCTGTAAGAATGAAACATGAGTTATTTGTTATGCAAATTGTGCTAACATGTTTTTGTGTAGGGATGACTGTCGGCGATGGGTAAGTTGGTTATATAATATTCTTCTGTCTTGTTTCTTATGAATTGTTAAAAGGAACCTAGACAAGTAGAAAGATCACTAGTAAATATGTAGCTTCACATATTGAATTAGTGCAGATATTTATGAGTTTCGACGAAGAGCCGCTCGCTAGTACATGATGTGTTTTGACCCACGTTGTGGGCATCCTTTTCAGAAAGCAAAAGGAGACAGGGGGATTTCAAGTGAGGCACTAAAGCTCGTCTAGCCCCGTAGAGCTGTGGACTGCCTCGAAGCTTCCTTTCAATCCCAGTCAAGTTGCAAGTTTCTTTTCCTTTGAAGGTGTCTTTTCATTTCTAGCATATAACAAAGGGATATGATGTATAGACATTGCGACTATTTTCAAAAGAGAGTTTTAAAGAGAATCATGTAGCCAAGATAAGGCAATCTGACTTTGTAAAGCTTTGTACTTGGATTCATATCAAGTTTATCAATAAAAGAAGTATTTCCTTTTCAAATCTCTGTGTCCAATATTTGGTTTTCTGCAATGAATGGGTGCGTGCGTGTATTTTTGCTTGACTAGTTGTTTTGTGCAGGTACAAGGCCTTGTGCAAGCGCAAGTTAGGCTTGTACGGCATCACACCTTAGCGAGGACGAACGATCCTGCAGGGATCCAGGCAAGACGGACGACCCTAGCGGGATCGGGGCTTGACAGGTCATGGGTGCCATACTGGAAGTTGAAAGGGAAAACATGAAATCATCAAAGGCTGTAAGGTAGACTAACATCCTATGTGAAAACTAGTAATTATAATCAGCAGAGAACTAGCTACAAGTGTTACTATTCTAATGCCATAACTATACTATCATCTCTAAGATAAAGGCCTAACACAAGTCATCAAATCATTGTACTATGAAAGAATTATATCTAAATGAAGTTCCACAAGGAATTAGACAAATTAACTAAATTTATCCCTACTCCTAAGTTAATTAATGATAGAAAAACAATTTTTTTATAATAACTGAAATGAGATATAGAGATGATATGTTTAAGAACCTTCTCAAGAATCATGATACTTAGAATCTTCGTCATACTAGTAAGCAAGGCTACGATAAACCATAGAGTCTGCAACTAGGTACATATCTCTAGGATCATGGTATTTAAAACTTTCGCATTGCCGCACGCTTGGCCGCAAAAACCTTAAATTCCTACATCCGAGAAATATATCCAAAATCAGACTATATATCTTCGCCATGCCAGCTAGTATGGCAGTAGAAGACTCTAGATTCCATAACTGAGGCGACCCAGCCCATAAAATTTAGCACGGCTTACCATCCACAGACGGACGGGCAATCAGAAAGAACAATTCAGACTTTAGAAGATATGTTACGAGCTTGTACCCTAGATTTTGGAGGATTTTGGGAGAGTCACTTGCACCTAGTCGAATTTTCGTACAATAACAATTATCAGGCTAGTATCTAGATGTCGCCATTCGAAGCACTATACGGTAAGAAGTGTAGGTCGCCACTGGCATGGGATGATATCGGGGAGAGGAAGATGTTAGGTCCAGAAATGATTGTTCAGACGGTTGAAGTGGTTAAAGAAATTAGGGAGCGACTTCGAGTTGCGCAAGATCGACATCAACATTGGGCGGACCAGCATCGTAGGCCGCTAGAATTTTCTGTTGGGGACCACGTGTTCTTGTGGATCTCACCTACTCGTGGGGTCATTAGATTTGGCGTTCGCGGGAAGTTGAGTCCGCGATACGTGGGCCCATTTGTTATCCTTGATAGGGTAGGCGATGTTGCTTATCGTTTTTCCTTTCCACCTTCGTTACGAGAGGTGCATGATGTGTTTCATGTATCTCAGTTGCGTAGGTATGTATCAGACCCAAGCCATATCCTCGATCATTCTGAATTGGTTGTTGGTACCAACCTGTCTTACGAGGAACAGCCTGTGTCCATTTTGGACCGAAGGGAAAAGATACTCAAGAACCGAACAATTAGCCTTGTCCGTGTTGCTTGGGGTCATCACTCCTTAGGAGAGTCAACGTAGAAATGTGAGGACGATATTCGATCACGGTACCCGCACTTATTTGGCTCACAAAATATATTTCTTTCCGTGTACCTTGATTGTCTTGATTCCTCATGCTTATCACCTTATGGTAGAATTACTTAATGTCGTAGATTGATAAATATAGATATATTACTTGCTATTGTCATTGTAAAATAGCTGCTTGCTCAAATTGCTTGTACTTAGATTAGTTTAGCTCTGGTGTTTCTATCCTGCTTGGACTTGAAATTTCGAGGATGAAATTTTTCTAAGGAGGGTAGAGATGTCACTCTCCGTTCCTAGAATACGTATTTGTATACGTGTACTGCTTGAATGTATTTATTTAATATTTATTATACATTTGTTCTGTATTTAAATTCTTCAATTTCGCGCTTATTATTTTTCTATATTTTATTTTCTGCTTTTGCTTTGCTCTTAGGTTCGGCTTGGGTTGGTTTATTTTCGGGTTTGGGTGGTTCATCATGAACCCAACCAACCTACCATCATCTCCATTTAAAGCCCCAACCTTTTCTCTCTCTTCATTACTCTCATTTACTTCTTCTTCAACCTCCATTACTCTCCCACCAACCTAGGAGAGCTAGGCAAGTACAACTTGCTTCATGATGGATTTCGATTTTTGTTGTTCCATTGTCTTTCTCACGAGATTCTAAGACACTTTAGTACTTAGCATTTTTAATTTCCATGGCTCATTTCTTGTAGATCTAAGCTTGTTGTATTTTTTGGATTTCTTGGGTTTTGATCTAACTAACCTTGTTATGTTCAAGCTTTGATGGTTCCATGTTGTAGGAAATTTCTTTCTTCTCCATTTTGACCTATGGAAGTCTGGATTCTGACCCTAAATGAAGGTTTAGTGGAGCTTGGAAGCCATGGTTTCCATGGTTCTTCTTCTCAGAAAAGTGGAGAAGAAGAACAGTGGTTTAGCCGCATGGCCCGCGGCAGTCTTTGCCGCATGGCTTGATTGGCTCTTGGCCGCATAAGACTCCATTTTCATTACCGCCTATGCATGTTTCTCCCTGGCCGCGTAGGCCTGCGCTGCATGGCTTTCAGCCGCATGGCTTGGTTGGCTTGCAGCCGCATAAGCATTTGTCTTCATTCGTTCCTGGCCGCATGGCCATTGCCGCATGAACTTTTTTCCTCGAGCCGCATGGCTCTTGGCAGTGCTTGCCGCATGAGCTTGTTCCCGCTTGCCGCATAAGCTATTTTTTCTTTGCTGCATGGCTCTGGTTAGCCCGTGCCGCATGAGCCCTTCCCTGGCCGCATAGGTCTTGCCGCATGAACTTTTCTCCCCGAGCCGCATGAACTCATTTCCCCTTGCCTCAAATGCATGTTTTCCCTTACCGTATGACTTTGCCTGGCTCTTGTCGTATGAACTTTTCTTTTTTGCCGCATGGCTTTGTTTGCTCTCCTTGCCACATAGGCTTTTAGTCGCATGACTCTCGGCAGTTTGCCGCATGGCGATCCTTGGCCGCATAAGCATGGCCCTTGGCTCCCGGGCTACATGGGATTCTAACCCGATTCTGGCCGCATAGATGGGCATCCATCTATTGCCGCCCATAGTGCCTTTTAGCTGTTCCTTGTCCCGGATTGACATTGACTGACATTGATTGTTACATTGACTAATAATTGATCATGCGTTCCTTGTTGGAACTAAGAGATGGCTAGTCGTCTTATCGAATTGAATGAGACACGTTCATGTATGAACCATGAACCATTGCGATCGACTAGCCGATCCGAACATTGGCAAATGGACACATGTTGACTTCCATTTTTCTGTAAAGGCAGCATGTGCATCTTACAGTCAAGGCATGATTATTCTGTGGTTAGATTTGATTGTTGCATTACGCTATGTAAGACCTACAACCCAACTGCACGGGTATCGTTGTAGAGTTGTGCATATCGTACTCTGTACGGAAGTACTCATTCTGAATGACCATGATCCACGGTATGGGATTTCAATCAACATAGGGACTATTAAGCTAAATAAAATAATGATTGCATGGAGAGAATGGATTCCCGAGTTCTTACATGGCAGCCATCTTCGGGACAATTAGTTCCCCGACATGCCGGCTGGTTCCCACAGATACTGCAAATCTGCCACACAGGCAGGGAGTGGTATCTGCCTATATTGTTATATATACTAATGACGGGCGTCCCGCTGGGACTCGTCTAATTCATGATTGGCGCAAATAATTATTGGATAAACTAGCCTTGCTTGTACATAGTAAGAACTGAGGAATCCCTTATTGCATACTTCCAGGGCAACTTGGAACTTAAAGTAGCAAGTCGTAGTAGTTACATGGCCGTTTAAATTGATTTGTCTGTGCACTGTACCTACTATGTTAACTACTGAGATGAGCAGAACGTCAGGACATAACGGGTCAACTTCTGTCCTTGTTTGGTTGGGAAGTTGGCTTGAAGTGTCGTGATGTTGTGCGAACCCCAGTAGCAAGCAGAGACTTTTTATCATATTCTTACTCTTATCACTGGTTCCAATTTCTCATATCGTGCTTCCTTGCGGTACTTGCTATTAGATGTCTAACCTCTCTGGTTTTGCATGGCCAGATTTAGAGCCTGTTCCCGAGGACTCAGCTTACTTCCACCTTCAAGATGGTCAATACTAGAGGAATGATCGCCGGAGGACACGAGTGGGTCCCTTGCTTCCCTGCTCGTTTTTACTATTTACTTAACTTTTGCCGCTTGGCACCGACATGTTAGTCGGATTGTCTTGTACTTACTTTTACATAATTGTAACTAAGTCAGACTGCAGCTGATAACGATTGTGTATACCTTGCTATATCCTCTGGCTATATTTTGTAAAGCCAGATCTCAAGAACATTTTGACCAAGCGTTTGGGATGCCTTACTGCTTTATCTTACATATTCTCTATTTACTGTTTCTTGTTTGAATGATTGGGACAATAGAGGTTGAGTAACCCTAGTAAGACTTTCATGTAGTATGCACCCCCTCGTCTTTTAGACAGCATTGATCGTATTATACGATATTCATCTACCCGTAATACGTAGCTGGCTGAGTCATTCCCCCGCTCTCCGGTATTCTGGTTCTGGGGCGTGACAAGGTTTTAGTGGTGGCTCATGCAGGTCTGATTTCAGACTTGTGGGGTGTTTTAATTTATAGGATGTCTCAATCACACATGTTTTCCCTTGATCTCATGATTCGTTACTCTCGATTCTAGTTTGACATTCCAGTATCCTTGGACTTCATTGATCTTTCCTGTCCGATCGTTTGAATGTTCTCTTGTCCCTTTTCTTAGGGGCACCTCGTCCGTATCGGTCAGAGTTGGACAACAACAATAAGGGCAACATGAACAACGAGACCCTGTTGATCAGCAACAAGGGCCAGTACTACCTCGAGAGACTATCCAAGAAGAGGTGATAGTGGAACCAGCAGTTGGACCGTGTTTCACTTAACAAAATGCCTAAAATTGGCTTTTGAAAGAAAACGAGAAAAAGTACAAAAGTACAAATTGTTTCTGGGAAGTATTGCTATGGAAGTCGGATCTGAGAGCGATCACTTTGTTCCTTGGACCACACGATGATGATGAAGAGAACTGCTTGAAGAAGATGAACAATCGGAAGAACTAGGTCACCAGAAAGTTATCGACACAACGGCACTGATGGTACAGTCGAATGCTTTCCTGCTTTGCTTCACCCTGTTCTTGAGAAAAGTTGAAGAAATGCTTCTAGGAATATCACTCTGAAAGTATGAGTTTTCTCAGAATCTCCTCTTCTGTATATCTCTCTTGATGTTCTCTTGTGTTAAAAATAAGTTTATTTATAGACTAGACCCTCTGTGCGTAAAAAGCAACATAATTGGGTCTCTACGCAAGTTACTGTCACCCACGATGAAAATCAACCTCTACGCGTGATGACACATGTCCCATGTAGAGTTTTGGTCTCTACGCATGGTGACACGTGTCCCACAACTTCAGCAATATGGGAAGAGCACATACACACGTTCCTCGATAAGTGTGGTATGAAAGCCACGTATGCAGACCACGTTATCACATAGCCAGAAAAGATTGGGCATAAAAATAACCCAAAATAGACTTTCTGCGTAAAGTAGCAGACAGGGCGTAAAATAACCAAAAATAAATTTTCTGCGTAAACTGGCTGAAAAATAGCCTTGAGCATATAATTAGCTCAAATAAACTCTACGCACACGAAAGCCTTGAGCGTAAAAACTCGAATAGCTTTCATGCGTAAAAGAAGCAGTCTCTTAAGCGTAAAGTAGCCCATCTGCACACTAAACGACAAGTATTGGATTTGGTGAAATTTTTTTCTCGGCTTCTGTGTAATATTCTGTCAGAAAATCATACTGTTAGATCAATATCACGCGCATTAAATACAGTCTGACAGCCTGTCTCTCGCGTAAAAGCTGAGAATGGCTCTCGCGTAAAAGAGCTCGCGTAGAATTTTGAATCTGACTCAATAGAGTCTTTTAATGAGCCTTGCGTCGAATCTGACTTTGCGTAAGGTTCTTAACTTCTTTGACTTGGTCTATGAAGTTTATTTTATGCTTCTACAAGACCCCCTTCAAAGTTATTTAAATTTTTCTAAAATTTGAATACTTTGAACAGAAGCGTAAAATCCGGGATATCCAACAGTCATCCGCGTAAAATTCGGGATACCCAACGGTCATCTGCGTAGAGTTCGGGATACCCAACAGTCCGCGTAAAGTTCGAGATATCCAACAGTTAGCGTAAATTTCAGGAATTTGAACCGATTTCAAATTTTTTTCTATAAATAGGGTTTTGCCGGTAGAGAGAGAACTTTACTCATTCTCGCAATCTCAATCTCTTTTACTCTCTTCTTCTTCGAAATCTCAGTCCCAATCAATGGCCCCAAGAGCAAAACCACCGCCGGCGCCAAGGGCAAGAAGCCCGCCACTGCTTCGTCGACGGCTGATCGTGTAGAGACCACCATCCTATCATCAGTGGCGACTCCGAGACCTAATCCCGCTGTGGCTCCGGCCATGATAGGTAAAATCCTATCTAGTTCGGCCGTGAGTTCGTCGGAGAAGAAGAAGAGCCGAACCCTAAATTTATGCCCACGTTTATACGTGTCAGCGTAAAACTCACCAAATACGCCCACATCTATACGTGCCAGCGTAAAAAAAAATAGAAATAACAGAATACGCCCACGTTATACGTGTCAGTGTAGAATGTATAAATACGCTCACGTCAATACGTGCCAACGTAAAAATATATACAACAAAATACGCTCACGTCAATACGTGCCCTCGTAGAATGTAAAAATACGCTCACGTTAATACGTGCCAGCGTAAAACATTTAATACGCTCACATCTATATGTGCCAGCGTAAAAACAACATACGCTCACGTCTATACGTGACAGCGTAAAGCATAAAATACGCTCACATCTATATGTGCCAGCGTAAAATTCAAAATACGCTCACATCTATATGTGCCAACGTAAAATACGCAAGTGATAAGACTTTGCGTAAAAATAGTCAATTCTGAAAACAGAGAACTTTTGTACTTAATTTTCAATTTTAATCAACTTAACTTCTACGCGTAAGCGTAAAGTTTGCATAGTCAAGCTCTCTAGTTCAGAGTCTTTAATTTTTATGCGTAAAATTCAGAATAAGTCATCTGTGTAAAACTCAAATTAGATTTTTACTAACTTGATTCTTCTTTTTCTTTTGGCAGTGGACTTGCAAATTCATCCTCTCGCAGAGGTATTCGGCTCACCAGCTGGTATGATGGGCTCAAACTACTTGGAGAATTTGTCCCATGTTGAATTCCTTCAATCAGATACACAGTACCCTGAGGAGAGACAACAATTAATAGCTGCCCAGGGAGACAGGATGCTGCTGTCATTGATGAATGGAGAATTACTGGTGTCGCTAGATGGCCAGTAATTTTTGAAGCCTGCTTTCATGTTTGGGGATGCTATAGATTTACAATCACAAACCAACCCCAAGAAGGAAGCTTGGGTGTTTAAATTTGAAGAGAGGGCGATGTATCTTCCAGACATGGCAAGAGATTATCCCCTATCTTCATTTGTACACGCCATCCATCCAAGACAGATGCTATGGAACCTGACTCCCAGCAGTCATGGTAGACCAGGAAGAATTATTTTCAAGAGGGACGGGGCCAACCAACTGGGCTACCATACCAGTACTCCTAGTGGTGGTATCATTTCTTTCGCTGGTCTACTGCCTGGATTCACACCAAGTGAAGATTCAGCTTTGATTCAACCAGTACAGATCCCAATGTTCGTAAGCAAGCTTATGAAGGCCTCAGTATTATATCCCCAGGCCAACCCTAGGCTGCCAGGGTGGATGACACCTCATAATCAGAACTGGATTCAGCTTAGTGCTTGGATCATGAAGAATTTCAAAACAGAACTGCAAGCCATTGGATTATATGAAGCAGTAGCCTCTACGAGTCAGGGTATACCAATGAACAACAACCTGTTCTTGGCTTTAATGGAGTTGTATATCAGTTCAACAGGGACTTTTGCAACTCCAATAGGTGAAATGGGCTTTGCACTGCATGAGATGCAGTTTTTCTCCAAGCTGTCAATGGGTAAAGCTCCGTATGAAGAATATGTTCCCTCCAACCGGGAACTAGCAGAGATCAGGGAGAAAAATCCTCAGTTAGTTGAGGTATACCAAGAATTAATGTGCCACTATCTGACTTGCACCACTATATATGAAAGTGGATCGCATTTGGCATACATCAATAAATGAACAACATATCTATTCTACCATAAGAATAGAATATCCAAGGATGACAAAGAGAAATTTCAAGATAACAAGGCTCAACCTATCAACCCTTGTTCAATCATCCCTCCTGATTCAATAAACACTTGGATGGCCACCTATAAGTTTTCGGATAAATATTTGGCCACCAAGGCTGGAGAATTCCCTGCTGGGACCGAAGCATTGAGATTTCTGAGACACGGCAGCCGAAAGCTCTCAAAAGAAGCCTTGCTAGCGGGCTTCATTTCCCTGTGGCTACGAAGATGGGTCGTACTAGAGATTAGCACAGCTGACAGGATTCACCGAAACGTACTATAGCCAGCAGTACGTTTGGTTTTCAAAGTCAGGATCAACCTGTTATCGGCAATGGTGTGCCGGATAAATGCAGGTTTGCGAGCATTTGGTGATGAACTGATCAACAATGCTCCTCACCAAAAAGATTTCCCTAGGGCGGAGATGCCCTACACTTATCTGATGGGCTGGTTGTTGCATCACAACTGTAGTTTGTTGCCACCAGGCACTGGGAATGATACGGAGGTATTCCTCCTGAAGTTTAATAAAGCCACATGGACTGCAACTTCAGTGGCAGACACCCGGGCAACACTCAACTATTCCCACAGGTGGAACTTTTTCTGTACAAGACCACCAGTCCCAGCTGACTATTTCGGGATGCAATTTGAAGATATAGGTGAATGGAGGACTTCATTACCTGCGCCAGTTTTTAAATGGCTAATGTGCATCAGACCCTTACATATGATGTATAGGAATGAAGACAATTATGCGTCCGAACCGTATCTACCCAGTCGGTTCGCTCGTCAGTTTGGATATGACCAACTTCACGTTGGTAATCCCTCCACCAACTTCCACCATTATGGAAAATTAATTGATGGTGCAAGAGCATGGAGGTACTTTAGCACTGCATGTACCGGTGCTAGATTCCGGGTATCAACTGCTACAAGTACAACTGAGCTACGAATGCTTCATACGTATGCTCGTTTTTATGCATCCATTCGCTCCTTCGCGAATGATTATAACATGAAGGAGAGTCTTCGATGGGCCAAAGAAGGAAACATTGAAGAACCATTCAGGGTTCCTTCGGACATACCCGATGATGTTGCTGTTCCAGACGAGTATCTGGAAGTGATTCCTGCGGGAGTTGGGGAACCAACTGCAGGACCAATTATTATCTCCAAAACCTGGAAGCTGAAATCAAATGCAGCTGTTACCCTCCAGGAGAAGAAGAAAAAAGTCACTGTTAAAGGGCCTACTAGACAGAGAGCCGCTACTTCAGAGAGCGAAACTCCAGTCGAAGAGCCTCAATACATTGCATCTTCTTCAGCTCATCTTGGAGAAGGGTCTTCAGCATCTCAGCCTGCAGCATCAACATAATTTATGGGGCTCCTATCTGTTGGACGTCTCAGCACCTCTGCACATCTGACTTCTTCACAGAAAGTGCAAGCTATTGAGGACACTGCCACGACTCGTGCTAATAATCTGGAGCCCATCCCCTCGGATGAACCGGCTCTTGACTTCGATGATGATGACTGGGATCAGGTTTATGACTCGCTCTTGGCACGTCCTGCACCTACTCTAGGTAAATATAATTTACACCAAATCTATACAAAATTATGTATTACGATTTTGTATATTAACTTATTTTGCTTAATCTTTGTAGGTGTCATCACTACAGTAAAACCTGTGGCTCCTCCTCCTCAGGAAACTATTCAAACAGAGTCTGAAGGAGAGAGTTCTTCTTCAAAAGAAGATAGTGTCTAAGAAGAATGTTCCCCATCCACAGAGGTACAACAAGAGCCTGAAGTAGAGGCCTAACAAGGATTGCCTTCTCTTGCTGAAAACAGAGAAGAAGAACCAACTGCAGATGAAGAAGTAGCTGCAGAAGAAGAACCAGCTGTAGATAAAGAAACAGCTGCAGAAGAAGAACCAGTCACAGAAGAACAAATTGCAACTGAAGTACTCCCATGACTTGAAGGGCGTGCAGCTAAAGAAGGTGATGAAGATATTGTTAACCCATCAACTGAAGTCGGAGACGTAGTAATAACATCCTCGGTTGTTGCTACTGATCCGGCACAAGTTCTTGAGAAGATAGTATCTGAACCTGAATCAGTTACAACGATCACCATTCCTCCCACAACAATCACCGCCACCAAAACTCAAGTAGTTTCAGCTCTAGAAACGGCTGGAGGAATAATTCATACACATGTTGAAGACATTGTCTCTGGAGCTCCTGTGAATCAATCAGCCATGGTAGCAACATCAACAGTGGCTTTAACTCAACTTGTCACCAAGGCAACAACAACATCTGCTCCCAGTCTTCTGAAGAGGGATTTGGTAGACCTTGCTGCCACACCGAGCTCTAATGCCGAAATGAATCTCTTAGTTGAGATCCATACTGAAACTTTCTACAAAACCTTGGCAGCCTTAATCAAGATGGTCCTGAAGAAGGGCCTAAATTATGAAAGTTTGAATGCTGCAATTGCTCTCACAATCAGGAATGTTGCTATGTACAATGACGCCGAGAGAGCAGCGACTTTGGAGAAGGTAGTGGAAGGACTTGAACAGCCTATTAGAGAATATCTAAGGCTGTCAAGTGAAACTCTTGAAAGTCTCATCCAAACCGAGTATGATGCTTTATCAGCTGAATACATCACTCGGGAGACTATTTTCAATGAATCTTTCTAGGAGTACAGCAACAAAGTCGCCAAAGAAAAAGCTTTATTGAATGAAAATAAACCCCTTCTGGAGATGCATGAAGAAGCCTATGAGACTTCAAACATGAGAATTCATCAGCAAGATGATAGAATTCGTGAAGTTGAGACGGAGTTGGTTCGCTTGTAGGCAGAAAGAGAGCAGATGATCGCAGCTAGAGACCAACATCTGACGCAGAGCTCAATATTGGAAGAGAAGGTTTTTGGTGCTGAAGCTGTCATTAAAACCCTTGATGATGCCAAGGATAAAATGATAGCTACCTTCGTCGAACTCTCCCATCTCTGTACTCCAGAAGCCCGACGATCTATAGCTACTGCTACTGTATTGAATTCTCGTGAGAAGCATCTAGCAGAGTTGCAAAACCTGCTCGAAGTTGTATCTGCTCCGCCTTAGGCATTTTTGTATTTAATATATTGTATTTTTCTGTCTTTTTCATTCTGTAATATTTTCAAGAAATGAATAAAATATTTGTTTTATGACCCTATCATTTATTTTGAATTTAAACAATAGGTATGAGATAAAAAACACTTATCAGAGGTAATATGGACATGACAAGTCTTCTAAACTCAATAAATTATATCTATCCAGAGGTAATGTGGACATGATAGATAATGAATCTTGTTTTCTTTTTAGAGTGTACAATACTATCAGAGGTAATATGAACGTGACAGATCGTAACAACTCAAAGAAAATAGATTAATATCTGTTCAGAGGCCATATGGGCATGATAGATAATAAAAAAAGTTAACTTAATATCTATTCAGAGGTCATGAGGACATGATAAATAATAAATCTTCTTCTTTCTAAAATTAGCTGGTAAGACAGAAGATCAAAATTCTCTTCTAGGAGAACAAATAATCAGCTTAACCAAACCTTGGTAGCTGGGGAATAAAGAAGAAATTTAGACATAATATTTCTTTAAGAATTTGCCATTAATTGGTATCATGAGCAAATCTCCATTAGGTTTAGATAACCTATAGGCACCATTAGAGAATACTGTCTCGACTAAATAAGGACCTTCCCATTCTGCTTGAAATTTCCCTTTGCTCTTATGAGTCATCACCATCGGTCTTCGGACAGCTAGAACTAGCTCACCGACTTTGAATACCCTCTCTTTAACTTTACGATTGAAAGCTCGAGATATGCGGGCTTGATATTGCTCAATGTGCTGTTGTGCTTGAAGACGCTTCTCGTCCAATCCTTCAAGTTCTTGGAGCCGTAAGCGATCATTATTCTCTGAGTTTAGCTCATTAGCAATGGCTATTCTAAGAGACGGAATCTTAATTTCCAATGGAAGAACAACCTCACATCTGTAAACCAGTAAGAATGGTGTAAAACCAGTAGGAGTTCGGACTGTCGTTCGGTAAGCCCATAAACATTCTCCAAGTTTCTCATTCCAATCACGTTTATTAGAAGAGACAAACTTTTTGAGAAGTTTAATAATTGTCTTGTTGAAAGCTTCGGCAAAACCATTAGCAGCTGGATTGTAAGCCGTATAAGCCAGATTTTGGATCCGATTCTTGTCACAAAATCTATAAAATGCCTGACTGGCAAATTGGGGTCCATTATCATGAATTATCCTTCGGGGAATCCCAAAACGATAAATGACATGGTGTTTGATGAAGCTAACCATATTATATGTTTTCACTTCAACAAGGGGAACCACTTTCGCCCATTTAGAGAAGTAATCGGTTATAGCCAAGATAAACCGATGCCATTTTACAGAAGGAGGATTAATTGGACCAATAATATCCATGTCCCAAGCTTCGAAAGGCCAAGAAGCTGCTGTAGGATGTAAGAATTCAGATGGCTGATGAATAAAATCGACATGAATCTGACATGCTTTACACCGTCTGGCATAATCCACAGCATCTGCTATCATGGAAGGCCAATAATATCCCATTCTTCGAATACGGTCCTGTAATTTCGGACCCAGTTGATGAGCACCGCAGACACCATCATGAGCTTCACGGAGTGTTTGCTTAGCTTCACTCTCAGAGAGACAACGTAGCAAAAGTCCGTCATAAGAACGACGATATAACATATGCAAAGAAGAATCGTAGTAGAATCGAAATGGTCGTCTTTTGATTGATGCAGCTTCTTTTAGATCTTCAGGTAAAATTCCATGGATCGTATAATCAATAAATGGACTTCTCCAATCCCTTTGCTAGAAATTTGATTCTGTAGTATAACTTTGTTCGATATGCAAATTATTCTTGACACAGAATAGATCTCTATCCAACAAAGTAATGGTATTTTGTCTTCTGATTGGAACAGCTAAGTCTGCAGCTAAACTAGCAAGAGCATCAACTTCCAAATTTTGAGAACGTGGTACGAATTCAATGAAGAATCCTTTGAATGAAAGGACCAATTCGATTACCACTTGATGATAGGGAATGAGGTCATGATTTCTGACTTCATATGTCCCTCTGACTTGATTAAAAATCAGTTGAGAATCTCCATAAGCTTCCAAAAACTCAATGTCCAATTGTCTTGCTACTTGAAGACCAATTAACAGAGCATTATATTCTGCCACATTATTGGAACATGGTTCATTAAGAGAATAAGCACGGTATATGACCATTTTATCAGGAGAGACCAAGACGATGCCTACTCCGGAGACAATATTGCCTTTAGGTCCAACTCGCGATGCTCCATCAAAGTATAGTTGCCAAATGTTATCCCTCAAGGCCATGTTGCAATCCACGACTTCATCTGGAATGTCTTCATATAGCTTAGAGGTTTCAGTTATAGGGTGATCTGCTAAGAAATTAGCTAATGCTTGACCTTTTACTGATTTTTGAGGTACATAGACCTTATCATAAGGAGTAAGCAAC
This sequence comes from Iris pallida, assembly GCA_029216955.1. Taxonomy (NCBI): domain Eukaryota; kingdom Viridiplantae; phylum Streptophyta; class Magnoliopsida; order Asparagales; family Iridaceae; genus Iris; species Iris pallida. Next base: position 5,321,734 of record JANAVB010016796.1, on the reverse strand, counting down.
ATTGTCCAGGTGGCTAACCTGGAGTTAAGAATACTCGGCTTTCTCATCAATATCCGAATAGGATTTATTCTGGATATGACATGAATAGTTTGTCCTGACACGTAATGTCGTGTCTTTTGAACAGCAAAAACCAAGGCCATACATTCTTTCTCCACAGGAGTATACCTGTGTTCAGCTCCAACCATCATTCGGCTAAGATAATAAATTGCCTGTTCATGACCCTTATCACTTTTCTGTGCAAGAAGAGCACCAAGAGAATGATCTAAGGCTCGAACATATAGCAAAAATGGTCTTCCTACTACTGGAGGTACCAGAACAGGTGGATTTGTAAGGTATTTGTCACGACCCGCACCCTAGAATGAGGGCACGAGACGTGGGTACGTCCAGCCTACGCCGCAGTGTCGGCGGTAGAACGCTGTCCTAGGTCAAACATCTAACAAAATAGAGGTACCTGTACAGTATATACTCTCCGAATGGAGGTGACATAGAAGATACAGTCTCAATCACATCTAAGGTAGAGCATGATAAAGATAGATAAAACAAGAAATCCAAAAGAGATACCGCAGATAGAAGTCTAAGTGTCTAAGATACACAAATCCAAAAATACATCTCAAAGCTCAAATACAGTAATCCATAAATACAACTCAAGACAACTGAAAATAAGCTATGAGCAGAACCCTAGCTATCTATAAACCTCTACTGTGTCTCCTCTAGGCTAGCAGGCAATCTCCAGGCTATCTGTAAAATTTATCAACAGGTCCAGTCAGGACATGAGCGAGCACAGTACATCTCAACAAATCATAGCATGTTAGAAAATATAATCATGCAGTAAAGTAAGATACATGAACTGAAGAAATACAGTATGTAAACAGAGAGAGAACTGTAATAGAAATATCTACTATAATAGAGAACTAACAGTGGCTAGTGAGTCAGAGTACAATATAGACATGTAAATGGCATATGAGATTCTGATGAGACACTACAGAGTGATTCTGATGAGATACTACTTGGGTATTATTCACATGTCTACTTCTACTCCCCCTACCCCCAATCAATACACAAGGATCCAGCCAGGTTATGTTATGATTCCATGCAATGGCCCACAAGAGGTGATACATGGTATGCCCATAAATGGGTGATTCTAGGAATGCCCATAAATGGGAGATTCAAAGAGACTCTGTGATCATGAGAGTACATGCCACAAGTGATCAATGAACCAATGAAGCATAGTGATACGCCATGTAAGTGAAACGCACAGAACATGAAGTACCCGATGCTCCCTGTGGATAACATCTCAAGAAGGGATCCATATAGTACCAATCCGTGTGACCAACGTGACAGTATCAAGTAAAGTAATTTAAAGCAGGAAAATAATTCTAAGCAGGATATGAAATGATCAGAGAATGTACTCGCCTGCTATCTGAATGTCCAAAAGAAAATGTACTGTTCGAGGAGAGGTGTCTAGCTCCTAATCAGAACAGCACAAGTCACAACAAGTCCAAAATGGTAAAATAAATCTCTACTATGTATTCTACATGATTCTAGGTCAAAGTCAACTCTGGTCAACCGTACTAGTCGAATTAGGTTAACTAGGCAGTACTAGGTCTAAACCTAGACTAACAAGTCTCATTAGGCCTAACCAAGCCTAGACTAACACTCACACAAAATCATAAAGCTACACAAGTTATCAAACACACATTACATATATATTCATATATATTTTTATTACAAGCAAGGTGCATAAAGACAAGGAGTGAGTGATACATGAATATGGATATGGCAATGTGTACATAGCAGTACAATGTGTTCAAGTGTGAGGGTATTATGTTAGAAGGATAACATTTAGTAAGGGTTCATTGTGTCACATAAAAGAAATAACATGTAAAGCATAGGTTTAGCATGTGTGTGTGTGGGTGTTAATCATAACAAAATGGTTTATTTATACATCAAAGGGTTTACTCATAACAGTAAGTAGGTTTTATGTGTATTCATGCTTGGGGTTACTGTCAACATGTAGAAGGGGGTTTTAACTTATGAACATGGTGCTAAGTGCTAATATGGCATCATACATTCCTATCATGTTAGCATTCATATATAGCATACATTCATACTTGATTACGTTACTTACTTACATATGAATACTTGCATACATGTTTCAATACCTTGCATTACCCACATGCTTGTATTTCATCCATTCATCCATGCATTGCATTCATTCCTTCATTCATTCATTCATGCACCTATACATACATATTTGAATACATTATATACTTTCATACATTATATCATTTATGCATACTCTATATTATATTACATTCTCTTAACCACACACACACACACACACACACACACACACACACACACATATATATATATATATATATATATATATATATATATATATACACATGCATACATACATATTTGTACATTTAAGGATACACAAACTACATATGTCGTATAGTAATCTTCTACTTAAAATCAATACTGTACAAATTAAGCATTCATTAAATTCTAGGATTAAAGTATGTTATAGATCTTTGTGTTAGCTTTCCGAAACTTTAAACGGATCGCATTTTCGTGTCCGAAAGCTCCCGGAATCGCAAAAACACCAAAACGCGTTCGTCTTTCGTACAACTGACACTCAAATAATTTTACAGAAAGTTTTAGAACGAATTTGGCTTATTAAAATATATATTTGGAAAGATAACTTCGATACGGTTCTTTTTAAAAAAACGGGAGATAAATCAGAGTTTTAAGCTAAAAGTTATGACATTTCTAAGTTGCTATTGCTACTAAAAATGTGGATAAATATTATGACGAATTTAGGTAGTTTGAGACAAAAGAAACACAAGTATATAACATAATATATCAAGAACTCACTCTCTACACTAATATATATATATATATATATATATATATATATATATATATATATATATATATATATATATATATGAGACACTATAGAACACATCTCCAATACAAAAATATGAGATTAAACATGTAATAATTCATTCATACATAACAACAACACTTAGTGTGTCCAAATTTGGGATTTTTTCACATGGACACAACCACAACACAAAGGACACTCCTATGACCTCCAAATGGACACGAAATGGACACAAATGGAGATACAACCATTGTGGGTCATTCCTATGGGTTCAAAATATTTCTATATGCATGTAGGGATAGATTAGAGAAGAGATTATACCTTCCGGGAGAGAGATTCAAAAGAAAATCCTTCCGACACGACACCGACACGTAGAGATTCTAAAAGGACACGAACGAGCTCCGAATCCTCCCAAACTTGGCTAGCACCCTCTAACCATGGAGTAGAGGAGAAATGAAGAAAATTTGGTGGAAGAAATGGTTGATTTGGAGATGAAATCAATGGAGGTTCATCTCTAAATTAATTTGGGGAAGAACAAGAGAGAAAGTGGATGAAAACAAATGAATGAAGGAGTGACTCACTCCTTATCCCCCCTATAGGTGGCTGTCCAAAAAGGGTGAGGTGTCCCCTATTTGAATGTCCAAAATGCCCTCCACTAATCTATTGGATTTAAATTAGGAATGGGTTAAAGGTTGAGGTCAATTTAGTCTAGTTTTAAGTCTCTAATTAAACCAAACATATCCATAAATAATTAGTCTAACTACTAACTAAAATTAATATCATGTGGACTAAAATTAATATCATGTGGGCCATACCTAACTAGTGTGTGGGTCCCACTAGAGTCAAACTACCTCCCGGGTCCCTGTTTCAAGTCGGATTGAGTTGAAATTCGAACCCGACTCAAATAACCCCAAAACAATATCATAAATAATAAAATAAATTTCAACCCCAAAATAATATCATAAATAATAAAATAAAATTTAAAAATATTCAAAAATATAAAATGACAAAAATACTCCTGTTTCTGAAAACTGGGGGTGACAAATCTATCCACCTTAAAATATTTCGTCCTCGAAATTAAAACAAAGGAATCACAGGAAACACATGCAGAAAACAATCTCATTCAAATACTTTTCAAAAAAATCAGCAATAAAAAAAATCTCTTTGTGGCACATCAAACATTTGTAAATAAAAACTGATACGTGTCTGCTACGGACACAAAACCATCACAAAATTACACCTATCAAAGGTCAAAATCAACAATCACCGACGCAAGAAATATCAAAATAATTCAAAGATGTCAAATGCAAAATATCCTTAGGCCAGAAATGACATTAAAATATCCTAATCACATGGTTAGGCTCTAGGTCAAACAGTCTCTAGGGTTTCACTAGCAAAACATCAAAATCACAAGTCATGATTTTAAATAGTTTTAAAATAATTTAAAAATTACCAAAAATTATATCATGATTTAAATGTCAAATCAATAAATGATTAAAATTACAAAATTTTAAAATTACCCTTATTTTAGAAAACTGGGTGTTACAAGTCTACCCACCTTAGAAAAATTTCGTCCTCGAAATTAAAATGTTCATACTCCTTCTAGGTCAAATCTCCCACAATCAAAGTCTCAGAACTTAAACAATCATACGATTTAAAAAATGACATACAGGGTCATGGCATACGGTGGTAGTGAAAGTCTCATCTAGGTATACTAGTCATGCTAAACCAAAACGGTCATAAGGTATCAAAACACACAAGCAGTCTAGGGTGTTAAACCGAAAAAGACACAGAATAACAAATCATCAAAACTGTAAGACAGTCTACCGTCCTATGTGAAAATTGGTATTTATCATAAAAATAAAGAAAGGTAACTACCAATTATCTATAAAGGGTTCAGAAAAATCAAAATCAAAAGTTAAAGAATGAAAGTCGCTTACATGGAAATCCAATCACAATATGTATATATATAGAGAGTGTGTTAGAGAAGAAAAAGCTAGCATTATGTAAAGGTCATGTGGTTCGTGTGTGTATGGGTGTATGTGGACATGTTCATATGGTTAGATAGTAAGCATGTGTGTATGTGAAATATCCATGAAAGTATAGAAGGATTTGGGTTTCAAAACAATAGCTATCAAGTTACACTACTCATCGCATATTGGTTAAACAATCTACAATGTACAACCTATTTACTCATAACATGCATGGCTAACCATATCTATATATATAAAGAGTTAGAGATTGAGTTATATATCTATATATATTATAACATGTATGCCTAAGCTCTATATATATATCTATATAGATATATAATCATGACATAGAGAGGAAAAGTTAGGTTTAAATGGCAGTGTATACTAAGTTAGGGTGTGTGTGTGTCCTTGTACAGGGTATAGCTTTAGTATTGAAAGGTTAACTCCAGTTTTAGTTCAGCATTTACATATAAAATCTGAAAATAAGCTAACATTTAAACCAGTGCAATATTAACATAATGCAGTTTCAAATTTTAGGGGTTTGAAACATCACAACTAACTCAATGCTTCCAATACATCCTAACATGATAGAGAAGAAATTCTAACATACTATCCATACATTTAGCTATGCATACAGTACAATATTACATATTAAATCTGAAATTGAACTAAGCATTGGAAATCAATGTGAAAATGTTAACATGTATTCAGTTTTAGGATTTGGAGAAATTCGAACATCAACCAACCCAATGTTTATCACAACCTAACATGTAAGAATATGAAACCTAAATTTATATCCCTACATACCACAATGTATATAGCTCAAAATATTACATTTAAAAAAAAAATAAAACAGCAAATTGAACTAAATATTTGAAATCCAGTATTAAGGGTTAATATGCACACAGTCTTAGATTTGACAATTTCAAACACAAAACTCAACTAATTTTTTTTTTGAATTGAAACCCTATGTATAACATACATGTGCAGTGATGTAAACAAACCTAACAACATGAAACCTATATTTGAATTACGAATTTAAACTGGAAAAGCAGAAAACCAGAAATATTGGGATTTTGACAATTTAAACATCAACAACATATTAATATATATTTAGATAGGTGGGAAATCAAGTGTAGCATGCATACGTGTCAGGCAAAGAGTCTGTGTCTACTATATATATATTCTCATGTTCCAATATAAAAATCAAATTCTACATCAAGACCAACATTTAGATTCCTACCAAGATTGCAAAGTAGGTGATTGGTGTAATCAAGACAGTTTTATTATTATTATTATTATTTAATACAATAATAATAGCAAGAAGAAATAACGATAAAATCTGTTCTGCTTATCTGTTTAAAAGAAGAACCATTTTGAAACCCAGAGCTAAAATATCAAACCCAAGATAAGGTCTAGTAAAAATCATCGATTCATGGTATTATGAAGAAACCCATAGCAAAAGTTACACAAGGTTTTATAAAAGTAGTTAAAGCTACTCCCAAGTTAAACAATGAGAAGCAAAACAAACAAATAATAAATTTTTTTTGAAGGACTGAAACAAAAGTTGAGAAAACATGTTCGAAAACATTTAAGGTACAATCTGATAATCATATGCGTCTATCCAAAATCATGGTACTCTAAATCCTCGTCATACTAGTAAGCAAGGCTACGATAATCACAGAGTCCTCGACTTAGGCATATACCTCTAGAATCATGGTATTTAACATTTTCGCGATGCCGCTAGCTTGGCTGCGAAAACCTTAAATTTCCACACCCGAGAAATATATCCAAAATCAAACTATATGTCCGCACCATGCTGGCTAATGTGACTATAGAAGACTAGATTCTAAAACTCAGATGACCTAGCCCATATAATTTTATATTGACAACATTTAAATTAAATCAACAATGAATACCCAAAAATCAAATTTATCAACGAACATCAAGATTCAAAAATGAACAAAATCTATCAAATCATATAAATACAAACTCGAATGCCACAACTAACATCAAGATTCAAAATTCAACAATCATCCATCAAAATCAATAAATACAAACTCAAATTCAACAATAATCCATCAAAATCAAATCCAACAACAGAAAGTAAAGATAAATCAAATCAAGGGAAGAAGAGTTTTCAAGTCGAAGTTAAAATAAGATTCTCAAGGGTCGTCCCAGGAATCTCTAAAGGGATCCTAACTGTGATTGAGTACCTTCAAAAATATATCCTAATCCTACTGCAGGCTGTAGTGGTACTTTAGTTCGAATACCACTACTCAAACTCGACCTGCATGGGCTACCACTAAAAATGTGTCACGACCCGCACCCTAGAGTAAGGGCACGAGACGTGGGTACGTCCAGCCTACACCGTAGTATCGGCGGTAGAACGCTGTCCTAGGTCAAACATCTAATAAAATAAAGGTACCTGTACAATATATACTCTCCGAATGGAGGTGACATAGCATACAGTCTCAATCACATCTAAGGTAGAGCATGATAAAGTTAGATAAAACATGAAATCCAAAAGAGATACCGCAGATAGAAGTCTAAGTGTCTAAGATATACAAATCCAGAAATACATCTCAAAGCTCAAATACAGTAATCCATAAATACAACTCAAGACAACTGAAAATAAGCTATGAGCAAAACCCTAGCTATCTATACAACCTCTACTGTGTCTCCTCTAGGCTAGCATGCAATCTCCAGGCTATCTGTAAAATTTATCAACAGGTCCAGTCAGGACAAGAGCGAGCACAGTACATCTCAATAAATCATAGCAGGTTAGAAAATATAATCATGCAGTAAAGTAAGATACATGAACTGAAGAAATACAGTATGTAAACAGAGAGAGAACTGTAATAGAAATATCTACTATAATAGAGAACTAACAGTGGCTAGTGAGTCAGAGTACAATATAGACATGTAAATGGCATAGGAGATTCTGATGAGACACTACGGAGTGATTCTGATGAGATACTACTTGTGTATTATTCACATGTCTACTTCTACTCCCCCGTACCTCCAATAAATACACAAGGATCCAGCCAGGTTATGTTATGATTCCATGCAATGGCCCACAAGGGGTGATACATGGTATGTCCATAAATGGGTGATTCTAGGAATGCCCATAAATGGGAGATTCAAGGAAACTCTGTGATCATGAGAGTACATGTCACAAGTGATCAATGAACCAATGAAGCATAGTGATATGCCATGTAAGTAAAACGCATAGAACATGAAGTACCCGATGCTCCCTGATGATAACATCTCAAGAAGGGATCCATATAGTACCAATCCGTGTGACCAACGTGACAGTATCAAGTAAAGTAATTTAAAGTAGGAAAATAATTCTAAGCAGGATATGAAATGATCAGAGAATGTACTCGCCTGCTATCTGAATATCCAAAAGAAAATGTACTGTCCGAGGAGAGGTGTCTGGCTCCTAATCAGAACAGCACAAGTCACAACAAGTCCAAAATGGTAAAATAAAGCTCTACTATGTAGTCTACATGATTCTAGGTCATTCTAGGTCAAAGTCAACTCTTGGTCAACTCTGGTCAACCGTACTAGTCGAATTAGGTTAACTAGGCAGTACTAGGTCTAAACCTAGACTAACAAGTCTCATTAGGCCTAACCAAGCCTAGACTAACACTCACACAAAATCATAAAGCTACACAAGTTATCAAACACACATTACATATATATTCATATATATTTTTATTACAAGCAAGGTGCATAAAGACAAGGAGTGAGTGATACATGAATGTGGATATGGCAATGTGTACATAGCAGTACAATGTGTTCAAGTGTGAGGGTATTATGTTAGAAGGATAACATTTAGCAAGGGTTCATTGTGTCACATAGAAGAAATAACATGTAAAGCATAGGTTTAGCATGTGTGTGTGTGTGGGTGTTAATCATAACAAAAGGGTTTATTTATACATCAAAGGGTTTACTCATAACAGTAAGTAGGTTTTATGTGTATTCATACTTGGGGTTACTGTCAACATGTAGAAGGGGGTTTAACATATGAACATGGTGCTAAGTGCTAATATGGCATCATACATTCCTATCTTGTTGGCATTCATATATAGCATACATTCATACTTGATTACGTTACTTACTTACATATGGATACTTGCATACATGTTTGAATACCTTGCATTACCCACATGCTTGCATTTCATCCATTCATTTATGCATTGCATTCATTCATGCATTCATGCACCTATACATACATATTTGAATACATTATATACTTTCATACATTATATCATTTATGCATACTCTATATTATATTACATTCTCTTAACCCACACACACATATATATATATATACACACATGCATACATACATATTTGTACATACAAGGATACACAAAATACATATGTCGTATAATAATCTTCTACTTAAAATCAATACTCTACAAATTAAACATTCATTAAATTCTAGGATTAAAGTATGTTATAGATCTTTGTGTTAGCTTTCCGAAACTTTAAACGGATCGTATTTTCGTGTCCGGAAGCTCCCGGAATCGTAAAAACACCGAAACACGTTCGTCTTTCGTACAGCTGACACTCAAATAATTTTACAGAAAGTTTCAGAACGAATTTGGCTTATTAAAATATATATTTGGAAAGCTAACTTCGATACGGTTCTTTTAAAAAAAGGGAGATAAATCAGAGTTTTAAGCTAAAAGTTATGACATTTCTAAGTTGCTATTGCTACTAAAAATGTGGATAAATATTATGACGAATTTAGATAGTTTGAGACAAAAGAAACACAAGTATATAACATAATATATCAAGAACTCACTCTTTACACTAATATATATATATATGAGACACTATAGAACACATCTCCAATACAAAAATATGAGATTAAACATGTAATAATTCATTCATACATAACAACAACACATAGTGTGTCCAAATTTGGGGTTTTTTCACATGGACACAACCACAACACAAATGATACTCCTATGACCTCCAAATGGACACGAAATGGACCCAACTGGAGATACAACCATTGGGGGTCATTCCTATGGGTTTAAAATATTTCTATATGCATGTAGGGATGGATTAGAGGAGAGATTATAACTTTCGGGAGAGAGATTCAAAGGAAAATCCTTCCGACACGACACCGACACGTAGAGATTCTAAAAGAACACGAACGAGCTCCGAATCCTCCCAAACTTGGCTAGCACCCTCTAACCATGGAGTAGAGGAGAAATGAAGAAGATTTGGTAGAAGGAAGGGTTGATTTGGAGATAAAATCAATGGAGGTTCATCTCTAAATTAATTTGGGGAAGAACAAGAGAGAGAAAGTGGATGAAAACAAATGAATGAAGGAGTGACTCACTCCTTATCCCCCCGTAGGTTGCTGCCCAAAAAGAGTGAGGTGTCCCCTATTTGAATGTCCAAAATTTTCTCCACTAATCTATTTGATTTAAATTAGGAATGGGTTAAAGGTTGAGGTCAATTTAGTCTAGTTTTAAGTCTCTAATTAAACCAAACCTATCCATAAATAATTAGTCTAACTACTAACTAAAATTAATATCATGTGGACTAAAATTAATATCATGTGGGCCATGCCTAACTAGTGTGTGGGTCCCACTAGAGTCAAACTACCCTCCGGGTCCCCGTTTCAAGCCGGATTGAGTTGAAATTCGAACCCGACTCAAATAACCCCAAAATAATATCATAAATAATAAAATAAATTTCAACCCCAAAATAATATCATAAATAATAAAATAAATTTTAAAAATATTCAAAAATGTAAAATGACAAAAATACCCCTGTTTCTGAAAACTGGGGGTGACAGTATTGCTTGATGTCATTGAAGGCTTTGTGACATGCTTCATCCCAAACAAATGATACACCTTTCTTTAATAGACGAGAGAACGGTTGACATCTTCCAGAAAGATTGGATATAAATCTCCTGACATAAGCAATGCGACCTTGGAAGCCATGGAGTTCTTTCAGATTACGTGGAGGACGCATTTCAAGAATTACTTTGATTTTATCAGGATCAACATGGATACCTTGAGACTTAGTGGGATTCATCTTCAGTTGAAAGACTTGGTGGGAATCATCTTCAGTTGATGTTGACGCATCAACTCAAACACTGTCTTTAAATCTTGAATGTGATCATCCTTTAATCGACTTTTGACAGCGATATCATCTACGTAACATTCAACTGTTTTTCGTAGATGTTCTTGAAAGATATTGCTCATGGCTCGTTGATACGTAGCACCAATATTTTTCAGACCAAACGGCATAACCGTATAGCAGTAAACTCCAAGGGGTGTACGGAAAGCGGTATGCTTTTCATCTTCTGGATGCATCTTAATTTGGTTGTATTCTGAAAATCAGTCCATGAAAGACATGCGTTCAAAACCACATGTATTATCTATCATGACATCGGTAATTGTAAGTGGAAATTCGTCTTTTGGATAAGCTGCATTAAGATCTCGAAAATCTATGCAAACTCGGACTTTTCCACTCTTCTTCATGACAGGAACAATGTTGGAAACCCAGTCTCGGTGTTGTTCTTCACGAACAAAGCCACATGTGATCAGCTTTTTGACTTCTGCCTCAATTGCATCCATCATATCTGGTCGAAAACGTCGCTGTTGTTGTTTTACAGGTTTGGCGTTAGGAAGAATATTGAGTTTATGAGTAGCTACTTTAGGATCTAGACCCGACATATCCTCATAACTCCATGCAAAGATATCAATATATTCTTTAATCAGCTTTATCAACTCTTCCTTTTCATCTTCAGAAAGGTTTTTACTGATGAATATCGGTTTGGACGTAGTTCCGTCTTCAATGTCAATATGGACAATTTCATCTTCTGTAGGTGGCTGTCGCTCAAAATGAAGCTCCCATTGAATGTCCATTTGTTGTGTCCAAGGGTCATTTTCAAATGGCTCAGATTCACCATCAGTTTGAACCATGTTGACTGAAAAGACGCACTTAGATTCAACATACTGGTTTTCTCCAGAATCTAAGGATTGTAAAAAACTGGAAGAAAATTCTTCTTCCATATCTTCTTTATACATGTCGGATGTATCAGATTCAATGAACTGGATTTCTTCAGAATCTGAGGATTGTGAAGAACTGGAAGAAAATTCGTCTTGTATATCTTCATTAAACATGTGGGATGGATCGTATCCCAACCCATGATGAGTTTTTTTGGTAAAATGGATCACCACATAATGGTAACCGTCTACCTTTGCCTTGATTGAGACCTAGCATAGTTTTCAAATCATATCCTATATTCTGGATAATCTTAAGAGACTGTTGACTATATTTGTCAATTCTGATTTTTTCTTTATCTTTCTCTATGAGATCATCTGTCTGATTAACAGGGATATTTCGAGCCAAGCCAAACACAATTTGGCGCTTGTTTTTCTTATTAGACGGGATCACAAAATAAGATTCTTCGTGACGTCTATAAGTTACACAAGCTTGTGATGATGAGGCTACAGGTAGAAGATAAAGAGAAGATGTTAGAAACCTTTGAGCATAGGGTCCAACATCGACATGAGGAGGAATTTTTTTTTTCTTATGATTAATATATAAGGTTTCCTCTGTATTTATGTTATTTTTATGTTGATGACTTTGATTATCAACAGATAAAGTCATTCTTTCAATAAATTTGACAGCCATATACTCCAAAAGGAAATCTTCATTAATATGAGAAAGTACTGTAGGGTGTGAAAATTATGACACGCTGACATAAGACTCAGCCAAAGTCATACGCTCAAGGCCATACGCTCAGCCTAAGTCATACGCTCAAGGCCATACGCTCAAGCCAAGGCCATACGCTCAAGCCAAGGCCATACGCTCATTTAAAGGCCGTACGCTCAGTGAATATTTTAATATTTCTTGAGATGACAGCACAGCATGTATTTAATAAAGGATGAATCTGACACTTCGTCTTTCGTGCAAAGACAGCTGCCCCATGAAGACTAGCCGTCGTATAGGTTTTCGAGAAAAGATTTTGTCTCTTACGAGGACAGCTCAGCAGCCATCATAAATAAAGAGTCATCATTACTGTCATTTCTGACAGTCTGTCATCATATCTGCAGCACGACGCTCAAGAAATATTTGTCAGTATTTGAAGATATGGCGTATTTGAGAAGATTGAGAAACAGCCACGTATCTACTCCCTCAATGCATACGGCTTCTCGTCATCCAAGTGAGCGTATGGACTCTATACGACTCTTCCCAACTAAGTGAGCGTATGGACTCTATACGACTCCTTCTATCTAAGTGAGCGTATGGACTCTATACGACTCCTTCCAACTAAGTGAGCGTATGGACTCTATACGACTCCTTCCAACTAAGTGAGCGTATGGACTCTATACGACTCCTTCCAACTAAGTGAGCGTATGGACTCTATACGACTCCTTCCAACTAAGTGAGCGTATGGACTTTATACGACTCCTTCCAACTAAGTGAGCGTATGGACCCCATACGACTCCTTCCCAGCCAAGTAAGCGTATGGACTCCATACGACTCCTTATCAATAAAGTAAGCGTATCAGCCTTCTATGGCTCTATGCTGTCCAAGTCAGCGTATGCAAGACATGTGCCTTCAAAAGCTAGCGTATGACTCTTCTTCAACAAAGACAGCGTATTACAGCAAAGGCATCCAGGATGAATTTCAACATACAGTCAACACACGTTATCACGTGTCCTGTACTCAGTTACTCAGTTACCCAGAAGTTATGCAACGTGGCATTCATGCCATCAATCTCTCCTAGATATATTCCACTACTTTCAACCACACTCCAACGTGTCTCCATCAGAATTTGCCACGCGTCCCTGCAGTTATGCACACGTCAAGTAACTGACTGAGCGTATGCTTCAGAACAGTTATCCAGAACTCTATAAAAGAGAGTTTCTTCATCTTCATCAGGGAGACAGTCAATTTTCAGAGAGAACATAGAGATTGTCCAGTTGCTATCCAAGTTCTTCGAAGTTCGAGTTTTCTTCATCGCATCGTCCAAGGGATAAAGTAATCGTCTTCTAGATTAGATTCCTACAGTTGTAATTTTCTCAGATACAAAATAAATAAAGTAAATTTATTTATGGAAAACAAATTGGCGACTCTGCTGGAGAAAGCTGTCTCCTCCAACGAGATAGCAACAACTCAATGCGATACTTCGTCAATCGGCTCGACGAAGAAGACGATGGTCGTACAATTCGACCAATCTGCTTACGAAGAAATGCTCAAAGCGAAGGAGGGCCGAACTGCTTCCTCCAATCTTCCTGCTGCCAAGAAGAAGGGATGCTCTGTCTATGTCCCTAAGTCTTCTTCAACAGCCCGAGACGCTTCTGTCACTTCTCACGCTGACAAGAACACGTCTTCAACTTCTACGAAGCACACTTCGGCTTCTCTGAACACGGCAACAGTGGCTTCTCCTAGTCACGCTGACAAAGTTGGTTCTTTAATCAAGTCAGCGTGTCCAAGGAAAACCATCTCTGGACATGTTAAAGTCTCTTCCCCCTCTACTCTTACAACAGCAGTCGGCTCTTTAGCCATTGATGACTCTGTACGTATGGCAGTCAAAGGGCAGCGTACGGCAAAGGCAGCGTATGCTAAGCCAAAGCCAGCGTATGCTAATAAAAAGGCAGCGTATGACCAGAAGTCCAAACTGAAGTCGGCGTATGCTAATAGATACAGTCTTTTGACTGATTCTCAAAATCAAGCTGGGGGTTCTCTTCCACAGAACATACAAATGATTCTCCCTCAACTTGCATATCTTGTGCCAACCAAGGAGAAAGACTCTTTAGTCAACTCCTCTACTCCTAAGGTCTTTACCTCTGGAGTTAATTTGACTAGTACTCTTACTAGATCAAACAAAGGAAAACACTTTTTGGCTAATTCCTCTAAAGATGGATTATTACCGACTCCCTGTCGGAATAATACCCATCTTCCTTCTCTCAAAATTTCTCGATCTGAGAAAGGTAAATTACAAGTATCCAAGACTGATACCAAAGTCAGATCTCCTACGGATCTTCGTAACAAGCTTCATCAGAATCGTCTCGGTTCCACTGAGACAAGTATATTAGACCCTGATGCAGAATATGCCAAAAACTATGTGGCTCAAATTAATCAGTCTTTATACACTCAAGAACCGAGAAGACAGAAGAACAAAAGACAAGTTTCTACACAGAAACTATCTTCAAGTACTTTCCAATCTGTTCCTACAGATCTTCGGGAGTATTTGCAAAATAAACGAAGAATTGACACTCCATCAGGTTATGATATTGCTCATATTTGCCATGAAAAGCATGGTCGCAACTTCCAACCTCGAGTTGTGATTCAATGTTGTTGTTCACCAAAAAGACGATCTGTTTTCGAACGGATTCAATATGAACCAATATTGGATGAAGATGAACCTCTTTATGCTTCTGTCAACATGACCTCCAGAAATATTGGGGGTAGCATACGATCTGATGCTATATCAGATTCTGAAGATGGAGTTTATCTCGGCACCCGATCCAGGACCGGAGCCTTGGCCAGAGTCTCTTCTTCTTCTCATCCAAGTGGTAATCCGGAGATCACAGAGGACTTTCTTGGAGAATCCAACTTTCCAGTATTGATTCCCGTAAATAGCCCCGGGAAAGATACTGACTCACACAGTGATGATTCAGAACAGACTGTTTCATCATCTATTCCTCGAACGATTACCACTTACATGGCAGAGGGCAATCATGAACCTTCAACTAGCACCGAAGCTCATGAATAAAGGATTTCTTCCTTAGAACAACAGTTGCGAGCTATGGCAGATACATTGAATGCTATGCACACTCTTATGCAAGCTCAGCATCAAACTCAGCAAGTCCAACATACAGCCCCTCCAGTTGTATTAAATACTCCTGTTGTTCCAAACCCGGAACCCTCTACTATTCCGGGGGTACAATCTAATGTTCCTGTACAACCCACTCCAAGTCAGTCTGGAGCTGGGGGTGGTACATTTGCTGCAGTCCCTCCTCCCAATTACACTCAACAAGTTACAACTCCACAATCCTCCGGAATTGTTACTGAAGAGTTAAGAAATCTCCGAACTCAATTTGAGGCATTCAAACAGAAGGATGGTTTGCAAAGGTTAGGTATCAAGCAACCTTACCCGATAGAATGGAAGCAAGTATCATATCCTCCTAAATACAAGCCTCCGACTATCTCTTTCTTTGATGGGACAACCTCCCCAAGTCAGTTTATTAATCACTTTGAGGTAATGACTGATCAACTGCAACCAAGTGACGCCCTCCTTACTCGGGTGTTTGTTGGGTGTCTCAAAGGAACGGCTTATGAATGGTATAGAAGTCTCCCTGATGGGTGCATTACCTCATTTGCCGGTTTCAAGCAAATGTTTCTTGAACGGTTCTATGAAGGGCTCAATGACATGACCATGTCAGCCCTCATAAGAATTAAACAGAAAAATAATGAAACCACCGAGGACTTCATTGAAAGATTCAGAAGAGAAGCCCTCAAAATGCCTCTCGGAACTCCCGATGCTGTTACTATCGACACTTGCAAGTCGAATCTCTTACCAATCATCAGCATGTGGACAGGGTCCACTCAGTTCCAAGATTGGCCTTCTTTCATTGTCAGTGCCAAGGCTGCTGAAGTTAGTGCTGAGACCTTCAAGGGTCTGGGGGTACAAATGGCTCCCAAGGAATCAAATCAAAGTGCTAGCAATAATACTCGACCCAACAGTCGCAAAGGGAAAGAAGCTCTTGAAGTTAATCTCCAAAGCAGTAGTCAAGAGGTAAAGACTACTCAAGCTACCCCAGCTCCAACAAATCAACAACAGAGACCTCCTCGGCCGAAGGAAGAATATTCTTTCGACGATGACGATGTTCAGGGTATCTTTGAATGCTTGCTCAAAGGTAACAAGATTCAATTGCCAGAAATCAAAAAGCCTGATGAAGCCAATAAGACAGATCATCCAAAATACTGTCCATATCATAGAATGCTGGGTCATACAATCCGGTCTTGCTATGTATTAAAAGGAAAGATCCAAGAGATGATTAAATCAGGAGCTGTGACACTGACACCCAAAGACAAGACGGTCACAGCAAATGTAATTTCAATGCAGTTCGGTGACTTCCCTCCTTTAATGGTAGAAAGTGGGATTGTTCCTATCCCCAAAGCAACTCTCGAAGTTGTGAACATCCCACCAGCACAGAATGAAGGACTTGTTCCTGTCACAACTAAGAAGGGAGAGATCATGTGGATTCACCCGGATTTAATGACGGAGTTTGAGACGTCTTCCTCTTCTCCTCGGAAGACTCCCTCATCTAAAAAGAAGCTCGGGAAGACTAAGTCATGCAATGTGACTTCTAGTTTCACATCCGATTTTTATCTAACCTCTACTTTCATCTTGGCAGGAAATTCACTCCCTACGGAGATAAAATCTGTACCTCAATCTGAAGATAGGTACAAGCCTGCATTTCATCTATACAGTTCACAATCTCGTGAATTAATGGCGAAGATGGGTTATGATCTAGCCACTGCTCCTGGTTTGAACTCAGGCAAAGGACTCCGAGCACCTTTAGCCATCACTATGAGGCATAATCAATCTCGTATTGGCCTTGGTTTCTGGAATGAAGCTCTCATCAAGCATAAAAGAACCAAGAGCAAGATAAAGAATTGCAACATGGTTTTCATAGACCCTGAACCGGAATCTGAAGTCGAAGTTCATGCTGGAACTCGGTCAGGAAAAATATATCTGAAAGATTATGTTGACGTTCCTGAAGAAATTTCTGATGTTTTTCCGGTTACAGCTCCAACACCAGTCTCTACTGAAGAGCCTTCAAATGTTCCTGTTGAGACAGTTCCTTCCAAACCAACAACAGCTGACAAAGGCAAACAACAAGTCCGCTTCGACAAACCATTGAAGAAGTCATCTCCTACAGGACTTGAAAAGCCTTATAATTTTGATATATTGGCTCAACTAGCCAATACACCAGCTAAATTATCAATCTTCGAGCTCTTACGCCTCTCTAAAGAGACTCGAGAAACTCTGAGTGAAGCACTGCTGCAAGCAGAAACCTGCCTAACTCTCCTCAAGAAGTTGGAAACAGAACCTGTTTCTCATTGCCATAATGTATTGGAATTTATTCCAAACATTACCTTTACGCAGGACGATATGCTGCTAGAGGATAATCGACATGACCGTCCTTTATATCATACAGGATATATCGATTCTATGAAGGTTGATCGTCTACTGATTGATCCAGGATCCGCTCTCAGTATTATGCCAAAGGCTATGCTAGATGCACTGAAGATACCTGTGCATAGTCTTTCCAGCACTATCACTACCATCTTGGGATTCAATCAGGGAAAAAGTGAGCCTTTGGGCAAGATTCGCCTCAAATTTCAAATAGGCGATCTTCGCACTAAAGTTACTTTTTACATCATCGACAATCATGGTTGCTCATACAATGCTCTATTGGGGAGACCATTCTTGCATGAACATAATATCGTTCCTTCGACTCTTCATCAGTGCTTCAAATATGTTGATGATAATGAAGAAGTTCAAAAAGAGGTTGCAGATCTTTATCCATTCAAAGGAGTCGAAGCTTACTTCAATGACGCTCGCATGTACAAAGATGAATACTCAAAAGTCTTGCAAGCTATGGATAATGACGATGAGATATCAAAAGTCGACACTTTTGTTATTCCTGTAAAAGGGCGTATCACTCCTCCGCAGTCTGTTAAATCATCCGAAGAAGGCTCACTGATAATTCCTGTCAGTGGACGTACTACTTCATCACCTGCCCAGGCTCCACAAGGCTCACTGATAATTCCTGTCAGTGGACGTACTACTGTGTCGTCTTCTCAAGCTCCACAAAGTTCGCTGATAATTCCTGTCAGTGGACTTACCACTCCCCCTCCACCTTCTCAGACTAGACCAGATACTC
This sequence comes from Iris pallida, assembly GCA_029216955.1. Classification (NCBI taxonomy): domain Eukaryota; kingdom Viridiplantae; phylum Streptophyta; class Magnoliopsida; order Asparagales; family Iridaceae; genus Iris; species Iris pallida. The sequence goes on along the minus strand of JANAVB010016796.1, from coordinate 5,302,916 downwards.
TAGTCATTCCAGTCAGTGGACGTACTACTTATCCACGATCTTCTTCAAGGGAGCTCACCTCTTCTGAGCCTTTTGTTATCGATCTTAATCGAAACAAAACTTCTGATCGCTCTTCCTCTCCCCCTTTTGTCATTAATTTGACTAAGTCTGATAAGACTCAGCCTTCTGTTGTAAATACAGTATCTAATATTAATGAAGCATCTCCTTTGCAGTATATTGATGTCTGTAATCATGTACAAAGTTATTTACAATTACTAGATAGCTTAAAGCCACTAACTATAGGAGTTATTCAAACTCTTCATACAGACGTATCATTGGAGTCCATACAAAAATCATACTTTGTGGTCCCTATTAGAAAGAAGGGAGAAAATCCAATATTCTTCTATAAAGGACCCCAGAATCCTCCTAATCTGGAAGAAGATGACACAAACGACGATACTGGAAGGTTACAACTGCGTCGCTACAGTCAGCAATCCAAAAATATTATCAAGAATATGGGTTATGACTTCAGAACCAGCCTCAATAATGGAAAAGGAAGAAGAATGCCCGTTCGAATTCCTCCATTAAAATACGGAAGGACAAAATGTGGTTCAGGTTACATTGCTCCTACTTTCTTTATCAACATAGTCCATGAAGATTCAAAATCCGATGAAGACGAACGATCTGAGTCTTCCGATTCCCTCTCTTGGGATTCTGACACGAGTATTGGCGATCTCCATCGCTCTATTTTATCCATCAATATGGTCTCTGTTGATGGCCCGCAAGAAAATGATGAAGATGAGGATGATTTTGAAATATCTCCTGAATCAGAACAATGGGCTCAAAGATTAGATAATCAATGGGAATTCAGGTTCGAACAGAGGGAACCTCCTACTGAAGATAAACTGATCCAAATTGATGTTGGTGAAGAAGGATCCCCTAAACCAATATTCATCAGTGAAAGTCTTTCAGAAACAGATAAGCAAGACATGATCAAGCTTATTCATGATTATATCGATGTCTTCGCTTGGAGTTATGAGGATATGCCGGGACTAGATCCAAAGATTGCAATGCACAAACTTAATATCATGTCAAATGCTAAACCAGTCAAACAACAACAGCGACGATTTCGTCCAGACATTATGGATGCAATTGAAGCTGAAGTCAACAAGCTTATGGCTTCCGGATTTATTCGAAAGGAACAACATCCTGAATGGGTGGCTAACATCGTTCCTGTCCTTAAAAAGACTGGCAAGATCCGAGTCTGTATAGACTTTCGCGATCTCAATGCAGCTTGTCCTAAAGACGAGTTTCCTCTTCCAATTACAGATGTCATGATCGACAACACATGTGGTTTCGAACGGATGTCATTCATGGATGGGTATTCGGGATATAATCAAATCAAAATATTTCCAGATGATGAAAAACACACTTCCTTCAGAACACCGATCGGTACATACTGTTATACAGTGATGCCGTTTGGTCTCAAAAATGCAGGAGCAACATATCAGCGAGCAATGAGCACTATATTCCGCGAACATCTCCGAAAAATAGTCGAATACTATGTTGATGATATTGCAGTCAAAAGTCGACGAAAGGAGGATCATATCCAAGATTTGAAGACTATCTTTGATTTAATGCGTCAGCATCAACTTAAAATGAACCCTACTAAGTCCTTCCTGGGCGTCTCTAGTGGTAAATTTCTCGGCTTCGTCATTACCGCTAAAGGTATACACGTGGATCCCGAGAAGATCAAAGCCATTCAAGAGATGCGTCCTCCACGCACCTTAAAAGAGTTACGAGGATTTCAAGGAAGAATCACTTATATCAGGAGATTCATTTCTAACTTATCAGGACGCTGCAGACCATTCAACAAACTTCTGAAGAAAGGTGTATCTTTCGTCTGGAACGAAGAATATCAAAAAGCATTTGACGATATCAAATAGTATCTCATGAACCCTCCAGTTTTGGTACCTCCCGTCTCGGGAATACCATTCCTTCTATATATTCGAGCCATGGATCATTCTCTTGGTGCATTACTCGCCCAGAAAAATAAAGATGGCCATGAACAGGCTATTTATTATCTCAGTCGCACAATGACAGGCGCTGAACCGCGTTATTCTCCAATCGAGAAAGAATGCTTAGCATTAATGTTTGCTGTTCAGAAAATACGACATTATATTATCGGTCAAACGATTCACGTTATTTCTAGAGTGAATCCCATCAGGATTATGATGAAGAAACCCGGTATTCTCAACTCCAGACTAGCTAATTGGGGAATCTTGTTAGCTCAATACGATATGCTTTATATTCCTCAGAAGTCAGTTAAAGGACAGGCTCTTGCTGATTTTCTGGCAGCTCATGCGATTCCAGAAGATTCTAAATTATATGATGAGATCCCAGATGAAATTTTGGATTCAAATCTGGTTTCTGAAGAAATTCCTACCTGGCGTCTATTCTTTGATGGAGCATCTAGAATAGGTCCTAACGGCGATATTGTCGCCGGAGTTGGGATTGTTCTTGTATCCCCAGAAGGACTAACTATTCAGAGGGCTTATTCTCTGGATCAATCATGTTCAAACAATGTAGCCGAATACAATGCATTGCTCATCGGTCTTCAACTTGCTAAACATCTAGATATTCAATATTTGGAAGTTTATGGAGACTCCAAGCTTATTGTCAATCAGATCAGAGGAACGTATGAAGTTCGTCATCAAGATTTGATACCTTATCATCGAGCAGCACTCTCTATGACCTCCTTCTTTGAAGGTTTCTTTATTGAACATGTTCGACGAGCCTATAATGCAGAAGCTGATGCTTTGGCTAATCTTGCTGCTGTATTAGCCATACCAATCAGACGTCAGCAAGTGATAGTGGTTTATAATCGAGAACTATTCTGTGTTGAGAATAATCTGGCTTTGGTTTTTCCCTATAATCCTCATGAAGATTCTCTTAACCTTGATGCTGGATTAAAGTTTGACAAAGTGTCCTCGTCTTCTTCTGATTCTACTATGGAATATGTCTTTTCTAATGAAACAGAAGCCATAACTGAAGACTGGAGACGCCCGTTTTTAGACTTTGTATTATATGACATACTTCCCGATAATCCGAGTGAAGCAGCGTCTATTCGGCGTAGATCTCTCAGATTCTATTATAATCATACAACGAAGACACTATATCGTCGGGCCTACGACGGTCTTCTCCTTCGATGCATCGCTGGTGAAGAAGCACAACAGATAATCCGTGAAGCACATGATGGTGTTTGCGGAGCTCATCAACCAGGTCCTAAACTTCAAGATCGTATCCGACGTATGGGTTATTATTGGCCCACGATGGTGGCTGACGCCATTCAATATGCTCGGAAATGTAAAGCCTGTCAAATTCATGCAGACTTTATCCATTAACCGTTAGAGTTCTTACACCCAACAGCGGCATCATGGCCCTTTGAAGCTTGGGGCATGGACGTCATTGGTCCCATCAACCCACCATCATCAAGATGACATCGATTTATTCTAGCAATAACCGATTACTTTTCCAAATGGGCTGAAGCCATCCCGTTGTCTGAAGTCAAAACTTTTAGTGTTATCAACTTCGTCAAGCATCATGTCATCTATCGATTTGGTGTTCCTCGGCGTATTATCCATGATAATGGACCGTAGTTCGTCAGTCAGAAATTTACTCGATTCTGCGATGATCATCGGATCAATAATTTAGCTTCTACAGCATATAATCCAGCAGCTAATGGATTGGCAGAAGCTTTCAATAAAACGATCATCAAACTCTTGAAAAAGTTCGTTTCTTCCAACAAACGCAACTGGAGCGAGAAGCTTGGTGAATGTTTATGGGCCTACCGCACTACAGTTCGTAATGCAACCGGATGTACGCCTTTCTCTTTAGTATATGGGTGTGAAGCTGTTCTTCCCCTCGAGATCCAGATTCCTTCTCTGAGAATTGCAATCTCCAATAAACTTACAACAGAAAATAATGATCGTCTTCGACTTCAAGAATTGGAAGCTCTAGATGAAAAACGATTGTATGCTCAACAAAATATCGAGCTGTATCAGGCCCGAATCTCAAAAGCTTTTAACCGGAAAGTCAAAGTCAGAGCATATCAGAAGGGAGAACTGGTCCTTACTGTCAGACGTCCTATGACCATGACACATATGAGCAAAGGCAAATTTGACGCAAAATGGGAAGGCCCATTCGTAGTAAACAAAGTCTTCTCTAACGGAGCATACCAGCTTGCCTCTATGGATGGAAAAGTCATGATGATGCCTATCAATGGCAAATTATTAAAGAAATATTATGTATAATATTTTCATCATTCCCCAGCAAATATAAAATTCTTCTCTACAAAAGTTATCTCGATATTGTTATCCCCAGAGGAAACCGATATTCTACCATGTATCATTTTCCCAGAGAATTTGATATCTTGTCTTATTAGATCCCCAGTGGACTTAATAAAGATCTTGTATAGAAAATCATGTCCATATTACCTCTGAATTTTCTATCTCAGTGTGTATCATATTTTCTATTCTCTGAAAATGATATCTCGTCTTTTGATTTCCGAGTCCAAAGATCATGGAAAATAGAATCCAAAGATATCTTTATATCTGAATTCTGTTTTCTCTAATCAGTATTAAACTAAAATTATCTTTGGTTTAGTATCATGATAGAGTTACAAAGTTTATTTGTATATTCTATTATTGAAATATGTCATGTATTATCTACCTTTGAACATGTTTTCTACAAAAATATCATCCACAGAATTGAAATCAAGCCAAGATATTCATTTCAATCAAAATCAGAACATTGATTACAAATGGGTATCAAAACTTCAATACATGATAAATGTAAAAGGTCTATTTAGGAGGAGTAATTATCTCCTGAATACGAACGATTACATTATTTATCTTTTCCTCATAAGCTTTCTTGATTCGCTCTGCTGTTTCAGCTCCAATCATCCGTTGGTCATATTCCACAATAATAGAGCTACGGCGATTGGTCTCCTCAATCTGATTGGTTTGCATCAATTTTCGCTCTTGTTGTAAAAGTTTACAGCGTTCAGCTTCAGATTTACGATCAGTAGCAATCTCTGATTGTTCCTTTTCTACGGAGACAATTTGCTCCTGAATACGAGCTAGCTCTTCCCTCAACTTTCTAAGCTCTTCAGCCTTTGACGCTTCATCTTTCTCTAAGCGTTCTATATTTTGACGAGTACTTATTATTTTTTCGTCTTTTGACATTAACTCTTTAGAAGACTGAGCGAGGAATTCTGTCAGAGCAATGTGCTGAGCTTGAGCTTCATTCTCCAATTGAGCAATCTCAGCTGCAGTCAGGGAATTAATATCCTCATTTTTCATCTCCCAATATTTATGGATGTTTGCTTCTAAGTCATTCAGGAGATGTTCAAAGAAGACACATTGGGTCCCATAACCAGCCTGTCTCAAAGCTGAAAGTGGAAAACTAGTCGCCTCTCGAAGACTCGAAAAGGGCATAGTCTCATCCTTCATAAGTCGTCTTGAGAATGTATCCAGATACGAATAAATAATATCTGAATACATCCCCATGATCTTTGCTATCCCTGTATCAAAACCGGGAGTCGCTGCAATAGTAGGGGATAGTTACAGTTCATCATCATCATCCTCACCATAGAGAGGCTTCAATGGGCGTTCACTTCGTCGAACGCGCTCATTGGTAGTCTTCTTAGCAGCAGCTGCGGCGGGCTGAGATGACTCCGCAGGAGCCTTCCCCTTTCCCTTCGTAGCAGCATCAACCTTGGGTGCCATTGATAAAGCTTGAGTCGAAGAAGAAGAAGAAGTTGAGTCTTGAGTTTCTTTTTCTCTCTCGAAGATGAATGCAAAAGTAAAGAAATAAATTAGGTCTTGGAAGACCTATTTATAGAAGAAAAGAAGAAGTTCAAACGGCGGATATACTTTAAACAAAATCCCTAAAGATTTGCACTGATATTGAGGAAGATAACAAACTTATGCCAGCGTGTCAGGACTTATTCCCACTTTAAGTTCAAAGTAATTTCGAACTTTTGAAATTCATAAAGTTCGAAAACTTTGAAGGGGGTCTTGTAGGGTGTGAAAATTATGACACGCTGACAAAAGACTCAGCCAAAGTCATACGCTCAAGGCCATACGCTCAGCCTAAGTCATACGCTCAAGGCCATACGCTCAAGCCAAGGCCATACGCTCAAGCCAAGGCCATACGCTCATTTAAAGGCCGTACGCTCAGTGAATATTTTAATATTTCTTGAGATGACAGCACAGCATGTATTTAATAAAGGATGAATCTGACACTTCGTCTTTCGTGCAAAGACAGCTGCCCCATGAAGACTAGCCGTCGTATAGGTTTTCGAGAAAAGATTTTGTCTCTTACGAGGACAGCTCAGCAGCCATCATAAATAAAGAGTCATCATTACTGTCATTTCTGACAGTCTGTCATCATATCTGCAGCACGACGCTCAAGAAATATTTGTCAGTATTTGAAGATATGGCGTATTTGAGAAGATTGAGAAACAGCCACGTATCTACTCCCTCAATGCATACGGCTTCTCGCCATCCAAGTGAGCGTATGGACTCTATACGACTCTTCCCAACTAAGTGAGCGTATGGACTCTATACGACTCCTTCCATCTAAGTGAGCGTATGGACTCTATACGACTCCTTCCAACTAAGTGAGCGTATGGACTCTATACGACTCCTTCCAACTAAGTGAGCGTATGGACTCTATACGACTCCTTCCAACTAAGTGAGCGTATGGACCCCATACGACTCCTTCCCAGCCAAGTAAGCGTATGGACTCCATACGACTCCTTATCAATAAAGTAAGCGTATCAGCCTTCTATGGCTCTCTGCTGTCCAAGTCAGCGTATGCAAGACATGTGCCTTCAAAAGCTAGCGTATGACTCTTCTTCAACAAAGACAGCGTATTACAGCAAAGGCATCCAGGATGAATTTCAACAAACAGTCAACACATGTTATCACGTGTCCTGTACTTAGTTACTCAGTTACCCAGAAGTTATGCAACGTGGCATTCATGCCATCAATCTCTCCTAGATATATTCCACTACTTTCAACCACACTCCAACGTGTCTCCATCAGAATTTGACACGCGTCCCTGCAGTTATGCACACGTCAAGTAACTGACTGAGCGTATGCTTCAGAACAGTTATCCAGAACTCTATAAAAGAGAGTTTCTTCATCTTCATCAGGAAGACAGTCAATATTCAGAGAGAACAGAGAGATTGCCCAGTTGCTATCCAAGTTCTTCAAAGTTCGAGTTTTCTTCATCGCATCGTCCAAGGGATAAAGTAATCGTCTTCTAGATTAGATTCCTACAGTTGTAATTTTCTCAGATACAAAATAAATAAAGTAAATTTATTTATGGAAAACAAGTACAGAATGATCAATATTTACATCATTTACAAATTGACTACTACGCTTTGGATTGATCATTAACGGACCGTCATCCGTCTTCAGCGTAGACTTACCAAGGTTGATAATAAGTGGTTCTGGATCATTTTTACGAGAAGTACGTCCCTTGACCTTGATCATGGGAGGTTGAACTTGGCTCTTGACTGGAATTCTCACAGATTCCTCAGATGAAGCTCGAGTTCTTCCTTTAACCTTAATCATCAAAGGTTCGTCATTGACAGGTTGGGGTTGGATTCGACCTTTGACTTTAATCTTCAAAGGTTGATCTTCTGGAGGATCCTCTAAGACAGATTGATCTTCTGCAGGCGATCAATCTTCAGCCATATCAGATATTTCTTTCACATGCTCCTGTTTGTAGAGTATTGAATCAGAGAAATAGGCGTCAACACCCTTAAAAGGATTGATATCTGCAAATTCAGTCTTCACAATCCCTTGAGAATCTACATACTTGAAGCATTGGTGGAGAGTTGAAGGCACAATGTTATGCTCATGTATCCACAGTCTTCCAAGAAGGATGTTGTAGGATACATCTGAGTTGATGACATCGAAAGTAGCCATGGTTCGAAGATCACCAATTTGAATCTTTAGACGAATCTTCTCCAATGGTTTACTCTTTCCAAAGTTGAAACCAACTATTGTTGTACTAGTGTAAGACAAATCACTAGTAGGAATCCTCAAGGGTCGTAGCATACTCTGAAGAATAATGCTAATAGAAGACCCATGATCAATGTAAATCCTATCAATTTCAGTAGAGTTAATATACCCTGTATAACACAGAGGCCTGTCGTGTCTATTATGCTTCAACAACATATCTTCTTGTGTGAAGGTAATGTTAGGAATTGATTCCATCACACTATGACATTGGGGACATGAGACCGGTATATTGTCAGGACTTTTGAGTTGAGCTAAGCATGAATCTGCTTGTAGCAAAGCTTCGCTCAAAGTTTCTCGACTTTTTTTAGAAAGATGAAGCAACTCAAAGATAGAGAGTCTAGCCGGAGTATTTGCTAATTGGGCTAGAATATCGAACTTATAGGGCTTCATCACCACCCCTTGATTTGAAGCAGACTTCAACAGGACGTCAAAGCGTACTGCTTTCTGTTTTCCTTTCTCAATCACATATGATTTAGAAGGTCTTGCCTCAGCAGGAACAGGAAATGGTTGAGCTGGTAGTGTTTCAGCAACGTCCTCCGCTTCTTTGGAAGTTCCCTCATAATCTTTGTAGTATTCTTTACCAGATCTCGTACCAGCAAAGGTTTCTTCTTCAGACTCAGGAGAATGAAGTATCATATTACAGGTTTTAGTCTTCTTTCCCTTAGTCTTCTTCTTGCGAGGATTTTTATGAGGGACCTCAAATGCCAATTCAGCAGCGGATTTTTGACCTTGAATTTGAAAAGGAAGTCGCATTCCTTTATCATAGTTCAAGCCTTCCGCCTTTTGAAAGTTATAGCCCATCTTTGTCATGAGATGGACTGATTGATGACTGTACATGTGAGTGGATAGCGAACTTTCAATAGATGGTTCAACAGAGGAAGAAGGAACAGAAACCTCTGTAGCCACAGGAGTAGGGGTATTCGGGATAGGAGAAAAAATTCCTACAGGAGCTTTCTCATAAGCAGCAAAGACTTGTTGTGTCCTGTATAAAGGGATACTATTCATTACTAACCATTGCCGATGAGTAAGTTTGAGTTTGGTAGGAGGAGCCAAACTTGGAGTACATATATTCAGACCCCTTAGTCTATCCTCCAAAGGAATGCCATCCCAAAGATGATCCAAATCATCATGATCTGGAGTAACAACATGAGAAATCATATTACAGGTTTTGACTTTTCGACCTTTCTTGGATTTTGAAGTTTCACTTTCATCTTCCATTTCTAGTACTAAGTCAGGGTGTACCCACATGATTTGACCATTTTTTAATGTGAGAGGCAATAATCCTTCACTTTGCTCTCTATCTGGCAGGAGATTTACAATCTTCATTGTCGCCTTTGGAATTGGGACGATCCCATCTGGAACTTGCTGTGGAGGAAAATCTCCAAATTGAAGAGAAATTATATTAGTTATGATTGTATGCTTATCATTGGTTAAAGCGGTGGCATTAGCATTTATCAACTCTTGGATTTTCTTCTTTAAGACATAGCAAGCCTTGGTAGGATGATTTATGTATCTATGATAGATACAATACTTGGGATTACCAGTCAGATTCACCTCATTAGGTTTTTTTGGCTCTGGAATCTGGAGTTTTCCACTTGTCACGACCCGCTCCCGCTTTTCAGGATACGAGTACGTAGCCAAGTCTAGCCTACGCCGCAGCATCGACGGTAGTACGCTGTCTGGGCTCAATATAAATCTCAAATACAACAAATATCTCTATTTTTCTCATTCACAATAATGATTTTAATTACAATTCCAATAATACATTCAAATTGCTTTTCGATACAAATTTGCTACATATGACTGTTCTATCTACAATCTATGGTTGGCCTCCAAGATACCTCTAACTCCACTTGAAGGAATCTAAAGCAAGAGAGCAAGTCATCAAGAATAGTCATCAAGAATCTGTCAGCTGAAAAAATATATCCAGTCAGGATTGAAACAAGTACAAGTCTAGCCATCACAATACAAATACAATATAAAGCAATATAACACTAAACATGTGAAACAATGATCAATGGAAACAATGAACAATATGAACAAGAAATCAAGGGATGGAAGAAACTGATAAGGAAAGTAACAAGCATAAAAAGTAAAAAGACTCATATAAACACTCGTAGTGCAAGTGTCGCAAGAAGTTCAACGTTCCTACACATGGACGGCTTGGGCGAACGATGAGGTTATAAGGCCCGCCCCCGTAACCGGAAGAGTTGCCAACAATACAATCTGGGCTTTGTCCACGTGCCTAGTAATTGTACCCCTCCAATATCCATACCTCAATCATGAAAACACGATAACAATAACGATCACGATAACAATGAGAAAACATGATCAATAGTCAAACACTCAACTCTCGTGTGTGTAATACAGTCAAGACACGAAAGATAGCATGTATAAGTGAAATACGACAATATAAAGTAAATGCACATGAAGGCGTCAACAAGTACTTGCCTTGAGTTGGTTGCAGTTAACGCACGGTATGATTGTGTTAGCACAAATAGTCGTAGATGCCAAAAATACGCAAGATGATCTCAATTGATGAGACGAACCTCTAAAATAAAAACAAATACTAAAATATTTTAGAAAATTGTTGAGAAAAATATATGATGTGTACTTTTTCATCAGCATTCCGAAACTTCAAACGGATCGTGATTTCGATTCTTGGTTCTCCCGGAATCTCGAAAACACCGAAACGTGTCAAATTTCGGACAACTGACACTCCATCAATTTTCCAGAAAATTAGGTTAAAATTATTTGAAAATAAATTTTATATTCAAAAAATATACCTCGAGACGGTTACAACAAAAAAATGGAGGTCAAACAGAGTCCGGAGTTGGAAGTTATGGCCCTTTGAAGTTGGTAAAACATTTGAAAAGGAAGGCTGAATTTATGATGAATTTGGGGTAATTATGACGGAAAAAAAGAGAAATTTGGAAAAGAAGGTATGAGAGATGAATTTATTTTATAGTTCAATATATATAGATAATGGAAAGCAATTAGTAAATTAGGATATGATTAGAACTCAATCAATAAAGATATGATTAGGATTACCAACTAATTTGGATAGGAATATGATTAGTTCAAATAATAAATAATCTATCTAATACTAGATATGATTCAAATAGGATTAGAATTTCTAATGGACAAGTCTCTCCATAAATTTAAATTAAATAAATTATTTAAATCCAAATCATATGAATTCAAATCCAAATCTAAATCCAAATCAAATTCAACATAATAACTTTAAGATAAATGTAATGTTTATCAAAGCAATTTAAATCATGTAATAGATAAATCGTTAAATCAAATAATATTTCAAATCTAGATTAGATACTTTTTAATGCCACAATTAGTCACCATAAGTATTTTAAATAGTGTTTGATGTTATCAAATAAGGTAAAATATATTTTATAAATCTAAATCTTATTAAAAATAAGTTACTAAATCTTTTTATTGCTCCAAAAATAATTATGATTTTTAAACTATTTTCGAAACCGATAATTTTTTTTGAAATCCAAACATAATAATAAATAACTTTATAATTTCAATAATAAAATTTCAAGAACAAATATTTATTAAAACTAAATAGTACTTTCAAACCGTTAATTACAAGCTACATTTTGAAATGCAGAAAAAATAGTAAATATCTTTTACAAAGTTTCAAAAATAAATTACTTTCAAACACAATAAAATAAAATATAATTTTTTTTTGAGAAATAGGGGTTACACCACTCTTCACAAGACATTGGAATATCTCTGGGATATCACTGTCTTCGAAAGAGTACTCTTCTTTTGGTTTGGACGACTCCGAATTATTTGGCGTCGTTTTGGGTTTTGAAAGATTAACCACTAGGGTTTCCTTCCCTTTTCCATTGCGATTACCGAAATTATTACCTGAAGAGGCTTTCTTTCCTGTCTTCTGAGGCAAAGATCATCCCATGTTGAGCCAATCTACCATTGGTCTTGGCTGAAACTGCTGCTATAATGAATGAGGCCCAATCTGTGAATTGAGAGCCTGTAAAGACAGCAATAGTTGGTCGCAGATTCATTTTGCATGTATCAATCAATGCTGAATCTGGCATACCAGGAGGCATCTTCAAACTAGCCTGTCGAAAACGTTCAATAAACGTCCGAGTATCCTCTTTCTCTTTCTGTTTAATCTCTATTAAAGAGGACATATTCATGTCCATGCCCCCTTCATAGAAACGGGAGAGAAACATTGCTTTAAACTCGTCAAAAGACGATATGCAATTGTCGGGTAGACTGCGATACCAGTCATATGCTGAACCCGTCAAACACCCAATAAAAACTCGGGTGAGAAGAGCATCATTCTTTTGCAAATGTATAGTCATAATATCAAAATAATTGATATATTGACTTGGAGAAGCCTTTTCCATCAAATAACACCATAGACTGTGGCTTGAATTTTGGAGAAAAAGGCACATCATTCCAATGGGGAGGATAAGGTTGCTTAATCCCTAACCTCTGGAGTTGATCTTTGTGCTTAAGAACCTCAAACTGTACTTTTAGTTCACGCACTGCTTGAATAGCTTCACTAGTTTGGGGAAGCACATTTGATTAGATAGTGGTTGGATATACCGTAACCCCCACCGGAGGTGGTACATCTTCTGGAATGAGAGGATCTGGAGCTGCGAAGTTTTGATTGATAGCAGGCTCTTGACTAAGATTATTTAAAGGTGTATCAACCCCTTGACTATCTTGAGTTTGCGCTGCTACCTGCACCGGTGTTACCACTGCCTGCCGAACAGTTTGCCGAGTCATCATTATTTGATGCATATTTTGCATCATGGCAAGCATGTCTTTCAATGATTGTTCCACTGCTGAGAGACGTTGTTCTGTATTAGAAGTTGACGTCTCCGGTTCATCTTCGATAGCATAGTATTCAACTTACCTTGAACATACAGAGGGATTGGTGTAGAGGTATGAATCCACGCTATCAGTTTCTGACTCCAAAGACTGGGTACCCCCAGCCTCTGAATCTGAAGATTGCAATGGTCTTTGACTTCTTGATCGAGTATGCTGATATACCCCTTCAAAAGTGTCAAGGAGTTGGTTGAACTGTTGTTGGCTTGGAGTTCGGGACAAATTGTGTCTTGGACGTCGTGCTCTATTGATATGAGATGCCATATTGACTGATGCATAGGACAACTCATGTTCTTGATCATCAACTTGTTGCTGAGACACATTATAGCTTAATCGGTCAAAAACTGACCGTTTAGAAGCCGAACAGCAACATTTGATTACAATCTGGTGACACTCACAATGATGATCTTCTTGGGGGAGTGTCACAGGAGATTTTCTGTTTTTGCGCTTTTGTACAAGTAATTCGCGTAAATCAGAAGGAGTGGAAGGAGTCGTCTTCTTTATTATATTTGGGACAGAGAAACGTTTAGTCCCTTGCGTATAAAGAAGATTACTGGCTGCATTAGCAGAACCAAATTGTATATTTTTACGCACGTGGAGTTGCGTGCGTAAATCCTGAGATTTTTGTGCATAAAGAACTCCATCAGCATTACGCATAATCTGAAAGTTTGGTACCTTGAGTAAAGCAGTATAAGAAGGTTGTTGGTAAAAAAAACTGAAGTTTTACCAACAATAGAATTCTTGTTTTTACGCTGCATGCGTGTAGGTAAATTCACTTTAGATGCAAAGGCATCATTGTGAACTTTATCTACCATGTCATCGACAGGAGATTTACCTTTATGCGTAGAGCGCAAAATATGAACATCTGCCACGTCACAGACGAGAGATTTACCCTTACGCATGGAGCGCAAGACTTGAGTGTCTACCACGTCACAGACGGGAGACTAATTTTTACGTACAGAGCGTAAAACTTGTGTGTCTGCCACGTCACAGACGGAAGACTGATTTTTACGTCCAGTGTGCAACACTGAAGTAAAGACTGTCTCGTCACAGACGGAAGCCTCCACAACAGGAGTGGAAAGAATTCCCTTGCCTTCAGAGACAGCAGGGAGATCAGAGGAGGTTTTAGACTTAGGAATCCAAACTTTTTGCACCTTCTGTGATTTTTGAACATTAGAGCAGCGAGTACTACCCCCAGTTCGGAGCATTTCTTCGTAAGCAGTCTGGTCGAATTGAACAATCAGAGTCTTCTTTGTCGATCCGACCGACACATCATCATATTGAGCAATTGCTTTCTCGTCAGAGGAGAAAGTCGTCCCCAGCAGAGTCACCATTTTGTTTCACTTAACAAAATACCTAAAATTGGCTTTTGAAAGAAAACGAGAAAAAGTACAAATTGTTTCTGGAAAGTATTGCTATGGAAGTCTGATCTGAGAGCGATCACTTTGTTCCCTGGACCACACGATGATGATGAAGAGAACTGCTTGAAGAAGATGAACAATCGGAAGAACTAAGTCACCAGAAAGGTATCGACACAATGGCACTGATGGCACAGTCGAATGCTTTCCTGTTTTGCTTCACCATGTTCTTGAGAAAAAGTTGAAGAAATGCTTCTGGGAATATAACTCTGAAAGTATGAGTTTTCTCAGAATCTTCTCTTCTGTATATCTCTCTTGATGTTCTCTTGTGTTAAAAATAAGTCTATTTATATACTAGACCCTCTGTGCGTAAAAAGCAACATAATTGGGTCTCTACGCAAGTAACTGTCACCCACGATGAAAATCAACCTCTACGCGTGATGACACGTGTCCCATGTAGAGTTTTGGTCTCTACGCATGGTGACACGTGTCCCACAACTTCAGTAATATGGGGAGAGCACATACACACGTTCCTCGATAAGTATGGCATGAAAGCCACGTATGCAGACCACGTTATCACATAGCCAGAAAAGATTGGGCGTAAAAATAACCCAAAATAGACTTCCTGCGTAAAGTAAAATAAACTTCCTGTGTAAAGTGGCTAAAAAATAGCCTTGAGCGTATAATTATCTCAAATAAACTCTATGCACACGAAAGCCTCGAGCGTAAAAACTCGAATAGCTTTCATGCGTAAAAGAAGCAGTCTCTTGAGCGTAAAGTATCCCATCTGCACACTAAACGACAAGTATTAGGTTTGGTGAAAAACATTTCTCGGCTTCTGTGCAATATTCTGTCAGAAAATCATACTATTAGATCAATATCACGCGCATTAAATGCATTCTGACAGCCTGTCTCTCGTGTAAAAGCTGAGAATGGCTCTCGCATAAAAGAGCTCGCGTAGAATTTTGAATCTGACTCAATAGAGTCTTTTAATGAGCCTTGCGTAGAATCTAACTTTGCGTAAAGTTCTTAACTTCTTTGATTTGGTCTATGAAGTTTATTTTATGCTTCTACAGACCGCAGTATCCGGAGGTTCCAACACCACCAACAGTTCTACTTAACCATATGGAAGTGGACACACCAGCCCTTCTGGAGATCATGAGAGGGATGATGACTACTCAGCAACATCAGATGTTGTCCTAGCAACGCATGCACACTCAGCTACAAGAGCAGAATGTGTTGCTCAACCATGGATTGCAAACGGCTTTAGAAAGAGGGGTGAGGACAGATTCAGGAGCATCAACCAGATTTTGCAAGTACAACCCCCATCGTTTCGAGGGTACAGAAGATGCCATTTCAGCAGATGCATGGCTTAAGGATATTGAGGCTATTCTGACAGCGGCTAAGGTTCCGACAGAAGAACGTGTGGATCTAGTGAAGCTGTTACTTCAGGACCTCGCACGTGATTGATGGGAATCAGAAGAAGTGGGCCTCAGACGTTCTGTTGCTTGGGACGATTTTACTACGAGATTCAAGACGAAGTACTATAGAGTTGTGGCACAGTTTGAGCTACAACAGAAGTTTATCAACCTCAAGCAGGCTGACAAGACAGTGGATGCTTATGCAGGAGAGTTCTGCAGACTGAGTAGGTTCGCCCCAGAGATGGTAGCAACGGAGAGCCAGAGGGCTATGAGGTTTCAGCAAGGGTTTCATCTTGAACTCTTACAATTGATAGAGGGGCACAACTACCAGACTTTTGATGAGGTGTTGACGGCAACCCGGAGACATGAGATCACTATTCAGAGGATCACAGCAAGGACTAGAGGTCATAAGAGATCTCATAATCAGATTGAAGAAGGAGGGGGAGTAGCGCCCCGAATAACAGCACCATCCCCTCGCGTTCGCATTCACGATGTAGCGATGCGAGGGCCAGCACCACCAGCAAGACAACAAGAACAAAGGAAGAACCAGCAACCCCCAATGGGCTATATTTATTGTGGGAAGATAGGGCACACTAGAGATGTGTTTCGGACATTGAACGGACAGTATTTGATATGTGGAAGTCCAGATCATTGGGTTTCCACCTGTCCCATGAATTCAAGGTCAGGAGGACCAATACAACAATTTCCTGCTCTGCGAGCATGAGGGGCAGGCCAGTATCGAGGACCAACGGTGGCAGTGAGATCGTTGGCACAACGTCCGTTGATGTCACATGCTCAGATGTTTCGGCAGCAGGGACCGCCGATGCAGCAGCAACAACAAAGACCCCCCAGTATTACCAAGGCATGGGCCAGCAGCAGCACCAGGCTAGGCCGCTGCATGGGAACCAACAAGGAGGCCGAGGCAGGCATTCAATCTGTCCTTAGAAGAGGCATTAGAATCGGAAGATGTTGTGGCAGGTAACATTCTCGTCGCCTCATATCCCGCACTGGCGTTGTTTGATTCGGGAGCATCACACTCGTTTATATCTGTACAATTTGTGACACGACTAGGAATGGAATTCGAGGCATTGCCAAGGAGGTTGAATATACTCACTGGTAATGGGCTCGTAGGAGTTTGTAGAGTTATTCTAGCGTGTAGTGTTGTAGTGTGCGGGCGTTCCTTACCCGCTAGGTTGATAGAATTTCCTATGAAGAATTTCGACGTCATCTTAGGCATGGACTGGCTGAAAGACAGTTGTGCCATAATAGATTACTGTAGAGGGAGTGTATCTTTTAACATTCCAGGCATGGACCGATTTACCCTAGTCAGATCAGTGGCAACCCAACAAGAAGAAGAAGGAGTAGTAGCGGCAATGGAAGAAGTTCAAGTCCGGAAGGTAGTTGAAGAGTTCATTGATGTATTTCCCGAAGAACTTCTAGGTTTACCCCCGGTTAGGGATATTGAGTTCAGTATAGAATTGGCATCTGGAACTCAACCGATATCAGATCGAGTTTACAGAATGGCAGATTTCGGGCAGGCCAAGGCGTATCAGCACGTAGAGGAACTGAAGGTGAAAAAGTTTATTCGAGACAGCGGATCACCATGGACAGCACCAGTGGTACTTATAGGGAAGAAGGATGGGTCATCAAGATTGTGCATTGACTACAGAAAGCTCAATACGACGACAGTAAAGAACAAATACCCATTACCAAGAATCGATGACTTGTTTGATCAGTTGAGCAGAGCAAGAGTTTTCTCCAAGATAGATCTTCGGTCAGGATATCATCAAGTTAGAGTTTAAGAAAAGGATATTCCCAAGACAGCATTCAGGTCGAAACGGGCATTACGAATTCCTAGTTATGCCGTTTGGTTTGATCAATGCTCCAGCAATATTTATGTATTTGATGAACCGCATCTTTATGCCATACTTAGATCATTTTGTCGTTGTGTTCCTCGACGACATTCTCGTATACTATGCTAGTGAAGAAGAGCATGAAGATCACCTCAGGAAAGTGTTACAGGTTCTGAGAGAGAACCAGTTGTACGCCAAGCTCAACAAGTGTGAGTTTTGGACGGATCGAATTTCATTCTTGGGGTACATCATATCAGTGGGTGGGGTAGCAGTGGATCCCAAGAAGGTATAAGCAGTAGAGAGTTGGCCAATGCCTAAGACCGTAGCTGATTTGCGTAGTTTCTTAGGATTGGCAGGATATTACAGAAGGTTTATATCAAATTTTGTAAGACTTTCAGCACCCATGACCTGTTTGACACGGAAGGATGTGCCATTCGTCTGGTTGGCAGAATGCCAGGCATCATTTGAGAATTTAAAGCAGAAATTGATATCGGCACCTATTCTTACATTGCCGGTTGGACCCGGAGGTTTTACCGTTTATTGTGACGCGTCAGAAAAGGGACTTGGGTGTGTCCTCATGCAACATAGGAAGGTGATAGCATATGCATCTAGACAACTTCAAGACCGCGAGAAGAATTACCCGGCTCATGACTTGGAGTTGGCGGCAGTGGTATTTGCTTTGAAGCTATGGAGGCATTACTTGTACGGTGATCCAGTGGATATGTACACATACCACAAAAGTCTAAAGTACATCATTACTCAGAAGGAACTGAACATGAGACAGAGAAGATGGTTAAGAGCTGATCAAGGATTACGACGTGGAGCTTCAGTATCACCCAGGCAAGGCTAACGTGGTAGCAGATGCTCTTAGCAGGAGAGGCGACGCATTTATGTTGATATCACAAAAATATATCTTAGAAGACCTTCAGGAGATGGGCATCGAGGTTATACTTCCTAGTGATATAGGAATTCTGGCAAGTCTACGAGTTTAATCTGACTTGGTAGACAGGATCAAGGCATCTCAGGCCCAGGACCCAAGGATTCAGAAGCTTAGGACAGAATGTGAGTCAGGACTCAGGAAGGAGATGAAAATTCACGAAGATGGTAAACTTAGGTTTAGATCACGTCTGTGTGTGTCTAGTGGAGATATCAGGCAGGAGGTTATGACAAAAGCCTACAGTTCTCAGTATTCTATACACCCTGGAGGGACCAAGATGTACCAAGATATCAAGCAGCACTTCTGGTGGAACGGAATGAAGAGAGAGATAGCTAGATTCGTTTCCCGTTGCTTAATATGTCAGCAAGTGAAGGTAGAACAATAGATGCCGGCTGGATTATTGCAACCGCTTCCTATTTCAGAATGGAAATGGGAACATATCACCTTGGACTTTGTGACCGGTTTACCAAGATCACCAAGTGGTAAAGATGCTATTTGGGTGATAGTGGACCAGCTTACAAAGATGGCACATTTTCTTCCTTTTAGAGTAGGGCAATCTACAGAAAAGTTGGCAGAGTTGTATATGCAGCAGATAGTCAGGCAGCATGGGGTCCCTGTTAGTATTGTCTCAGATAGAGATATCCGTTTTACATCACATTTTTGGAAGAGTTTGCATCATAGTCTGGGTACCAAGTTAAGATTTAGCACGGCTTACCATCCACAGACGGACGGACAATCAGAAAGAACAATTCAGACTTTAGAAGATATGTTACGAGCTTGTACCCTAGATTTTGGAGGATTTTAGGAGAGTCACTTGCACCTAGTCGAATTTTCGTGCAACAACAGTTATCAAGCTAGTATCCAGATGGCGCCATTCGAAGCACTATACGGTAAGAAGTGTAGGTCGCCATTGGCATGGGATGATTTCGGGGAGAGGAAGATGTTAGGTCCAGAAATGATTGTTCAGACGGTTGAAGTGGTTAAAGGAATTAGGAAGCGACTTCGAGTTGCGCAAGATCGACATCGACATTGGGCAGACCAGCATCGTAGGCCGCTAGAATTTTCTGTTGGGGACCACGTGTTCTTGCGAATTTCACCTACTCGTGGGGTCATTAGATTTGGCGTTCGCGGGAAGTTGAGTCCGCGATACGTGGGCCCATTTGTTATCCTTGATAGGGTAGGCGATGTTGCTTATCGTTTGTCCCTTCCACCTTCGTTACGAGAGGTGCATGATGTGTTTCATGTATCTCAGTTGCGTATGTATGTATCGGACCCAAGCAACATCCTCGATCATTCTGAACTGGTTGTTGGTACCAACCTGTCTTACGAGGAACAGCCTGTGTCCATTTTGGATCGAAGGGAGAAGATACTCAAGAACCGAACAGTTAGCCTTGTCCGTGTTGCTTGGGGTCATCACTCCTTAGGAGAGTCAACGTGGGAACGTGAGGACGATATCCGATCACGGTACCCGCACTTGTTTGTCTCACAAGATATATTTCTTTCCGTGTACCTTGATTGTCTTGATTCCTCATGCTTATCACCTTATGAGTAGAATTACTTGATGTCGTAGATTGATAAATATAGATATATTACTTGCTATTGTCATTATAAAATAGCTGCTTGCTCAAATTTCTTGTACTTAGATTAGTTTAGCGCTGGTGTTTCTATCCTGCTTGGACTTGAAATTTCGAGGACAAAATTTTTCTAAGGAGGGTAGAGATGTCACTCCCCGTTCCCAGAATACGTATTTGTATACATGTACTGCTTGAATGTATTTATTTAATATTTATCATACATTTGTTCTGTATTTAAATTCTTTAATTTCGTGCTTATTATTTTTCTGTATTTTATTTTTTGCTTTTGCTTTGCTCTTAGGTTCGGCTTGGGTTGATTTATATTCGGGTTTGGGTGGTTCATCATGAACCCAACCAACCTACCATCATCTCCATTTAAAGTCCCAACCTTTTCTCTCTCTTCATTACTCTCAATTACTTCTTCTTCAACCTCCATTACTCTTCCACCAACTAGGAGAGCTAGGCAAGTACAACTTGCTTCGTGATGGATTTCGATTTTTGTTGTTCCATTGTCTTCCTCACGAGATTCTAAGACACTTTAGTACTTAGCATTTTAATTTCCATGGCTCATTTCTTGTAGATCTAAGCTTGTTACATTTTTTGGATTTCTTGGGTTTTGATCTAACTAACCTTGTTATGTTCAAGCTTTGATGGTTCCATGTTGTAGGAAATTTCCTTCTGTCCCATTTTGACCTATGGAAGTATGGATTTTGACCCTAAATGAAGGTTTAGTGGAGCTTGGAAGCCATGGATTCCATGGTTCTTCTTCTCGAAAAAGTGGAGAAGAAGAACAGTGGTTTAGCCGCATGGCCCGCGGCAGTCTTGGCCGCGTGGCTTGATTGGCTCTTGGCCGCATAAGACTCTATTTTCATTGCCGCCAATGCATGTTTCTCCCTGGCCGCATAGGCCTTTGCTGCATGGCTTTCAGTCGCATGGCTTGGTTGGCTTGTAGCCGCATAAGCATTTGTCTTCATGCGATCCTGGCCGCATGGTGCCGCATGAACTTTTCTCCTCGAGCCGCATGGCTCTTGGCAATGCTTGCCGCATGAGCTTGTTTCCACTTGCCGTATAAGCTATTTTTCTATTGCCGCATGGCTCTGGTTGGACCGTGCCGCAAGAGCCCTTCCCTGGCCGCATAGGTCTTGCCGCATGAACTTTTCTCCCCGAGCCGCATGAACTCATTTCCCCCTTGTCGCATATGCATGTTTTTCCTTGCCGCATGACTTTGCCTGGCTCTTGCCGCATGAACTTTTCTCTCTTGTCGCATGGCTTTGTTTGCTCTCAGCCGCATGAAACCCTGCTTTCCTTGCCGCATAGGCTTTTAACCGCATAGGCTTTTAGCCGCATGGCTCTCGGCAGTTTGCCGCATGGCTTCTGTAAAGGAAGCATGTGCATCTTACAGTCAAGGCATGATTATTCCGTGGTTAGGTTTGATTGTTGTATTACGCTATGTAAGACCTATAACCCAACTGCACGGGTATCGTTGTAGAGTTGTGCATATCGTACTCTGTACGAAAGTACTCATTCTGAATGACCATGATCCACGGTATGGGATTTCAATCAACATAGAGACTATTAAGCTAAATAAAATAACAATTGCATGGAGAGAATGGATTCCCGAGTTCTTATATGGTAGCCATCTTTGGGACGATTAGTTCTCCGACATGCCGGCTGGTTCCCACAGATACTGCAAATCTGCCACACAGGCAGGGAGTGGTATCTGCCTATATTATTATATATACTGATGACGGACGTCCCGCTGGGACTCTTCTAATTCATGATTGGCGCAAATGATTATTGGATAAACTAGCCTTGCTTGTACATAGTAAGAACTGAGGAATCCCTTATTGCATACTTTCAGGGCAACTTGGAACTTACAGTAGCAAGCCGTAGTAGTTACATGGCCGTTTAAATTGATTTGTCTGTACACTGTATCTACTATGTTAACTACTGAGATGAGCAGAACGTCAGGACATAACGGGTCAACTTCTGTCCTTATTTGGTTGAGAAGTTGGCTTGAAGTGTCGTGATGTTATGCGAACCCCAGTAGCAAGCAGAGACTTTTTATCATATTCTTACTCTTATCACTGGTTCCAATTTCTCATATCGTGCTTCCTTGCGGTACTTGCTATTAGAGGTCTAACCTCTCTGGTTTTGTATGGCCAGATTTAGAGCATGTTATCGAGGACTCAGCTTACTTCCACCTCCAAGATGGTCAATACTAGAGGAATAATCGCCGGAGGACACGAGTGGGTCCCTTGCTTTCCTGCTCGTTTTTACTATTTACTTCACTTTTGTCGCTTGGCACCGACATGTTAGTCGGATTATCTTATACTTACTTTTACATAATTGTAACTAAGTCAGACTACAGCTGATAACGATTGTGTATACCTTGTTATATCCTCTGGCTATGTTTTGTAAAGCCAGATCTCAAGAATATTTTGACCAAGCGTTTGGGACGCCTTACTACTTTATCTTACATGTTCTCAATTTACTGTTTCTTGTTTGAATGATTGAGACAATAGAGGTTGAGCAACCCTAGTAAGGCTTTCATGTAGTATGTACCCCCTCGTCTTTTAGACATCATTGATCGTATTATACGGTATTCATCTACCCGTAATACGTAGCTGGCTGAGTCATTCCTCCGCTCTTCGGTATTCTGGTTCTGGGGCGTGACACAATGACTTGTTCAAACCAGTTGTCAGCATTAATTACATGTTGACAAAATCTTCTCGAGCGTCGCATTGTGCGGGATTCGAATGGATTTTCCTTAATCTCTATGCTGTCAGCTGTCAAGCAATGATGATGCCATTACAGCTTCTCGAGGAAGTGCGCCACGTGGCACTCGCGTAACCTGTCTCCTGCACAACCAGATGTTGGCGCTACCTGATGCTGCGCAACTTAATAGTTTGGCGCAATATAATGATTTGGCGCCATCTGATGATCGTACACTTTAATGGGTGGCGTAGCTTTATTTTTAGCCTCTACAAGACCCTGTTTGCCATTAAAATTGTTTGATTGAAAACTTTAATACAAACAGAACAGTGTTACAATGTAGGACTTAGATGTAGTCCTAGGAGTACACTTTTGTTTAAGCTGGGTCCTTAGTGCCAATGGAGCGAGTGGTAATGCGTTGACTCCGTTGACGGGCTGACGACGGTTATCGGTTCTCTGAAGGTGTGTATTGCTCTGGGTGCTGGAGCTTGCTGAGAGGAGGAAGACGTTGAGTGTCTGTATCTGCCTCTCTAATGATTCCTTGTATGTTCGTTGTGGATTCTGTGTGTGTGTGAAGGAGAAGATCCTTCTATTTATAGTTTTGCAGGCTGGCTGCTCATGCACGCATGTAGGATGCGCCGGTGTGTGGGGATGCCACGTGGAGGTTGCTGATGGAGACGCGTAGATGATGCGCCCTGATTGAGGGGGAGAACTCTTCATACTGCTGTTGTGAGCCGGCACGTAGCAGAGGGGAAGATCTTTCTGTTGCTGAAATCTTGGACGAGTTGAGTCAAAGGACACGTGTCATCGACCCATGGCTCGAAGATCTCGGATTTGGTGGGGGAAGTAATCTGGTGAGCTGCGCCTTGATTGGGCGCAGGAGGAGGCTGCGGCTCATAACCTTTAGGGGTTACAAAACCGTTTAGAGCGCATGGCTTTTGAGGCACATGCAGGCAACTTTCCTTCTGTCTTTCGGGATCAGAGATCAGTCTGGTGCGCATGGCTTTTGAGGCGCATGCAAAGCTTCAACTGGAGACACTTCTTCTGTCTTTAGGGATCAGTGAAGGGTCTGAGGCGCATGGCTTTTGAGGCGCATGCTGGTTTGGACGCATGGCCGTAGAGGCGCATGCGGATGGCCACGTGGCAGTAGCCGCCGGAATAGAGTCATGATGATGCTGACGTTGCCGACGCTTCGTTCTCTGAAAAAGCTGAACTGTTCAGACTTTGGGAAGCGTGCTGCCAACTCTGGTGTCAGTTCAGCATTTAATGTTTGTGACGTTCGATGGACAGCTGAGTGGGCACATTGGTTGGTGTTCCACTCGGTATGGAGATGTGAGGGGGCGCATCCTCTGTGATACACCGGGTACTGTAGGACGCGTCTGTGTGATGCGCCTGATGCTGTAGGGCACGTCCATGTGATGCGCTGTTTGGCTGGCGCATCCGACATGTCCATTAATGACGCGGCTGTCTCGCTCCTCGAGTGCTATAAATAGCCGTTTGGCTGAATTCGAGGCGTCCTGTTCATCCATTAATGCAAATTCATTGCACAGAATTCGGAGGGTCATCCACTTGGCGCGTGGGTTTGATTTGCCCGGCCTATAAATAGTGGCATGGAGAGAAGGTTTGCTCCTCATTCCCTCACGTACTTCCAACATGAACTTGGATATGTGGGTGCATTCTGTTGACGAAGTGCTCCCGAGGGTGAAGATGAGACGTCGTGTTGTCCTCGATGCACTTGAAGGTGACTGTTACATCCAAAAGACGGAGTCGAGGGCTTCTGAGGCAGGCGGAAGGTGCCTGTTGCATCCAAAGATAGGGATGTTCGGGCCTCGTCTCCGTTGTTCCGGAAGAGCCGTAGATCGGAATGGTGGTGCTAGGCTCTCTCTTCCTTCAAAGTGGGTGCCGCCCACTTTGATTGTGTTGAAAGCTCCTTGTGCCATGATTTCGATCACGGTCTTCCTTGGTCTTTGGAAGCTCTTTCGAAGCCTCCCCTGGCCACAGCTTTGCCGTGCTCTTCTCTTCCTTGGTTCCAGCCAGAGGGTTAAATGCTTTGTGTAATCGTAGCTCTTATTAGGTGAGCCTGGCTGGAAGAGCGGCACATAACTGGGCTCTGCTCGGCCAGGTGAGCCTGGTTGGAAGAGTTGCTCATAACTAAGCTGTTGAAGGGATGCACATAACTGAGCTGCTGAAGAGATAGTAGGATGCGCCTGGCTGGAGGCGCATGACATCTGCTGTGCCTAACTGACAGCGCATGATGACTGTTGTGCCTATCGGAAGGCGCATGGTGGTTGCTGCGCCTATCTGGAAGGCGCATGGTGACTGCTGCGCCTATCTGGAAGGCGCATGGTGACTGCTGCGCCTATCGGAAGGCGCATGGTGGTTGCTGGCTGTAGATCTAGGATCTTTCTTTTGTAGAAATTCTCCTTTGTACAACCTTTTCTGGCCATATAATAGACTTTTATATATAAATAAAAAGTCCTTCTTCGAATGGCTTATTTGATTTTGCTGTCTGAGTTCTGGCGCATATAGTGCCTGGCGCATGGGCTTTCTGGCTGTGAAATTCCATGCTTCTACAAGACCCCCTTCAAAGTTTTCAAAACTTTTGAATAAGTTTTGGAATACTTTGAATAAGAAGCATGGAGGTCAGGGCGCATGATTGTTGGGCGCATGCTTGTTCGGGCGCATGCTCCTTCCAGTTGATGATGATGACGCCTTGGTAATCCAAAAGATTAATGATGATCTTTTGGTTGTATTTGTTGTTATCTCCTCACGGAACCCGAAGCGACGGTTGAGATTACACGTCATCGGTTCACGCGTGCGACCAAGCCCTATAAATAGGTAAGGGTTGGAGAGAGAGAGAGAGAGTTCATCTGCTCTGTGCCTTTGCTTTCTTTAGAGTTTCTCTTCAAAACCCTAACTTTTTTTTCTCTGAGAGAATGGCTCCCAAGACTCCTCGCGGTGGTGCCGGCAAGGGGAAGGAGAAAGCGAAGGAGCCGGCGAAAGTTGTAACGGCTGACGTTCCCCGACGGCCTGTCGAAGTTCGGCCGGAGGTGGTTGGTAAGTCTCGTTTTTTCGTACACCAACGCACATAGACCGTGGGTCTTTAATGATGTGCCGCGGTCTTTGTTCGCCGACACGCATGGGTTTAGACCCTGATGATGCGCCGAGGCTGCTGATGCGCATGGGCTTAAACCCTGATGATGCGTCGAGGCTGCTGACGCGCATGGGCTTAGACCCTGATGATGCGCCGAGGCTGCTGACGCGCATAGGCTTAAACCCTGATGATGCGCCGAGGCTGCTGACGCGCATGGGCTTAGACCCTAAATGCGCCGAAGCTCTTCTTTCTCTTGTTCCTTCTAACATTTTTCTGATCTTTGCTAGTGTCAGTAGCGATCCCGCCTTTGAATGAAGTGTTCTTGGAGGCTGTCTTCAACCAGATGGGAGTAGAGTATGATGAGGAAGTGATAGACCCCGCTCAAGAGGCTCTTATGCTGGATCAGCCTTCCGAGAGAATGACCCAAATCCGTGAGCAATAGTATGGGTTCCTCAAACGGATGATGGAACGTGGTGTTTTAAAATCTTCCACATCTGATAAATTAACCTTCTTGAAGCCTGAGTTCCTATTCGGAGACCGTCTCACTTCTACTGATGCGACGGTGTTGAAGGTCAAGGAGGACTGGTTCTTTACAGCGAATGGGGTGCATATGACTGTTAAGCAACTTGAACGTCAATGGCCTTTGACATCCTTCTGTCGCCTTGTTTCCCAGAGGAGGATGTCTTGGGATCTTACCCCTTCTCAGGGGGGAGCGGTGACTGGCGTCATCCAAATTGATTCTACCTTCGACCAAAGGGATACTTTGACCGCCACACGGTCTGGGTCTTCTTTCACCTGGCGGACTCTACGCCCCGGGAGCCTCTACAGTGACGTACCCATTGATACGTTTGCTTATAGTGCTTCGACCTTTACACATCGTATGTTTTTGATGGAACGCTCATACCCGAAAGGAGATTTTCGGGTAGAGGGTTGGTGCCATTACGTTTCCAAGTGGGATAAACTGACACTCTGGATCTTGTCACGGTTTCGGACCGAGCTTCGAGAGATTGGGTTGACTGCCGCGATCCGTGCTACCCAGGCGGGTGTTGATCTCAACAGGCACATGTTCCTCGCACTACTGGAGATGTTTGATGTCCATACCGGGACCTTTTTTACTCCGGTGGAGGAATTAGGGTTCGCACTTCATGAGATGTACGAGGTGTCAAAACTCCCTTGGGGGTCGGAACCCTATGAAGAGTACTTTCCCACCAACGAGGAACTTCAAGTCCTGGGGGACAGGGCTGAGGAGATGACGGCCGTCTTCAAGGAAGTGGCGAGTCATCATTACTATATGTAGAGACGGGATAGGAACGGGACGCAGCCTCATGTGACCGCTTGGAGAGATTATGTCTTTAGACAAGACAAGGAGGATCCCTCACAATTTTCCACTCCACCGGCGCTCTCTCGTAGCGAAGTGTTGTCCGAAATGAGTAGGTTAGGGGAGAAAAATCCCCGAGGAAATGAGGACCAGCAGTCAGATGCACGCTCCTACAACTGCTTCTGGCATCTTGCTTATCGGATGTCACCCAAGGCGGTGTTGGCGTCCTACCTAATGATATGGCTCCGGGATTGCGTGTTCGCGGGCGGATCCGGTGCCGTAGAGAGGGTAACCCGAAACTTAATCCTGCCAGCCGTGAAGCTGGTCTTCGGCCGGCGTTTGGCTCTTCTTTCCGCAATGGTATGTAACCTGCAGCGAGGTTTGAGTGAGTTTGCTGGAAATGTGATTCATGACAGAGGCCGAAATAATAACTTCCCGCACGCCGAACTGCCGTTTCACTATTTGATGGGATGGCTGATTTTGCATCATCCCAGTGTGATGAGTCCAGGCTCGGAAGAAGATTACAAGGCTGGAGATGCACTCCTTCGTCGTTTCAATCGGAGGAGCTGGTCACATACTGGTGTCCCTGTTTGTAAAAAGGTTTTATCCCGTCTTCAGGGTTGGAAAATTACCAAAGTTGGTCCAATCTACTTGGGCTTTGAGGCCAACGAAGATCTAAGGGATCTGGGCGAAGGTACCACCACTCTGCCTCAATGGGGATTCTGCTGGTTGCAGAGTACCCGGCCATCTCATCTGGTATACCGGAACAGGAATCAGTGCTACCTGGAACCATATTTGCCAAGCCGCTTTGCGCGGCAATTTGGTTATGCCCAGATGATGTTGGATAACCCCAGTATTTCTCTGGGGTATATTGGAAGTTTGTTGGATAGTGCACGAGCTTGGCATTACTATAATGCCGGATGTACCGGGGCTCGTTTTACGTTGCCCGCCCCAGATCCGCGGCCGTCCATTCTTTACTCAGCCGCCAAATTTTACTGTGCTATGGCCGCTGCGCCCTCCGGATATGACAGGGAGACCAGTCTTATTGCGGGTACCCAGTTAGCAATGACCGGGAACGTGCCGGTGAAAGCCCGATCGCATCGTCCGTCAGGGATAGGTCACCGGAGTGCCCCTTCCGCCTCTCAGGCAGAACCCTCGGGCGATCGATCAAAGCGATCTGCAGACGAAGGGATTGAATCTTCTGTACCGAAGAAGCAGAAGAAGGCGTCGTCACCGACGACGTCATCGGATTCAGCGTCCGCAGAGGTAAGGGCGTCCCACATAATCTGATTTTGGTTCCACTATTTACGAGACTTCACCTTCTTTTGTAGGAACCGTTAAAAAGAAAACCTCGTACTCCAAAGTCGGGTGGGAGCAGGCGAGAAGGGACTACGGGCTTGTCTGAAGTGCGTATCCCGCCGACCATGATGTCTCCCATGGAGGAAGATCCGGAGGATGCTGTTGACGTAGAGATTCCGGTATCCCCAGATTATGTCAGGAGGGAAACTGAGGGTGCAGCAGCTTCCGAGACGGCAAAGGCCAGAACGGAAGCTTCAAGTGCCGAAGGTTTAACAAGCACGTCATTTCCTGGTGGTGAAGAAGAATGGAGTTCGTCGTCTTCCGATGACGTTGCTCCAGAGCTGCAAGAGCCTGTTGCGGAGGCAACAGAAGTAGTTGAGACAGAGGAGAGGGTTGAATTCCCTCTTTATCATGATGAGGGGAGGTCGGCTGCATCATTGCCGAGTCCTACCCCGGCTTCAACCGTGGAAGTTGAGGCGGCTACCACTCAGGAGGTAGCGACAGATTCTGTCCCCGTTGAGGGACTCGATGATGAGACTCGTCTGTCAGTCAAGACCGCTACGATGGGTCAAGAGACAAGTGATAATCTCCCTATTCTGCCAAGGGAGGTACCAACCGTTGATAGGACGTTGGGGGTAGAAGAGGTGGCTGTTGACGTCGGAGGTTCCTCCGGGCTTGAGAAGGGTAAGGGTGTAGAACCCTCTGTAGCTCCTTCTACTTGGGGGACCATCTCGACGCCTGTGTCGGCTCCTTCTGTTGCTTCGGCTCCTCGGGCTAGAAGTCCAGCCCCTGTTGATGAAGAGCCCATTGATGCCGAGGTTCAAGCCTCGCTGGTTGAGGTTGGCGGATCTTCTTCCGGTCCGTAAAATGCAGTAGCTCCTCCAACTCCTGCCATGACACCGCAGGTCCTGGCGGATGCAGATGAGTATGTGAAATTCCTCGTCGAGGGGGTGTACAAAATGTTGCAGAAGGGTGTATCTGCTGTGATGGATGCCAAAGGGAGTTTTGCGACGGCAAAAGCTCTGGCAATGCCCTGCATCGAGCTGATTCGTATTCACCAAGGCCACGACCATATGGCCGAAATTCTGGAGGCTTCGGTGATTGAGCTGGATGAGCGGCTCGCGGAACTTCAACGCATCCAGCGAAACGACCTCTCTGTCCTGATAGATGCGGAGAAGGGGAAGCTGATTGCTGAGATCGAGTCTTCATACCAGGCCACCGTGGGCGTTTGGGAGCGCGAGGTGGCTGAGACTGAGGCTGCGGTAGAGCAGTTGTCTCAGTCCATGAAGACAACGGTGGAAACTCGAGCTGCATTGGAAGCTAATATCGCGGATATCGACACCCAGATGCGCCGCCTTGAAGACCAACGGGCCCGACTCCAGTTAGAGGTCGAGCGTGTCCGGGCTGAACATACAGCATTCAAGAAGGATGAAGCGACTTTCACTCAGTGGACTCTTGCCTTGGCGCAGCAACGACAACAGCTTGATGAGAAGCATGCAAGTGATACTTCCGCTGGGGCCGTTGAATTGATGCGCCAGGAAGCAGAGCGACGAGTCCTGGCGACGGTGGAGGCCCGCGCAGTCGACTTAAAGCTTCGAGTCAGGGAGCTCTCAGCCCATCCTGGGGAGATTCAGGGCCATAGCTTTTTTTCCTTTTTCTTTTGTGTTCTTTTGCAACCCTTGCTGGGGGATGATGTAGCTTCTTGTACTCCCTTTTTTGAAGAATAAAGAAGTCTACAACTTTTTTGTGATGTGTTCATCTTTTGTTGTCATGAACTTGATGATTTGTGTGGACCTATTATCTTTTGCGCACCTTGGTTTTCAGGTACAGATAATAAGTTTGAAGGAACCATTATGTTTGCTCAGAGGTAATGTGGACATGGCAATCATTGGGTTCGAAATGATAGAATCTCCCTACTCAGAGGTATTATGGACGTGGTAGGAATGATCTTGGGGGATACGCTGAACAACTCAGAGGTTATATGGACGTGGAAGTTCTGCGATAAATGTACAATAACGCAGGGGTTGTTTGTACAAGATGTTTACTCAGAGGTAATGTGGACGTGGTAAACATGAAGGGTAGCGTAGGCTTACGAAGTGTAAGATTCCGCTCTGTAGGGTATAGAGAGACAACTCAGAGGTAATATGGACGTGGTTATCTTTCTACTGGAAGATGCCACGGAACAGCTGGGTTCCGGAAGCGTATGAGGGGAAGTACATGTCTGAAGGATGTCAAGAATAGTACTTCTTTAGGAACTTGCCGTTGATGGGCATCATGAACAAGTCCCCATTGGGTTTGGCGAGGCGGTAAGCACCGTTTGAGTATACCGTCTCTATGATGAAAGGTTCTTCCCACTTGGGCTCGAACTTTTCTGGTGTCTTGTGGGTCAACACCATAGGTCTTCTGACTGCTAAAACCAGGTCGCCAACTTGGAAAGTCCTCTGTTTGACCTTCTTGTTGAAAGCCTGTGATATACGGGCTTGGTAGAGCTCGATGCGTTGTTGAGCTAGGAGACGCTTTTCGTCAAGTGCCTCCAGTTCCCGCAGACGACGACGTTGATTGTCCTCTTCTGTGAGTTTGTTTGTGATTGCTACGCGGAGTGAAGGTATCTATATCTCGAGAGGCAGTACTGCTTCGCTCCCATAGACCAGGGAGAATGGAGTGTTGCTTGTTGGGGTCCGTACCGTTGTGCGGTAGGCCCAAAGGCATTCGCCAAGCTTTTCGTCCCAGTCGTGTTTGTTGGATGACACGACCTTTTTGAGCAGCCTAACGATAGTTTTGTTGAATGCCTCAGCCAATCCGTTTACTGCCGGATTGTAGGCGGTTGAGGCCACGTTCTGAATGCGATTCTTGTCACAGAACCTGCTGAAAATGTGGCTGATAAACTGAGGACCATTGTCATGGATGATCCGCCGGAGTACTCCGAAACGGTAAATGACATGGTGTTTGATAAAGCTGACCACCCTGGAGCTTTTTACTTCTGCTAGTGGAACTGCTTCCGCCCATTTGGAGAAGTAGTCTGTGATGGCCAGGATGAAACGGTGTCCTCTCGATGAAGGAGGGGTGATTGGCCCTACAATGTCCATGCCCCAGGCTGCGAAGGGCCAGGAGGCGACTGTAGGATGTAGCGGCTCCGATGGTGAATGTATGAAGTCTGCATGAAGTTGGCACGCGTGGCACTTCTTAGCATATTCGACAGCATCGGCAGCCATGGTTGGCCAGTAGTAGCCCATACGTCGCAGTCGATCTTGTAACTTAGGACCGGGTTGATGAGCTCCACAAGTTCCGTCATGAGCTTCTTGAAGAGCTTCGGCTGCTTCTTCGTTGGACAGGCATCGAAGGAGGAGCCCATCGAAGGAGCGTCGGTACAGCGTTTTGGTAGCTGTATTGTAGTAGAATCGAAGAGAGCGTCTCCTGACTGAGACGGCTTCTTTCGGGTCCTCTGGAAGGATTCCATAGACAGCGAAGTCGATGAACGGGAACCTCCAGTCTCGGACATTAACACCAGTATTTGTCGGCATGGCGTGAGCCACCCGCAAGCATAGGTTGTTTCTGGGACAAATCAGATCTCGTCCTGTTACCGTGATATAGTGTTGAGTCCCAAAGGGCGCTGCTAATGAGGTTGCGAGGCCGGCCAGAGCATCGGCCTCCAAGTTTTGTAAACGGGGGACATGTTCAATGAAGAACCCGGTGAAGGTTGAAATGATGTTCAACACGACTTCATGATAAGGGATTAAATCTTCATGGCGAACTTCGTATTGTCCCCGAACCTGGTTTACGACGAGTTTTGAGTCGCCGTAAGCTTCCAGATGGTCGACCCCCAGCTGTTGTGCGAGCTGGAGTCCCATGACGAGTGCGTTATACTCGACAACGTTGTTGGAGCACGGCTTCGAAAGAGAGTACGCACGCTGGATGACCAGCTGATCGGGGGAGACTAAGACCACCCCCACTCCTGCGATGATTTGGCCTTTGGGGCCTGTTCTCGAAGCGCCGTCGAAGAACATCCGCCAAACAGAGCTTCCTTCGGTGACGTTGGATTCTTGGACCTCATCCGGGATGTCTTCATAGAGTTTTGAGGATTCTGGGATGGGGTGTACAGCTAAAAAGTCAGCCAGAGCTTGACCCTTAACAGCTTTTTGTGGCACAAATACCATGTTGTATGGTGTTAGCAAGATCGCCCATGTAGCCAGCCGGGAGTTCAATGATCCTGGCTTCGTCATGAGGACTCTGAGCAGATTGACTCGGGAAATGACATGAATTGTCTGACCCGAGACATAATGACGAGTTTTCTAGATGGCAAACACCAAAGCCAAGCACTCCTTTTCGACGGGGTTGTACCGGTGTTCGGCCCCGATGAGTGTTCGACTGAGGTAGTAGATTGCTTGCTCGTAGCTTGTATCGCTGTTTTGAGCCAGCAGAGCGCCAAGAGAATGATCCATGGCACGGACGTAGAGGAAAAACGGTTTGCCGGTGACTGGAGCTACCAGGACTGGTGGGCTTGTTAGGTAAGCCTTTATGTCGTCGAAAGCCTTTTGGCACTCCTCGGTCCAGACGTAGGAGACTCCCTTCTTCATGAGCTGAGTAAAGGGTTGACATCTACCGGAGAGGTTCGCTATGAACCTCCGGATATATGCCAGACGTCCCTGTAAGCCCCGAAGTTCTCGAAGGTTCTTCGGAGGGTCCATGTTGAGGATGGCTTTGGTCTTCTCAGGATCAACATGAATGCCTTTCGCTGTGATGACAAAGCCCAAGAATTTGCCGCTAGAAACCCCCAGAAAGGATTTAGCGGGGTTCATTTTGTGTGCCCGCATGAGATCGAAGACCGTCTTCAGGTCCTGTAGGTGATCTTCTTTGAGGCGGCTCTTGACTGCGATGTCGTCAACATAGCATTCGACTGTCCTGCGAAGATGTTAACGGAAGATGGTGCTCATAGCTCGCTGGTATGTCGCACCGGCGTTCTTCAAGCCGCAGGGCATTACTGTGTAGCAGAAAAGATCCTTTGGAGTCCTGAATGACGTGTGTTTTGCGTCATCAGGGAACATCTTGATTTGATTGTAGCCTGAATACCCGTCCATGAAGGACATGCGCTCAAAGCCACATGTGTTGTCGATCATCACATCAGTGATTGGAAGCGGGAATTCGTCCTTCGGGCAAGCAGAGTTGAGATCCCTGAAGTCGATACAGACTCGTATTTCCCATTCTTTTTGGTGACAGAACGATGTTGGCTACCCAATCCGGGTGTTGTTCCTCACGGATGAAGCCGCTGGTCAAGAGTTTGTCTACCTCCTGGTCGATGGCATTCATGATGTCCGGACGGAAGCGTCGTTGCTGTTGTTTGACAGGTTTGGCATCAGGTAAGATGTTCAACCTATGCATTGCGATCTGTGGGTTGAGTCCCGGCATGTCTTCATAGCTCCAGGCGAAGACGTCGATATACTCTTTAGCCAGTTGGATTAAAGATTCTCGATCTTCTCCTTCTAGGCTTTTACTGATGAAGATGGGTTTGGAAGAAGACCCATCCCCGAGGTCGATCTGCTCGACTTCGTCTTCGGTGGGAGGTTCACGAAGCTCAAAACGAGATTCCCATTGTTCCCCTAGGCGTTGGGCCCAGGGTTCTTCTTCGAAGGGTTCTGGCGCTTGGTCTTCGCCTTCACCTTTTTGAGGTTGTGCTGACGTCATGTTAGCTGACAGCACTTTCCTGAAGACTGATCCGATACTGGTATCGGAATCCCAAGTCGATGCTTCGGACGAGTGGGAATGTTCTATGTCTTCTGCATCTGAACTCTCTGGGGTTGATGGCGGCGTGACATAGCCTAACCCTCGTCCAGTCCGATTATAATAGTCCTGTGGCTTTCCATTGGGCATCGAAAGTCGGACAGGGAGATGCCGACCCTTGCTGTAGTTTAAGCCTTTGTTGCTTTTCAGGTCGTAGCCCATCTTTTGGATGATGTGCTTTGCCGCATCCGTGTACCGATAGACTTGTACTCTGCCGGTATCAGGTTCAGGCTCGATCGACGGGAGGTCCCGATGACGCTCGACTTTGCCCGAGATGATGGTGCCTTGGTCTCGGCTCCGTGGAGGGACTATGAAGACTCCTTGAGACGGGACTACTCGATTATGGTAGACGGTCGTTATTTGTGTTTGCAACGACCGTAGAGCGTGGTCTAATGTATACATGGCATTCCAGTGTGGAAGACAAGAATAATTAAAAGACACTCTATTATTGATAAAATATGAGATCTTATCCCGTGGGATTACATTGTCAAAGGAGGGCGCCTCTACATCAGCCGAGATATAATCACCAAGCTCCTCATCTGTAAGAACTGGGGGCGGACTAGGAGAGTCCAACACAGCTTTGGGGTCTGAGAGGGTTATATGAGCCTTCTCTGACACCTTGGATGACTGCGGCGGCTTGCCCTTGAGACGCACCTTGAGAGGCGCCTCGGCTACGCCTCCGGTGAGTGGTGCCTTCCCTTGTAATTTTGCCACCAGGGGAGCCGATGTTTGAGGTGGCTTTCCCTTGAGGCGTATCTTCAGGGGTGCTTCGCGAGCCGGCGCTTTCCCTGATAGCTTGATGCTCATTGGAGGCGCCTTCTGGGGTGGTTTCCCCTTCAGTCGGATTTTTAAGGGGGCGTCGGGAGTCGTCTCAGGCTCCATGTCCGGCTCTGCTGCCGTCTCTGCCTCATCATCAGCGTTGTTAGCTTCCTCCTCGTCAATGGGCTTGTACAAGTCGGAATCGGTGAAGTAGGCTTCAATTCCTTTGAAAGGATCGATATCTGCAAACTCCGTCCGGATGACGCCATTGGTGGATACATACTTCATACACTGGTGGAGCGTGGAGGGCACCACCATGTACTCATGCAGTCATGGTCGACCGAGCAGGATGTTGTAGTTGACCTCGACATCTACCACATAACAAGTCACCTCAGTTTTGAGGCTGCCAATGTGACACTTCAGTCGGATCTTGCCCAATGGCTCGCTCTTGCTAGCATTGAAGCCACTGATGGTTGTATTGGAGGGCGCCAGCCGATACATCGGGATCCCCAGCTTAGATAGCAGCGCCTTCGGAATGATGCTTAGGGAAGACCCAGGATCGATCTGAATCCGGCTCACCTTGACTGAGCCAATGTACCCTGTATAATACAGCGGTCGGTTATGTCGGTGATGCTTGAGCAGCATGTCTTGTTGGGTGAAAGTTATGTTAGGGATAACTTCATCCGCGCAATGACAGTGCGCATAAGTAGTTGGGAGGTCTTCAGGCTGCTTGACCTGACTGAGAAAGGATTCAGCGTCCTTCAGAGCTTCGCAGAGAGCTTCTCGGGAATCTTTAAAAGACGCAGGAGCTCGAACAAAGACAGGCACGCAGGTGTACTGGCTAATTGTGCCAGAATGTCGAAGTTGTGAGGCTTGGGCAGCCCCGAAGCATTCTCCTTCTGTAGAGGTCTGTCAAAACGGGCCTCCATCTGCTTCTGCTTATTGGCTGCTGAGGGCTTAGATGGAACCTCCTCAGGGATGGTGCTAGGAGGCACCACCTCGGCGGCGGCTTCGTCGGATTGGGAGTTCTGTTGTGCACGCGTTTGCACTAGAAGTGCCTCTTCTGTTGAAGAAGAGACTGTGCGGCAAGACTTGATCTTTCTGCCTTTTGATTTGGAGGTAGGGCGTACCTCCGATTGAGTCACCTCGGAGACGAGGTCGGGGTGAACCCAGAGGACCTCTCCTCGAGATGTGGTGAGCGGGGTGAGTCCACTCACATTGTCACGAGTAGGTGGTAAGTTTACCACCTCCATTGTCGCCTTAGGGATGGGGACGATGCCATCTTGTGTGGTAGTTGGCGGCAAGGTGCCGAACTGAAGCGAAACCACATTGGCCGACACCGTCTTCTCTTCATAGTCGACGGAGATAACATCCGCATTGATCATGCGTTGGATGTAATTCTTGAGGACGTAGCAGTCCTTGGTCGGGTGTCCGACAAACCGATGGTAGTGACAGTACCTTGGGTTGTCCACTTTCCCAACTTCATCGGGCCACTTTGGGTCCGGTAGCTTGATCTTGTCACCCTGCTTCAGTATCTCGAAAAGTTGCAGGGTGTCGTCATCATTGAATGAATAAACCTCCTTGGGTCTTGGTGCCAGTGGAGGCTTCTGAGTAGGCGCAGATGCGCCTTTGAGGCATTAACAGTCAATGCCTGTTTCCCCTTTGCTTCTCGTCCGGAGCTTTTAGCTGTGAACTTTTTCCTCTTATCGTCAAAGGCGGGGAAGCTGACACCCAGAAGACGTGCATTGGCCGCCTTCTTTTCTGCAGCTTCAGCTTCGATGATCAGGGAGCTCCAGTCAGGAGGGGGAGTAGAGTTGAGCCAGAGCTTTACTGCAGGCAACATGTTCATGCTGCAAGCGGAGAAGAGCGCATGTTCTGGCATGCCTGGAGGTAGCCTGAAGCAAGCCTGTCGGAAGCGTTCGATGAACGCCGAACCGTTTTTTTTCTCCTTCTGACGTATCTCTATGAGAGACGCCATCGTGGTCCTTTCCGCCGAGTAGAAGCGGTCGAGGAAGAGGCACGTCAGGTCATCGAAGGACGATATGGAATTGTCGGGGAGGCTGCAGTACCAGTCATACGCCACCCTTTCAGGGCCCCGACAAAGATATGGTGAGGAGCGCGTCTCCTTCGGAAGATGCCCTGTCTGTGACTGAAGTACGTAAGGTGGTACCGTCGCGGAGAGTCCTTTCCGTCGTATGGGGTGAGGTTTTGTGGTTTTATACTTCGGGGATAAACCACCTTGTTCCATAGGGGGATAGGTGGGGAATGCCATTTCTGGC
>JANAVB010016796.1:5256107-5265559 GCA_029216955.1 Iris pallida | reverse complement strand
CCACAAGTTCGTCATGAGCTTCTTGAAGAGCTTCGGCTGCTTTTCGTTGGACAGGCATCGAAGGAGGAGCCCATCGAAGGAGCGTCGGTACAGCGTTTTGGGAGCTGTATGTAGTAGAATCGAAGAGAGCGTCTCTGACTGAGACGGTTCTTTCGGGTCCTTGGAAGGATTCCATAGACAGCGAAGTCGATGAACGGGAACCTCCAGTCTCGGACATTAACACCAGTATTTGTCGGCTGGCGTGAGCCACCCGCAAGCATAGGTTGTTTCTGGGACAAATCAGATCTCGTCCTGTTACCGTGATATAGTGTTGAGTCCCAAAGGGCGCTGCTAATGAGGTTGCGAGGCGGCCAGAGCATCGGCCTCCAAGTTTTGTAAACGGGGGACATGTTCAATGAAGAACCCGGTGAAGGTTGAAATGATGTTCAACACGACTTCATGATAAGGGATTAAATCTTCATGGCGAACTTCGTATTGTCCCGAACTGGTTTACGACGAGTTTTGAGTCGCCGTAAGCTTCCAGATGGTCGACCCCAGCTGTGTTGTGCGAGCTGGAGTCCCATGACGAGGTGCGTTATACTCGACAACGTTGTTGGAGCACGGCTTCCGAAAGAGAGTAGCACGCTGGATGACCAGCTGATCGGGGGAGACTAAGACCACCCCCACTCTGCGATGATTGGCCTTTGGGCCTGTTCTCGAAGCGCCGTCGAAGAACATCCGCCAAACAGAGCTTCCTTCGGTGACGTGGATTCTTGGACCTCATCGGGATGTCTTCATAGAGTTTTGAGGATTCTGGGATGGGGTGTACAGCTAAAAAGTCAGCCAGAGCTTGACCTTAACCAGCTTTTTGTGGCACAAATACCATGTGTATGGTGTTAGCAAGATCGCCCATGGAGCCAGCCGGGAGTTCAATGATCCTGGCTTCGTCATGAGGACTCTGAGCAGATTGACTCGGGAAATGACATGAATGTCTGACCGAGACATAATGACGAGTTTTCTAGATGGCAAACACCAAGCCAAGCACTCCTTTTCGACGGGGTTGTACCGGTGTTCGGCCCGATGAGTGTTCGACTGAGGTAGTAGATTGCTTGCTCGTAGCTTGTATCGCTGTTTTGAGCCAGCAGAGCGCCAAGAGAATGATCCATGGCACGGACGTAGAGGAAAAAACGGTTTGCCGGTGACTGGAGCTACAGGACTGGTGGGCTTGTTAGGTAAGCCTTTATGCGTCGAAAGCCTTTTGGCATCCTCGGTCCAGACGTAGGAGACTCCCTTCTTCATGAGCTGAGTAAAGGGTGACATCTACCGGAGAGGTGCGATATGAACTGGATATATGCCAGACGCACTGTAAGCCCCGAAGTTCTCGAAGGTTCTTCGGAGGGTCCATGTTGAGGATGGCTTTGGTCTTCTCAGGATCAACATGAATGCCTTTCGCTGTGATGACAAAGCCCAAGAATTTGCCGCTAGAAACCCCAGA
Source organism: Iris pallida (assembly GCA_029216955.1). NCBI lineage: Eukaryota > Viridiplantae > Streptophyta > Magnoliopsida > Asparagales > Iridaceae > Iris > Iris pallida. The sequence continues at coordinate 5,264,085 of JANAVB010016796.1, read as the reverse complement.
AAGGATTTAGCGGGGTTCATTTTGTGTGCCCGCATGAGATCGAGACCGTCTTCAGGTCTGTAGGTGATCTTCTTTGAGGCGGCTCTTGACTGCGATGTCGTCAACATAGCATTCGATGTCCTGCGAAGATGTTAACGGAAGATGGTGCTCATAGCTCGCTGGTAGTCGCACGGCGTTCTTCAAGCCGCAGGGCATTACTGTAGCAGAAAAGATCCTTTGGAGTCCTGAATGACGTGTGTTTTGCGTCATCAGGGAACATCTGATTTGATTGTAGCCTGAATACCGTCATGAAGGACATGCGCTCAAAGCCAATGTGTTGTCGATCATCACATCAGTGATTGGAAGCGGGAATTCGTCTTCGGGCAAGCAGAGTTGAGATCCTGAAGTCGATACAGACTCGTATTTCCCATTCTTTTTGGTGACAGAAACGATGTTGGCTACCCAATCCGGGTGTTGTTCCTCACGGATGAAGCCGCTGGTCAAGAGTTGTGTTACCTCCTGGCGATGGCATCATGATGTCCGGACGGAAGCGTCGTGCTGTGTTTGAAGGTTTGGCATCAGGTAAGATGTTCAACCTATGCATTGCGATCTGTGGGTTGAGTCCCGGCATGTCTTCATAGCTCCAGGCGAAGACGTCGATATACTCTTTAGCCAGTTGGATTAAAGATTCTCGATCTTCTCCTTCTAGGCTTTTACTGATGAAGATGGGTTTGGAAGAAGACCCATCCCCGAGGTCGATCTGCTCGACTTCGTCTTCGGTGGGAGGTTCACGAAGCTCAAAACGAGATTCCCATTGTTCCCCTAGGCGTTGGGCCCAGGGTTCTTCTTCGAAGGGTTCTGGCGCTTGGTCTTCGCCTTCACCTTTTTGAGGTTGTGCTGACGTCATGTTAGCTGACAGCACTTTCCTGAAGACTGATCCGATACTGGTATCGGAATCCCAAGTCGATGCTTCGGACGAGTGGGAATGTTCTATGTCTTCTGCATCTGAACTCTCTGGGGTTGATGGCGGCGTGACATAGCCTAACCCTCGTCCAGTCCGATTATAATAGTCCTGTGGCTTTCCATTGGGCATCGAAAGTCGGACAGGGAGATGCCGACCCTTGCTGTAGTTTAAGCCTTTGTTGCTTTTCAGGTCGTAGCCCATCTTTTGGATGATGTGCTTTGCCGCATCCGTTGTACCGATAGACTTGTACTCTGCCGGTATCAGGTTCAGGCTCGATCGACGGGAGGTCCCGATGACGCTCGACTTTGCCCGAGATGATGGTGCCTTGGTCTCGGCTCCGTGGAGGGACTATGAAGACTCCTTGAGACGGGACTACTCGATTATGGTAGACGGTCGTTATTTGTGTTTGCAACGACCGTAGAGCGTGGTCTAATGTATACATGGCATTCCAGTGTGGAAGACAAGAATAATTAAAGACACTCTATTATTGATAAAATATGAGATCTTATCCCGTGGGATTACATTGTCAAAGGAGGGCGCCTCTACATCAGCCGAGATATAATCACCAAGCTCCTCATCTGTAAGAACTGGGGGCGGACTAGGAGAGTCCAACACAGCTTTGGGGTCTGAGAGGGTTATATGAGCCTTCTCTGACACCTTGGATGACTGCGGCGGCTTGCCCTTGAGACGCACCTTGAGAGGCGCCTCGGCTACGCCTCCGGTGAGTGGTGCCTTCCCTTGTAATTTTGCCACCAGGGGAGCCGATGTTTGAGGTGGCTTTCCCTTGAGGCGTATCTTCAGGGGTGCTTCGCGAGCCGGCGCTTTCCCTGATAGCTTGATGCTCATTGGAGGCGCCTTCTGGGGTGGTTTCCCCTTCAGTCGGATTTTTAAGGGGGCGTCGGGAGTCGTCTCAGGCTCCATGTCCGGCTCTGCTGCCGTCTCTGCCTCATCATCAGCGTTGTTAGCTTCCTCCTCGTCAATGGGCTTGTACAAGTCGGAATCGGTGAAGTAGGCTTCAATTCCTTTGAAAGGATCGATATCTGCAAACTCCGTCCGGATGACGCCATTGGTGGATACATACTTCATACACTGGTGGAGCGTGGAGGGCACCACCATGTACTCATGCAGTCATGGTCGACCGAGCAGGATGTTGTAGTTGACCTCGACATCTACCACATAACAAGTCACCTCAGTTTTGAGGCTGCCAATGTGACACTTCAGTCGGATCTTGCCCAATGGCTCGCTCTTGCTAGCATTGAAGCCACTGATGGTTGTATTGGAGGGCGCCAGCCGATACATCGGGATCCCCAGCTTAGATAGCAGCGCCTTCGGAATGATGCTTAGGGAAGACCCAGGATCGATCTGAATCCGGCTCACCTTGACTGAGCCAATGTACCCTGTATAATACAGCGGTCGGTTATGTCGGTGATGCTTGAGCAGCATGTCTTGTTGGGTGAAAGTTATGTTAGGGATAACTTCATCCGCGCAATGACAGTGCGCATAAGTAGTTGGGAGGTCTTCAGGCTGCTTGACCTGACTGAGAAAGGATTCAGCGTCCTTCAGAGCTTCGCAGAGAGCTTCTCGGGAATCTTTAAAAAGACGCAGGAGCTCGAACAAAGACAGGCACGCAGGTGTACTGGCTAATTGTGCCAGAATGTCGAAGTTGTGAGGCTTGGGCAGCCCCGAAGCATTCTCCTTCTGTAGAGGTCTGTCAAAACGGGCCTCCATCTGCTTCTGCTTATTGGCTGCTGAGGGCTTAGATGGAACCTCCTCAGGGATGGTGCTAGGAGGCACCACCTCGGCGGCGGCTTCGTCGGATTGGGAGTTCTGTTGTGCACGCGTTTGCACTAGAAGTGCCTCTTCTGTTGAAGAAGAGACTGTGCGGCAAGACTTGATCTTTCTGCCTTTTGATTTGGAGGTAGGGCGTACCTCCGATTGAGTCACCTCGGAGACGAGGTCGGGGTGAACCCAGAGGACCTCTCCTCGAGATGTGGTGAGCGGGGTGAGTCCACTCACATTGTCACGAGTAGGTGGTAAGTTTACCACCTCCATTGTCGCCTTAGGGATGGGGACGATGCCATCTTGTGTGGTAGTTGGCGGCAAGGTGCCGAACTGAAGCGAAACCACATTGGCCGACACCGTCTTCTCTTCATAGTCGACGGAGATAACATCCGCATTGATCATGCGTTGGATGTAATTCTTGAGGACGTAGCAGTCCTTGGTCGGGTGTCCGACAAACCGATGGTAGTGACAGTACCTTGGGTTGTCCACTTTCCCAACTTCATCGGGCCACTTTGGGTCCGGTAGCTTGATCTTGTCACCCTGCTTCAGTATCTCGAAAAGTTGCAGGGTGTCGTCATCATTGAATGAATAAACCTCCTTGGGTCTTGGTGCCAGTGGAGGCTTCTGAGTAGGCGCAGATGCGCCTTTTGAGGCATTAACAGTCAATGCCTGTTTCCCCTTTGCTTCTCGTCCGGAGCTTTTAGCTGTGAACTTTTTCCTCTTATCGTCAAAGGCGGGGAAGCTGACACCCAGAAGACGTGCATTGGCCGCCTTCTTTTCTGCAGCTTCAGCTTCGATGATCAGGGAGCTCCAGTCAGGAGGGGGAGTAGAGTTGAGCCAGAGCTTTACTGCAGGCAACATGTTCATGCTGCAAGCGGAGAAGAGCGCATGTTCTGGCATGCCTGGAGGTAGCCTGAAGCAAGCCTGTCGGAAGCGTTCGATGAACGCCCGAACCGTTTTTTTTCTCCTTCTGACGTATCTCTATGAGAGACGCCATCGTCATGTCCTTTCCGCCGTCGTAGAAGCGGTCGAGGAAGAGGCACGTCAGGTCATCGAAGGACGATATGGAATTGTCGGGGAGGCTGCAGTACCAGTCATACGCCACTCCTTTCAGGGCCCCGACAAAGATACTGGTGAGGAGCGCGTCCTCCTTCGGAAGATGCCCTGTCTGTGACTGGAAGTACGTCAGGTACCGTCGCGGAGAGTCCTTTCCGTCGTATGGGGTGAGTGTTTGTGGTTTATACTTCGGGGGATAAACCACCTTGTTCCACTAGAGGGGATAAGGCTGGGGAATGCCCATTTTCTGGCGTTCCTCTTGCCTATTCTTGGACTTGAAGCGCTCCCGCAGGTCTTTGATCATTTCGACCACATCCTCCGTAGAGCTAGGAGTCGGGGAAGGAGGTACCATCTGGATTGGAGCGTTTGAGGGCTCCGAGGTCCGTGGTGCTTCTGTATCTGAGGGCGCCCGTTGGAGGGGCACACTCGACTCCCCATTAGCTCCTGGGTCAGGACCAGTTGAAGGTGTCCTGATCAAGGCTGACCGCATCTCAAATACTGCTTGGGTCAATGCTTGCATAGAGGCAGAGAGGGTTTTGAGTCCTCCCTCCAATGAGTCTATGCGCTGGCCTATGTCCTGTGACGGTGCATCAGACTCGACATCATCCCCAGCCATGTATACTGTCCTGACGCGGCCAGGAGTGGATGGATTGGTTGAGGCTTCGCTTTCGGCCTCACTCTCATGTGGGGGAGTCACTTCTCCTGGTGTTGGGCCACCCCCAGCCACATTCTGGAGTTCATCTCCAATAGGCGCATCTGCAAGGGTCTGCTTGCCCTCAGCTCCGTCTTGAAGGACCTCTTCGTTTCCAGAACTACCCCCGGCAGTGTCCTGGAGGACATCCTCATTTTGAGGGGCTTCAGGGAGAGTAATCTCGCCTTGATGATGAAGATCCGCCGCAGCTGTGCTTTGGACATCTTCGTCTTCGGAAGGAGGCTCAACAAGGGTCTGGCTACCCCCAGCTTCCTCCAAGGACTTCTTCCTCGACCGAGTGCCTTCAAACACTCCAGAGGTCGAGACAGCTGCCTTGGTTTTCCTCGGCTGGCTTTTGGATGAAGACGAGGAATTGGCAGTCGTCTTCCGGATTGATGAGGAGTTGGAGACCACGTTGCATGAAGCAACCTTTGGCTCCTCTTCAGCTGACACCTTCGTCCCAAGGCGACGTCGGAGAGGTGTCGATGATTGCAGTCGTTGGAAGACCGACTGTCTTAGTGGAGCTGCCGCCTCGCAACAGCAGTTGATGGTGACCACCGCACAAGTATGCCCCGTAAGAGGCGCATCGTGCTTGTTGGTCGACTCTCCTGACCGACGCTTGTGAGTGATCACGTTGCGTAGGTCGTTGGAGGAGAGTGGTGCCTTTACACCCCCTTCAGACGTATGGCAAGGCCAAACGCCGGGGTGGTCAGGTGAGTGCTGCGCCCCCTGATCTAATACCAAGCAGGCATCACGATCAGTAGTGGGGGAACCACAACATTTGAAGTGACTTGAACGGACCTCAAACGCACAACCAGAGGAGGCGCGTGAGTTCAAGACCACTGAGTTTGCCTCTCTCGACTTGGTTGTGCACGCAGCAGATGCGCCCAGGCGAGATGAGGACATTGAAGACCTCTGGCCGGCTGCTGGCATAGCACGTCTGTGGCGCATGGCCCGTGCCGCCTTAGATTTCTTCGTACCAGCCCGCTGGGGCGCATAGTACTTAGCATCCAAATTCTCCTCGCCATTACAGCGAGTGAGTCTGTCAAAGACAGAGGCTTTTTGTGACGCATCAGAGGTGATGCGCGGGGCATTGGCTGCGCCCCTGCTCCGTCGACGTATCTTCCTCGCCTGAGAGGGAGATAGCTGGGGAACGTGGTCGGCCGCACGCTTCCCCAGGAGATATGCTGCATCGGCGGGCGCACCTTGGTTGCTGAGGACGTCAGCAGGAAGGGAAGGCTGGATTGCTGCATCCCCTTCAGTGGTGGTGCCCGAGGCGTCGACCTTGCGCACCCAGGCCGTACGGATCTTCTTCGGCTTTGGTAGCCGCTTCGAAGGACTCGCACTTCATTCAGAAATGAACTCCTCGTACGCCTGTTGATTGAGGCGCATGACCAGCATCTTGTGGGAGGAGCCCACCTTCACATCGTCGGCCTGTGACACGACTTTCTCAGAAGAGGAGAAAGAAGTCCCCAGCAGAGTCGTCAGCTTGTTTGCCATTAAAATTGTTTGATTGAAAACTTTAATACAAACAGAACAGTGTTACAATGTAGGACTTAGATGTAGTCCTAGGAGTACACTTTTGTTTAAGCTGGGTCCTTAGTGCCAATGGAGCGAGTGGTAATGCGTTGACTCCGTTGACGGGCTGACGACGGTTATCGGTTCTCTGAAGGTGTGGATTGCTCTGGGTGCTGGAGCTTGCTGAGAGGAGGAAGACGTTGAGTGTCTGTATCTGCCTCTCTGATGATTCCTTGTATGTTCGTTGTGGATTCTGTGTGTGTGTGAAGGAGAAGATCCTTCTATTTATAGTTTTGCAGGCTGGCTGCTCATGCACGCATGTAGGATACGCCGGTGTGTGGGGACGCCACGTGGAGGTTGCTGATGGAGGCGCGTAGATGATGCGCCCTGATTGAGGGGGAGAACTCTTCATACTGCTGTTGTGAGCCGGCACGTAGCAGAAGGGAAGATCTTTCTGTTGCTGAAATCTTGGACGAGTTGAGTCAAAGGACACGTGTCATCGACCCATGGCTCGAAGATCTCGGATTTGGTGGGGGAAGTAATCTGGTGAGCTGCGCCTTGATTGGGCGCAGGAGGAGGCTGCAGCTCATAACATTTAGGGGTTACAAAACCGTTTAGAGTGCATGGCTTTTGAGGCGCATGCAGGCGACTTTCCTTCTGTCTTTCGGGATCAGAGATCAGTCTGGTGCGCATGGCTTTTGAGGCGCATGCAAAGCTTCAATTGGAGACTCTTCTTCTGTCTTTAGGGATCAGTGAAGGGTCTGAGGCGCATGGCTTTTGAGGCGCATGCTGGTTTGGACGCATGGCCGTAGAGGCGTATGCGGATGGACACGTGGCAGTAGCCGTCGGAATAGAGTCATGATGATGCTGACGTTGCCGACGCTTCGTTCTCTGAAAAAGCTGAACTGTTCAGACTTTGGGAAGCGTGCTACCAACTCTGGTGTCAGTTCAACATTTAATGTTTGTGACGTTCGATGGACAGCTGAGTGGACACATTGGTTGGTGTTCCACTCGGTATGGAGATGTGAGGGGGCGCATCCTCTGTGATGCGCCGGGTACTGTGGGCGCGTCTGTGTGATGCGCCTGATGCTGTAGGGCGCGTCCATGTGATGCGCTGTTTGGCTGGCGCATCCGACATGTCCATTAATGACGCGGCTGTCTCGCTCCTCGAGTGCTATAAATAGCCGTTTGGCTGAATTCGAGGCGTCCCGTTCATCCATTTAATGCAAATTCATTGCACAAAATTCGGAGGGTCATCCACTTGGCGCGTGGGTTTGATTTGCCCGGCCTATAAATAGTGGCATGGAGAGAAGGTTTGCTCCTCATTCCCTCACGTACTTCCAACATGAACTTGGATATGTGGGTGCATTCTGTTGACGAAGTGCTCCCGAGGGTGAAGATGAGACGTCGTGTTGTCCTCGATGCACTTGAAGGTGACTGTTACATCCAAAAGACGGAGTCGAGGGCTTCTGAGGCAGGCGGAAGGTGCCTGTTGCATCCAAAGATAGGGATGTTCGGGCCTCGTCTCCGTTGTTCCGGAAGAGCCGTAGATCGGAATGGTGGTGCTAGGCTCTCTCTTCCTTCAAAGTAGGTACCGCCCACTTTGATTGTGTTGAAAGCTCCTTGTGCCATGATTTCGATCACGGTCTTCCTTGGTCTTTGGAAGCTCTTTCGAAGCCTCCCCTGGCCACAGCTTTGCCGTGCTCTTCTCTTCCTTGGTTCCAGCTAGAGGGTTAAATGCTTTGTGTAATCGAAGCACTTATCAGGTGAGCCTGGCTGGAAGAGCGGCACATAACTAGGCTCTGCTCGGCCAGGTGAGCCTGGTTGGAAGAGTTGCTCATAACTGAGCTGTTGAAGGGATGCACATAACTGAGCTGCTGAAGAGATGGTAGGATGCGCTTGGCTGGAGGCGCATGACATCTGCTGCGCCTAACTGACAGCGCATGATGACTGCTGCGCCTATCGGAAGGCGCATGGTGGTTGCTGCG
>JANAVB010016796.1:5138607-5251107 GCA_029216955.1 Iris pallida | reverse complement strand
AAACACCCTGTTGCTCCAGCGCAATCTACTGGGGGTAGTCTTTTGACTATTCCTCCCCCTTCTCAGAACAAAGGAAAAGGCCCGTTGGTCTTTTATCAAACTTCCTCGTCTCATGACTTGGAAGACAACAGAGGGAAACGCTCTTTAGCTAACCGTTCTTCACAAAACAAAGGAAAAGGTCCTTTGGTCTTTTCTCAGTCTTCCTCGGTTTTTACCGTAGAAGATCAATTTGAATGTGCTCCGGCACCAATCAGTACAAGAACTCTCTCCAACAAGAGTTCCTCTTACCTCCTTGCCAAAGAGAAGTGTACTGATCAAAGAGGTATTCTGCCTACTCCGGTAGCGGAATTCCAAGATCTCCCAACTCTAAAGATATTCTGCTCAAAATAGGGAAAATTGGTGGTGTCTCAGACAGAAATCCCTGGGGGTGAATTTGCTGATCTAAGAACTTATCTCAATAGACCAACTTCGGCAAAACGTAAACAGCCAATGCCGAAGACCAACCAGCTTCAGAGACAAACTTCCAGGATCAAAAATTCGGACACCTATGCTAATGAAGTGAGTACTTCCCTGTACACTCAAGGGACAAAACATTTGAAGAACCGAACCATGTTCCGAATGTTGTCAAAGAACATATCCCACAGACTTTTTCTCGTCCCGTCATTGTTCCCGATCTCCGAGAACACCTCAAGCAAAAGCGGGACAACTTCTCAACACCTCCAGTACAACCACTTGGACACTATTGTAATCACAAGGTTGTCATCAAGTGTTGTTGTCAGACAACAAAACGATCTGTCTTCGATCGTCTGAACTTTACAAAATTTGAACCTATGTCAGAAGATGAAGACGAAGTTCTGTACGCTTCTGTCAACATGACTTCCCGAGACACTGGGGGTAGAAAGTGCTCCAAGCACGGAAAGCCTAGCAAGCCAAGCCAACGGTATTTGGATCTACTCCAAGAATCTTCTGATGGAGTATTCCAACATACCCGATCCCGAAGCCGAGATGCAATTGGGCAAAGGAATCTTCAAGATCCCTCCGGTCATCTTCCTCTTTCTCACTCAGGAGATGATTCTTTCTCTGACTATGATGCATACAATGAAAGTTCGTAACAGACAGTGTCTTCCACTGTACCTAGAGAAGTGACAGCTTATGTTGTCACTGAAGACCCAGATGCTTCCAGTTCAGCAAGTCAAGAACAGCGAATAGCTGCACTAGAAGACAAGTTGAAGACCATGGCCGAAATGGTTGCAAGTATGCATTCTATCATTGTGGCCCAACATACAGTACCACCGACTGTACCCGCTACAAATCCTAAGATCATAGCATCGTCGGTGCCTGTCAATACAGGGCTGGGGGTAGCATCTCCTCAAATACCTCATGTACAGATTCAACCTACACCCAGTCAGTCAGGTGCTGGGGGTAGTGCTTACCATACTGTTCCTCCCCCTAACACTCTGATTCAGCCTGCTCCTTCTACATCATTGGAGGATGCTAATGAAGCTGTCAAACTCTTGCGCACTCAATTCGATGCCTTCAAAGAGAAAGACAACTTACAGAGATTGGGGGATCAAACAACCCTACCCAGTTGAATGGAAGGAAGTCCCATTTCCTCTAAAGTACAAAATTCCAACAATCTCGCTGTTTGATGGCAGCACTTCTCCCAGTCAGTTCATTAACCACTTTGAGGTAATGACTGTCCAACTTCAGCCAAATGACGCTCTTCTTACCAGGGTATTCGTCGGCTGTTTAGCCGGTGTGGCATACGATTGGTACAGGAGCTTGCCCGATGGCTGTATCACTTCCTTCTCAGGTCTAAAACAGATCTTCTTGGAACGATTCTATGAGGGGATCAATGACATGACCATGTCAGCCCTTAATAAAATCAAACAAAGTCATAATGAAACTGCTGAGAGTTTCATTGAAAGGTTCCGTCGAGAAGCTTTAAAAATGCCTCCTGGAACTTCGGTCGCTGTGACTATAGACACCTGCAAGGAAAATCTTTTGCCTATCATCAGCATGTGGACGGGGTCAACTCAGTTTCAAGACTGGCCATCCTTCATTGTCAACGCTAAAGCAGCTGAAGTTAGCGCTGACAAGTTCAAACAGTTAGGGGTACACATGTCTAACCCCGACCGAGACGAACATCAGACATCAGGTGGTGGTAATCACCAGAACAACCGCAAGGGAAAAGAGACTTTGAATATCAACTTGAAGAATAAAGAATCTCTGGCGGTCAACGTAGCTCCACCTATGTCTACTTCTACTCCTTCTGCACCTCCACCAAGGGAACCTCGTCCGAAAGTAGAGTACTCCTTTGACGAGAATGACACCGTGAGCATCTTTGATTGCTTGATTAAAAGCAATAAGCTCCAGCTCCCAGATTCGAAGAAGCCTGATGAGGTCGGTAAGACTGATCATCCTAAGTACTGTGTCTATCACAGGTTCATTGGGCATCCCACTCGAGCATGTTATGTGCTCAAAGGCAAAATTTAAGAGCTAGTCAATGCTGGTGTTGTCACTTTGCAGTAAGACGAGAAGACTGTTACCGCAAACATGGTCTCAGTTCAATTTGGTGACTTTCCTCCGCAGATGGTACAGCATGGTGTCATCCCTATCCCCAAAGCTACTCTTGAGATCAAGAATCTCCCTCCTCCACGAAGCGAAGGTCTCGTCCCCTTATCTCTTGACAATGGCGAGATTATGTGGATTCACCCTGATCTCGCTTCAGAGTTCGAAGTTCCCTCTTCCTCCTCCAAGAAGAAAGATCGCTCCAAGGACAAAACAAAGATCTGCAATATGGTGTCTTTTGACCCCATAGTTGACGAGGAAATCCTGCTGGGCACCAGATCAGGGAAAGCCTATCTAAAGGATTACCCTGAAGCTCAGGAGAATCCTGCTTCTTCTTCTGAGCCTGCTCCAGTGCAACCTGCTTCCACTGAGGATATTCCTACTGCATCCTTACCGGTTGTAGAACCTACTCATCCCTCTAAGCAGACAGCAGCCGACAAAGGCAAATAATAAGTCCGCTTCGACAAACCTTTGAAGAAGTCATCTCCTTTTGGACTTGAAAAGCCTTACAACTTTGATATCTTGGCTCAACTAGCCAATACACCGGCCCGGCTGTCAATTTTCGAGCTCTTGCGCCTCTCCAAAGAGACTCAAGAAACTCTGAGTCAGGCTCTCATGCAGGCGAAAATCTGTCTAGCCCTTTTAAAGAAGCCGAAAGCAGAGCCAGTCTCTTACCTTCATTGTCATAGTGTGTTGGAGTTAATTCCAAACATTACCTTCACACAGGATGACATGCTGATGGAAGATAATAGGCATGACCGTCCTCTATACTATACAGGATAAGTCGACTCGATGAAAGTCGATCGTATTCTAATAGATCCTGGGTCTGCTCTCAGCATCATGTCGAAGACAATGTTAGATGCATTGAATATCCCAGTACATAGTCTCTCCAGTACAATCACCACCATCCTCGGGTTCAACCAGGGAAGGAGTGAGCCTCTGGACAAGATTCGCCTAAAACTCCAAATAGGCAATCTCCGCACAAAGGTGACCTTCTATATCATTGACAACCATGGTTGTTCTTACAATGCTCTGTTGGGGAGACCATTCTTACATGAACACAACATTGTTCCTTCGACTCTCCATCAATGTTTCAAATATGTCGATGACAATGGAGAAGTTCAAAAAGAGGTTGATGATCTCTATCCTTTCAAAGGTGTCGAAGCATACTACAATGATGCTCGTATGTACAAAGATGAGTTTATGAAAGTTGTACTGGCTCTGGACACTGAAGAAGAACAAGAAGCAGTGCCTAATGACACTCTCATCATATCTGTTAAAGGGCATGTTTCTCGTCCTCAATCCTTCAAACCACTGGCTATTCACTTGTCAGTCCAAAAGCAACCAATTGATGATGGTCTGAATCAAAGGGAGCTCACCTCTTCTGAGCCACTTGTTATTGACTTATGTCGTAACAAGAAAAAAGGAAGTTCACCTCTTCTGAGCCACTTGTTATTGATTTATCTCATAACAAGGATAAAAGGGAGCTCACCTCCTCTGAGCCGCTTGTTATTGACCTCCGTCGTAACATGGCCAATCCTCCTCCACGTTCTTCTTCTCCCCCTCTTGTAATCAATCTGACCAAGCCTGCTAAGGCTAAAGGTCCTGTTGTAAATACAGATGTACAAATTAATGAAAAAGTATATACTTTCCAGTATACTGATGTCATTTATCATGCTAAGTGCTATTTGGATATGTTAGATAGCTTTCAGTCATTTACAATGGGAGTTGTACAGTCTCTTCAAACAGAAGTCTTACTCGAACACCCAGATGATTCATACTTTGTTGTCCCTTCTCGAAAGAAAGGCGAGAGTCCGATACTTTTTGGTAAAGGACCAGAACAAAAATTCAACTATACGGATGATAGCAAAAGTAACGATACAGGACATCTTCAACTTCATTGTTACAGTCAACATTCAAAAGACATCATCCGAAAGATGGATTATGACTTCAAGAATGGCCTCAACTACGGTAAGGGTAGAAGAACTCCTATCCGTACAGCCGTTCCGAAAAAAATCAGAGATGTACTACAGCAGGACCAAAAGAAGTCTCGGATATTCTTCACTTTCGGTATTATCCCCAGCAGCCTCTGAATTCGATAGCGAGGAGCGCTCTAACTCTTCTGATTCCAGATCATGGGATTCTGACATAAGCATCGGTCAAGTTCATTAATTGATCGTATCGTCTAATATGGTCTCCGTTGAACTTCCAGAAGGTTATGACGAGGATGTTGAAGAAAATCCTGAAACAGATCCTTGGGCTCAACGAATAGATACCCAATGGGAACTCCGATTCGAACAAAGAGAACCTCCTACCGAAGATCAATTAGTTCAAATTGATGTCGGAGAGAGCGGGTCACCTCGTCTAATATTCATTAGCAAGAATCTTCCAGAGGCAGATAAGCAAGAATTAATTCTTCTTATTCAAGAATATATTGACGTCTTTGCCTGGAGCTATGAAGACATGCCAGGTCTAGATCCCAAAGTTGCTACTCACAAATTGAACATCCTGCCTAATGCAAAACCGGTCAAACAGCAACAACGGCGTTTCAAGCCAGAAATGATGGACGCAATCGACGATGAAGTCAAGAAGCTCATCGCTTGTGGCTTTATTCGAGAAGAGTAGCATCCTGATTGGGTAGCTAATGTCGTTCCAGTTCTGAAGAAAACCAAAAAAGTTCGAGTCTGTATCGACTTTCAGGATCTTAATGAAGCCTGTCCAAAAGATGAATTTCCTCTCCCTATCACGGACGTCATGATTGACAACACCTGTGGGTTCGAGCGAATATCTTTCATGGATGGATTTTCCGGATACAATTAGATTCGGATGAATCCTGAAGATGAAAAATACACTTCTTTTCGCATTCCTCGCGGAGTCTATTGCTATACCGTAATGCCATTTGGTCTCAAGAACGCTGGTACAACTTACCAACGAGCCATGAGTACCATCTTTCGAGATCATCTTCACAAGACCGTCGAATGCTACGTTGACGATATTGCTGTCAAAAGTCGTCTAAAGGAAGATCACATCCAAGACTTGAGAACTATCTTCAACCTCATGCGCCAACATCAACTCAAAATAAATCCCACCAAGTCATTCTTGGGTGTCTCTAGTGGCAAATTTCTCGGCTTCGTCATTACCTCTAAGGGTATACACGTGGATCCCGAGAAGATCAAAGCCATTCAAGAGATGCGTCCTCCACGTAACCTAAAAGAGCTACGAGGATTCCAAGGTTGACTTGCGTACATCAGGAGGTTCATTTTGAATCTGTCTGGACGCTGCAGACCATTTACTCAACTAATGAAGAAGGGTGGATCTTTCATTTGGACCGAAGAATGTCAACGAGCATTTGACGACATAAAGCGATATCTCATGAACCCACCAGTCTTGGTGCCACCAATCTCTGGCATACCGTTCTTAATGTATGTCCGTACTATGGATCATTCATTGGGTGCTTTACTTGCCCAAAAGAACAAAAAAGGCCATGAACATGCCATCTACTATTTCAGTCGTACTATGATTGGTACTGAACACCGTTATAATCCAGTCGAAAAAGAATGCCTAGCTCTTATGTTTGCTGTTCAGAAGACTCGGTATTACATCATTGGCCAAACTATTCATGTCATATCCTGAGTTAATCCTCTTCGGGTACTGATGAAGAAACCCAGCACACTCAATTCTCGGCTGGCTACATGGGCCATTCTGCTAGCCCAATATGACATGATATATGTTCCACAAAAGTCTGTCAAAGGTCAAGCACTGGCAGACTTCTTAGCAGCTCATCCTGTTCCAGAGACATCTAAACTCTATAATGAAATTCCAGACGAGACACTGGAATCAAATATGATCTCCGAAGAATTTTCTACTTGGTGTCTATTCTTTGATGGTGCATCCAGGATTGGACCCAATGGTGCCATTGTTGCAGGAGTTGGAGTTGTCCTTGTTTCTCCAGATGGGTCTGCTATTCAAAGAGCCTATTCCTTAGATGAGCCTTGCTCCAACAATGTAGCAGAATACAATGCTATACTCATCGGCCTTCAGCTAGCTAAACAACTAGACGTCGAGTATCTTGAAGTCTATGGTGACTCCAAGCTGGTTGTTAACCAGGTTAGAGGAACCTATGAAGTTCGCCATCAAGATCTAGTGCCTTACTATGAAGCGGCAATCAGCATGGCTACATCATTTAAAGCCTTCTTCATCGAATATATCCGTCGAGCTTGCAATACCGAAGCTGATGCTTTAGCCAATCTTGCAGCAGTCTTAGCCATTCCTATCAAGAGACAGCAGGTGGTGGTTATCTCTAATCGGGAATTATTCTGCGTCGAAAACAATCGTAATATTGAGTTCAGTAATCTTACTGAAACCAATGTTATCAATGAAGATTGGAGAACTCCTTTCATCGACTTCGTAGTTCATGACATACTCCCTGAAGATCCTAAGGAAGCTACGAGTATTCGTCGGCGATCTATGCGATTCTACTACAATCAGATCACCAAAACTCTCTATCGTCGGACTTATGACGGCTTACTCTTACGCTATCTTGCTGGTGATGAAGCGAAGCAAGTATTACGTGAAGCTCACGACGGTGTCTGCGGAGCACATCAACCCGGTCCTAAGCTACAGGATCGTATCCGACGCATGGGTTACTATTGGCCCTCTATGGTATCTGATGCCATCGAATATGCGAGAAAATGTCGAGCTTGTCAAATCCATACAGATTTCATTCATCAACCGTCAGAATTCCTTCATCCGACTGCTGCTTCCTGGCCTTTTGAAGCCTGGGGCATGGACGTTATAGGTCCCATCAATCATCCTTCTTCTAGAGGACATCAGTTCATACTGGCAATAACCGACTACTTTTCCAAATGGACCGAAGCTATACCCTTGGCTGAAGTCAAAACCAGCAGCGTCATCAACTTCGTCAAACACCATGTCATCTATAGATTTGGTATACCTCGACGAATCATCCATGACAACGGACCTCAGTTCATCAGCCAAAAGTTCACAAGGTTCTGTGACGATCATCAGATTGACAATGTCGCTTCGACAGCTTACAATCATGCTGCTAATGGCTTAACTGAAGCTTTCAACAAGACTATCATCAAGCTCCTCAAGAAGTTTGTATCTACTAACAAACAAAACTGGAGTGAAAAGCTTGGAGAATGTCTTTGGGCCTACCGTACTACGGTCCACAACCCTACAGGCTGTACACCCTTCTCTTTGGTGTACGACTGTGAAGCAGTTCTACCCCTGGAACTTCAAATTCCGTCTTTGAGGATTGCTATCGCCAACGAGCTCACTACAGAGAACAACGATCTTCTTCGACTTCAAGAATTGGAGGCGCTCGATGAGAAGCGGTTAATGGCTTAACAACATATTTAGTTATACCAAGCCCGCATATCGAAGACTTTCAACCGCAAAGTTAAAGTCAGAGCCTTTCAGAAAGGAGAGCTTGTTTTAACCGTCAGACGTCCTATGACTATGACTCACATGAGCAAAGGCAAATTCGATGCGAAGTAGGAAGGACCGTACATCGTGAACAAAGTCTTCTCAAATGGAGCCTATCAACTCACAGAGCTAGACGGTCGAGTTGCAATGATGCCTATCAATGGCAAGTTCCTCAAAAAGTATTATGTATAAATGTAAAAGACATTGCTTGTAATCATCAGACAAGTTCATAAATAAAATTCAATTTTATTTCATCATGAATGATAGTACATAATATCAAGGAAGGTCACTATCATCCTTGTCAAAATTGGGACGCGGGCCACTGCTGTCCTTATCGAAGACATAGTCGATAAAAGAGCCGAGAACATTCTTGTTCGAACCCACCAGGAACTTGCAAGCAGCCATACTCATGGCTTTTTCTTCTTCAGTCTTCCCTGGTTCAAGAAGAAAGTCCAAGATGTCCTTTGGCAGGTTGGGTGCAGACGAACCTTCGCCTGCCTCTGTCTGCTTTGGCTGGGCCGTCTCGACTGGACGTTCTTCAGTAATTGCTTTTACCTTCGGGGCGATCTCAGCCTTCTTGGATGCATCTCCAAACGACATCTTTATGTTGAAAAGTGTAAGTGATCATTTCATCTAATTTTCTGTTCTATTTATAGACAGAGAGTCGTAAGACAATGAAGCGACATATTCATCCAACGGTTTGCCGTTCATCATATTCATCCGATGGTTCGCCCGTTCATCATATTCATCCGACGGTTTGCCCGTTCATCATATTCATCTGACGGTTCGTCCATTCATCATATTCATCTGACGGTTCATCCGTTCATCATATTCATCCGACGGTTCGCCCGTTCATCATATTCATCCGACGGTTCGTCCGTTCATCATATTCATTCGAGGGTTCACCCGTTCATTACATTCATTCGACGGTTCACCCGTTTATCATATTCATCTGACGGTCCGCCCGTTCATTACATTCATCTGACTGTTCACCCGTTCATCACATACATCCGACGGTTCATCCGTTCATCCATTCATCTGACGGTTTGTCCGTTCATTTCATTTATCTGATGGTTCATCCGTTTATTTTATTCATTTGACGGTCCACCCGTTCATCTTGACGATTTATTTCGTTCACACATTTTGACGAATCATCTATTTCGTTCATATCAGCAACTTGTCATCTTTGATTAAGTTGTCTACTGAAATAATGATATTCAACAAATTATATTCTGCCATGTCCACATTACCTCTGAGCAGATATAATGAATATAATTATTTTCCAAAATCAAGAAATATATCATGTCTTGCACCTCTGAATATATTTTCTATTGCTATTATTTATATCTGAATAAGATATGCAATAAATAATAGAGCCACAAAGAAAATATCCTTTTATTGATCAAAATTGAAAGACATTACAAAATTACATGTCACAAAAATTGAAGATACAAAAAGTCTTTCTCATTCCGCTGTCGGGGTCATCAAGTTAGTCATCTGCTGCTTTAAAGATTGCAGTCGCTCCTCACGAGAGTCCATCACTCGCTTCCTAGCTTCCTCCATCCCAGACTTATCGTCGAAAGACGACATGGTTACTAATTTGCGAGAGATTTTAGCTTGATGAGTTGCGATATACTCATCTCTTTCCTGAGTCAGAGCGTTCAGTTGTTGAACTGCAGTCTGGTGTTGTGTGGTCTCATCCTCCAGAGCAAGCTGAACAAGTCTCAGCTCTTCTTGAAGACAGGCAGATTCTGCTTGCAGCTCAGCAACTTTCCTCTCCTTCTCTTCAGCAACAGATGCTATTGTTTCCACTTGGGAATTATACTCAGCAGACTTAGTAGAGAAAGTGTCCAAGAGAACTTGGAGATCAACCTTTGCAACTGCAACTTCTTGTGACATCTTCTCGAATTTAGCCTATACCAAGAGCTCCATCTCCCCCTATTAAGCTCTTTGTAAATCTTAACCGATGCCTCCAGCTCATCTAGTACATGTTCAAGAAAAACGGCCTGAGCTTCGTCGCCTTGACTGCGGATGGCATTGATCAAATAGGAGGTTGGACCTCTAACTGTAGAGAAACCAGCATCTTCTTTCTCTATCACCCTATCTACAAAGGGTCCCAACGAATTAAAGAAAAGGTTGGAAAAGGAGCTAATGATAAATCGGTTAGTAGCCAGAGCACCAGGAGTAGCAGCTACTCCCATAGACGTCGAAGCAGCAGCAGGTGTCTGTGCAGATAGACGTTCAGCTTCTTCCATTTGAGTAGAGGGCTCTTTAGACAAGGGAGCCATGGTAGAGCTGGCTGCCCCTCCCAGATGTTCCTCTGCAAAATCAAATGAACCTTATCATTTTGGTTTTATTTGCAACTAATCGAAAATGATCAAAAATAAAAGGCAATCTTACCATGACTTGGTTGAACAACAAGTCTGTTATCTGTTGGCACAGGTTCCAATCTAGCAGAAGTAGCCTCAGATATTACTGCCTGGCTACTACCTGCCTCAGAGCCACCCGAAAAATGTCGGCTACCACTAGCTATAGCCGTTATTGGCACTATGTCTGTGCATGTGGGAGGAACTGGGGAAGATTCAAGTTCTGCATGGATAAAAATGTAGATGTCAGCTATTTAATCTGTGAAAAGAAGATTGATAATCTCATTTAATACCTTTGGGACCAGCAGGAGTAGTTTCTTCATGTGCTACTTCTTCACCCGCATTCTTTTCTGGAGACACATGCACCTCAACATCCTCTTCAGGATTTAGCGTGTCATCAACAGCTTTTGGGGATATATGGACATTATCGTCCTCTTCTAGATTTAAAGTATCATCAAAAGCTTCTGTTGATGTATCTTCACTGTCCTCTGGCACTTCTTCGCTGTCAGTTGCGACGACCGAATTTACATTATCTTGCAGGCCGAAGTCGCAATCATTCAATGCATTGATCATTAAACGATCTTCTTCTTCACGGAGTGTTCCTGGTGTAGCAGAAAGCTGTGTGGTTTCCATTACGAGTGAAGGAGATCACAAAACTTTATCCTCTCTTTCCACAATGTCTTCCCTGGGCTCTACAGCCTCATCCCTCTATTCTGGACTAGGAGTTTCCTGCCTGGGTTCAGGGGCAGGAGTAGGAGATAACATTGTAACTCCGGCAATAGCACTAGCTACGACCAATGACATAGGTCGAGGAGTGACTACCTTCTTTCTCCGGAAGACTAGCTTCTTTCTATGTAGAGGTCTCTCTGGACTTTCTACATCTATAATATTGTCTTGCCTTTGGATAGAGGTCGGGGTCGCTGCCTCTTCTCTTTGAGTTGATTCGGCCTGCTGCCGAGATTGTGATCGGGTCGTAACCCTTTCTGATGGTTCCAAGACAAGTTTCTTCTTCGCAACTGGAGAAGAAGGTTCTTCTCTCCTTCTCTTCCTCTCCTTGGCGGAAGATTTGACAACTTTTAAAGATATACGCAATGGCTCGTTGACTTCTTCTGGGAAGTTGGCCTCCCTAGAAGCTTCCAACGGCACATCGGCCGGTTCACGTTCTTTTTTGTTGCCAGGAGCCACCACAACAGTTGTTCCCTTCTTTAATCTGGTCGCTGTCGCGAAGCTATCGGCAAGACTGAAATTCTCAACAAAGGTGTTCGCCGATGTGTAAAAGATTGAATATGTGTACAACATCCGTGGGCCATGGTCGCTTTTCGTTGGCATCGAAAACATTGTTCTTGTGTCTCGAGCGTTATAATAAGCCCAAGCCCGGGCTCCATCGATCAAATAACCTTGTCCTTGCAGGCACGTTATGGCATTTCCTACGTGGAACTGGTCGTAGCCGAATTGACGGGCAAAGCGGCTGGGAAGATATGGTTCCAAGTAACATTCATCTTCAAATCTATAAACCAAGTGCGACAGCCTAATTGTCCTTAGCCAATCAAATGCTGCACGACCCAAAGGCTGCCTCCCAAGATCAACCAGATTTGTAGACATATATTCATAGCCAGTTGGAGGGGGAACACAGTAGAAATTCTACCATTTCCCGAGATTCAAAGCTCGTCTGCAATCTCTAAGGCTGGTATATATCCATTTACTCCTGAGAATCTCCTTAAGAAGCTACCACCTATCGCTCCCATGTCAGGATTTATCAATGAAGGATAGTGCAGAAGCAGCCATCCGAACAAATAAGTGTAGGGAAGCTCCTGCCGAGGGAAATTCCCTTTCTCTCCTTTTCCTTTGAGCATTGAATCAACAAAAAGACGAAGATCCGCGTTCAATCTGCAGGTCATCGCCGATAGCAGATCCATCCGATAGCCAAAGACTAAACGGACGGCAGCAAAGAGCACGCCGCGATGGAAGCGATCTACGGCGCTCGCTCCGGGGATAACGAATTATCGCAGCCAATATGTGAGGAAACCCGCCAGCTGGACTTCCTTTGACATGGGCCTATAGCCCATTCTCATGAAACTTTCAATAATATCCCCTGTCTTGAAAGGAGGATATTGAAGTTCATCATCAACCTTGATGTCCATTTCCTTATTTTTCTCCATCAATCCTATCACCTCACTATGGCTGAGTGGTTTGAAGAAGGTAGGGTTGCACGTATCGTGATCCTTAGTCTTCTTCTCGATGATGTGGTTGAGGAAGAGATAGGACAACCACTTTGACGAGTAGCAAGTGCCAGAGGAACCACTCTTATAATACATGGAGCAGATCTTATAGTGGCGCAGCAATTCTTTAAAAACGGCCACCATATCAGCGTTCTCCCGACGAAGTCGGTCCAACTCGTCATTGGTGGGAACAAATTCTTCATAGGGGAAGTCTCCCATTGGTAAGCTTGAGATATACTTCATCTCATGAAGGGCTAGTCCAATCTCTCCACAGGGTGTCATGAAAGTCCCTGTCCTAAAATTGTACCTCTCCGCCAAAGCGAGAAACAGATGAGGGTTGGGGTAGAATTCGTATACGGTAGAGTATACCGCCTGGTACAGCTCAATCTCTTTGAGCTCCTTTTCAAACTGAACCAATATCCAATTGGTTATGCAGTTCCGTCTTTTGTTATCTGGGTTCACCAGACCTGTCAATCGGATGTACTGATCCGGATATCTTCCCTCAACCTTTGCAAATTCATTCGCAAAGATCGGTGTTCTAACTGGCAGCAGCAGGGAGGAGTTCTCCGGTGGGATGCAGCCGGGCTTCAATCCTCTGAGCAAGGAGCTGTGATGCTCAGAGGAGCTATAGAACATATCCTTGCTATTCGGTCCTTTCTTCACACAAATTTTTTCTGTTCTGGCTTGTTGGAGAGGAGTAATATCCCAGTCCATCCTCCTGGGATAGCTCGCATGAGCATAGCGGGATAGAGGGAGACACCTGGCAATGTCTGGTAACAGTATTCTTTTCTCGCCTCTCTGAAAGAGTCTTTGTTCCACTCGAGGTATCGGCTGAGAACTCTTATCAAGAGCCTCACCGGACAGAAATAGAGGCTTCTTATGAGTAACGGCGTCAGCAGATTGTAGTGGCTGCCCGTTTATCAGACTTAGCAAGGTTTCATTGTCTTGTGCTACTAGGATGGCTTGACGGAAAGATGGAAGAGCATACTGAGGAAATATCACATGAGACAGATCCTTCTTAAACTCTGGCTCAGCTAAAGTCCCTGCAAAGACTTCATAATTCGGGTCTTTCCTGAGGTTGACTGCATCAAACAAAGAGACATAATTCAGTACATGCAAAGTCAAAAGAGTCTGTTCAAAAATCAGCAAATTGAGTAAGAGTCAGATTGCGCTGATGCAGTCTACATGCACAAAGTATCCAGTTGTGCCAACTCATCCACTTGCGCAAGCCATCAGATTGTGCTGAACAACTTGCGCAAAGCATCAGTTTACGCCGGACAGCCTTGCGCAAATCAGCAGATTGCGCTGAACATTTGCCAGCGCTTTCCACCGATTGCGCAAGAAAATAGTTTTCATAAAAATGAAAACTATTGAGTTTATGCAACCAAAACCCTAAACAGGGCGGCGCAATACAACCAAATCTCTACAAAGAGAAAGGTTCGAAGGTTTGACAATGTCAAAGAACCCTAAAAAGGATTTTTGAACGAGTTCACTACCTTGCAGTGCAGGATGACCGATTTTGTGACGAGAAATGCGAGGCGCAGCCCGAGTCGAAGACTCAGCGAGGGCTTTGCCCTTCTCAGCAGTAGAGCATTTCGGAGCCATTGATGTTGACGGAGAAGACGGAGAAGGGTCGGAGTTGGCTCAGGAGTTTTCTTTCTCAAATGTTTGCAAACAAGTAAAGAATAACAGAAAGAAGAATGAGAACTATTTATAGTTTTTCAAAAATAAACAGACGCCTCAGATTGTACTGAAGAAATAGGAACTAATTCCTCCAATTGCGCAGACAGGGCATTACTTGCGCAACTTGATTTTAAAATCAAAATTCAAAGTATTTCGAAGCTTTGAATATTTTCAAACTTTGAAGGGGGCCTTGTAGGTCCTAAAAAATCAAGTTGTACCCATCAAAGAAGTCATGAAAATCAAATTGTGCATCCTTCAAGTGAATTGTGCAGGATACAGATTGCGCAGCAACTCAAGTGTGCAAGCTGAACTACGCACACATCCAAGCGCACAAGCTGACGTGGCAACGTCATCATTATCTGACAGAAAATCAGATCTTCTGACAGCTGATAGCCCGAAGAACGAGGAAACTGTTCGTTTATCGTGCCGTACAGCGCTCGAGGACAGCTGTATAGCCAGTACAATTTGCCAGACTCTCTGCAGCACAATCCAATCCAGCGTAATCTGAAGACATCGCAGTTCTTGTGGCACACTCCATCAAGACAACTGACCATTACACGTGGCCTACATGCCATCAATTACTCACCATGTGGCAATCGTCTGTACACGACCAAGCATATTTCAATCAAACAATGCCACGCGTCACATACATGTGGTCCACGATCGAGTAACTGCCAGCGCAGTTCCTTGCTTGCGCAGTCCAATGTCTGCGCAATCCATCCTACGCAATTCAGAATAACTAAAAGTTAGTTATTTCTAGAACTCTATAAATAGAGTTTCAAGTCTTCATTATCAAGCATAGATCATCCCAGATCAGATCAAAGTCATCACCAGAGATCAGGAGTTCTTGCCAAAGTGCTGCTGCATTCTTCAGAGGCTACCGTCTTCAAAGTTCACATCGTCCAAGGGATAAAGCGATCGTCATTCAGATCGGATTCCTATAGTTATACTTTCCCAGAATTCTTGTAATCTTCTTACAAAGTTTGTAAAATAAAGATCAACTTTTGTTTTTGCAAACACTATACACACATATACACCCTATAGATATATAAGCCATATTTAGAGAATAATATAAACACATAATTAATTTTATTCTACTAACCTTTGATTATTAATAAGCCCATAGATGTATAATGTTATATATAATTTTTTTTTTTTTTGTATATATATACATATATATATATATATATATAATATATATATATATATATATATATATATAATAATAGATATATATATATATTATATATATATATATATATATTATATATAATAACTGATAAGAACAAAAAAATATATATATATATATATATATATATATATATATATATATATATATATATATATATAATATATAAAAAAATATATAATATATATATATATATATATATATATATATATATTATATATATATATATATATATATATATATATATATATATATATAATATATATATATATATAATATATTTTTTTTTTTTTAAAAAAAAAATATTAATATATATCTATTATTATATATATATATAATATATATTATATATATAATAATATATATATATATATTATATATAATATATATATATATATATATATAAATTTGCCCAAAAATCCAACATAAAAATAACCATAAGGAAAACTGTCATGCTATTTCCAAAATAATTATAGACCTGGTAATTATATCTAACATATATAACAATTTATTACTTATAGAAATAATAATTAATAGACAATTACAGTAATACAAAATATATGCACAAAATATATCTACATGGACCCCTTTTCGCACATAACATCCCTACATGGGCTTGGTTCGGGTCCTATCTGGACTAGCTCGGTACAACCGGGTTTCCTAAAACTCAATAATATAATAATAACTAAATAAATCTTCGGTAAGGGTTAAGTCGCAACTTGGCCTTGTTTTCCTAGTTGGGAATCACTTATGGCTTGGCATTCTCCTACCATGGCTAAACACTAGTCAAAGCACGCCACTGTACTATCCATGCCATGATTCTTGGTCATCTTGTACTCCAAATCTTAACCATGGCTAAGGTCATCTATCGTAATAATTAACTAAATAATTATTTATAAAAAGTCTAAAAATCACCATTTAAATCAAATAACTAATAAAAAATTATTTTCAGAAACTTCCGAGAAGGGAGGCTACAAATCTCATCCAAAAATAAGGAATAAAGATTTTATAATAAAATCATGAATTATTATTTACAAGTTGTTGGACGGAGACAAATCCACTACCAACGAAAGAGAGAAATTCATGATAACGAAATTTTGTCGAGCGATGCGAAGATGACTGTAAGCCCACTTTTCGATTTTTTTAATTTGATTACGATTTACTTTTATGGTCATTAGGAGTCGTACCTAATATAGTGCCCCGCTCCTAGCCGTCCACTATGTAAGGCTTGTGGCTTGATCAACGCGGTCGGAACCGAGTATTAGGGAAACTTACTGTCGGCATCGAATCGATCACGGACAAGTGTATAAGAACCTTTCCAACTAATGGATTGGTTTTTCTTAAATGCGTCCAAGGGTTTTATCTGGATGTTTTGTTGTTGGTTTTGTTGCTTGGTTTTGATGGATGCTTTTCTGAATAATTTTCGATGATTTGATTCTTGCCCGTTTTCATTGATTGCATAGCATTCATTCTTTAGAATTTTGAGAGAAGAGAACATAACAAGACGGAGTATAACCAAACTTTGGTGCCGTTGCAGACTGACGCATGACGGCAGGCTAAGCGTGCAAGTGTTCCTCTCTCTTTCTGCGATTCTCTAATTTGGTGAGTGTGGATCTCTGTGGTAGTATTGTCCCTCTTACTATTCCTTCATGCCAACTAAATAATTGTCTTACAACATCCGTTGATCGACATCAAGATACTAATTCTACAAGTCAATACCACTAAGAAGCTAGAGAACGAACATTGAAATGAATTAATTGTACTGTAATGAACTGAATACTGAACTAAAATAAATTGATGTCTAGAATGATGGTTATGAAATGCTGAGAATGATCATGTTGCCTATTACTTCAAATATTCTATGCACATGTGTTTATCGAGTCGGATCACATTCGCCTGACCATGGAAACTTGTATACAAGGATTGAGAAATAATTTTAGAACGGTACCGGGGCGCCGGGACCGATTCGGCTTAGGAGAAATAATGAAGTGCTTTGGGAGCATGATTAATACGAGGCATCATAGAGGCTAGCTACTTACTGTGTTGTCATCTATTACCTTGAAGTCCCAAATACAAATGAATGAAAAGTGTCCATATGGTTTAACAACACCAGTGGTCATATTGTGGGATGTATGCTAATCAATGTTTTGTGCAAGGGCGGTAAGTACTATTATTATCCTATAATTTTATGCAAGACAGCTGGATTCAGCCGATGGTAAAGTAAACCTTATTTTATGCAATATCATATTGCCTCGAATGTTGCCTGTTCCATAAGATCTCATGTATTAAATGCTTGTCATTAATAAAATATTAGTTTAGCTGAGTGGGCCAACGGGGCTCACCAGCGCATTGTTATAATGTGATGACCCATCCTCCACAGGTACTAGAGAAGGCTCGGGCACATATCGCAACTAAAGCTTTTTGAACAGCTGTTCCTTTCAAGTTTACTTTCAAATAAAGACGCACAAAGTATTGCGGAGTTTCCAAAGATTGCTGCTTATATTTCAAAGTACTAAAGGGGCATGATGTATAGAACGAGAAGTTATTTCATTGCAGCCTATCAAATTGTACTTTTTTATGAATCAATATAGCCGAAAGGGCATTTCAAATAGTACCGAGAAAAACTTGTTTCTACAATCATCAATAAAATGAATATTATTTTTCCTATTTCGCTTACTCAATGTTTTCGCAACTGTGGCTTACTTTTAAATGTTTGCATTGACATAAATGTGCATGTTCTTGCCTTGTACAAGTGCAACTCCAGACTTGTACGCATCACGCCTTAGCGAGGACGATCGATTCGGCGTGAATCGAAGCAAGCGAGCGATTCCCCGAGTCAGGGCGTGACAAGTTGGTATCAGAGCACGGTTTCACTTCCTCGAATTTCGAAAATGTTTTCAAAAAGGAAGTTGATGCAAATTTTCTCGTTGATGGTGTCGATAGCGCTGGCATGAAATAATGTTCCATATAATAAGCCCATAAATATTTTATGAGTGCTAATGGAATTATTTCTTTGTTGTAGAACGACCAAAGGTGATAGCTCGAAGGAATTCATCGTCTGACTCAATAGAGAAACTGATTAAACTAATAGAGGCTCAGAGGAAGCAGGGCAAAGCTCAACATCACGCTTCAAGAGGAGCTTCAGTATCAATTTCAGGAGCAGCTGGATGCTCAATAAAAGCAAGTGGAATCTGTCACAGATTGTCACCAAGCTGACGGGCGATTCCAATTTCTGCAAAAGCTACAGCAACCGAGACTATAGAAGTACCGGTAGAGAAACTTGAAACACCGACATGGAAGAGAACTAGCTTCAAGTTCTCCGAATTCAAATGCTGCGACCCGCCTGAGTTTAATGGGAGAGCGGAGCCAGATGAGCTGATGGGCTTCTTGAACACACTTGAGGGCTACTTTTGAATGTTGGATATACAGGGAAGTAAGAGGGTGGAGTGCACCGCTGTACAACTTCGTCTCAAGGCCTAGGAATATTGGACTTCGCAGAGACATGCACTTTGTGGTAATAGTCAGGATATAAGATATCTTGGGAGACCTTCAACCAGGCTTTATTGCGCAATTCATTCCACCAGCTATCCGTCAACAGAAAGAGAATGAGTTCGTAGCACTCCGACATGGCAGTATATCAGTGGATGACTACGAGATAGAATTTTTGAAGAGAGTACATTCGTTGGGTACATGGTACTGAATGACAACGCCAAGCGAGGAAGATTTATGCAAGGCTTGAATGATGGCCTGCAGCGGGATGTGCTAAGTTGAAAGTGTACGTCTTACAGGAGGCGTACGAGACAGCTCTTGAGATAGAGATATTTCATCAGCCGCTAGTCTTGGGACAACGCAGAGTAACCAAGGCAACGATAATCAGAAATAACCTTGGTCTGCTACCAGGAACGACGCACCTAAGCGTCACAATACAGGAGCCAATAGAGGGTCTCAACATGCGAAACGTTGTAAAGCATGTAACCGTTGGGGACATCGATCTGAAGATTATCGGGTTAAGTGTTTCAAATGTGGCGAACAGGGCCGTAAGGAAGCTGACTGTAGAAGCAGAGGAGGGAATCAGCATCCTCCTCATGGGCAGAATAATAACCAGTACCGGGCAATATAACAATCAGAATAGGGGTCAACATAACAACCAAACATGGCCAATGCCACTAGCCTTACCAGCTCCAACTGGGAATGCACCGAATCAACAAAGGTGCACAAGCAAGGGTTTATGCTTTGACTCAGGCAGAGGCCCGGACCGCAGAGAATGTAATTACAGGTATTGTTGTACAAAGGCACACCTGCAAGAGTACTTTTTGATTTTGGTGCTACTTATTGCTTTATCCCGTTTGATTTTGCAATGGAAAATAAATTTTATATGACTCTACTAAAGACAGCTCTATGTGTTAGCACTCCTTCGGGAGTGATATGCCTGCAACTTTGATTTGTAGGGACGGCTACATTAAAATTGGAGGCAAGACTTTATCTCTAGACGCAATTGTACTCGACATCAAGGAGTACGATATCATCTTGGGAATGGACTGGCTCAGCGCCTGTCATGTAACAATCGACTGTGCGGATAAGAGAGTTGTGTTTCGCCTACCCGGAGAAACGGAGTTCTCTTACTCGTACAGCTCGGCGTTCCAAGGACCCATGGTAATATCGATAGTTACAACGGCACATGCTGTACTCAGGGTGTGAAGGATTCCTCGTTCTGTTCAAGACACTCGGATGAAGAGCGTAGGCTCAAATCAGACCAAAATTATGGCAGAGTTCTCGACGTGTTCCCAGACGAGATACCTGGAATGCCACCGGATAGAGAAATTGAATTCACAATTGATATTTCGGATACTCGTTCGATATCAAAGGCGTCGTACCGAATGGCTCCAGCAAGCTGAAGAAACTAAAGGTACATACAAGAATTGCTAGATCAAGGATACATTGCCCAAGTGTATCTCCATGGGGAGCCCAGTGCTGTTTGTAAAGAAGAAGGATGGGACGATACGGCTGTGCATCGATTACAGAAAACTGAATAAGGTAACCATCCGTAACAAGTATCCCTTGCCAAGGATAGATGATCTGTTCGATCAGCTACAAGGAGCGACCGTGTTTTCTAAAAATGATCTTCGTTCAGGATACCATCAGTTGAAGATCAGACCCGAAGACGTCCCTAAGTCAGCATTCGTACAAGATACGGACACTATGAGTTTTTGGTCATGCCATTCGGTTTGACTAATGCTCCAGCAGCCTTTATGGATCTAATGAATAGAGTGTTTCGACCGCTCTTAGACAAGTTTGTTGTTGTATTCAATGACATCTTGATCTACTCAAAGGACATAGAGACTCATGTCGGGCACTTGAGAGAAGTACTTCAGACACTGCGAGACAATCAGCTGTATGTAAAACTAAGCAAATGTGAATTTTGGATGAACAACGTGTCATTCCTAGGGCATATTTCCTAGCAGAAGGCGTTGCCGTTGACCCAAAGAAGATTGAGGCAGCTGTTGTAAACCCCCTAAATTTTTACTATGATTTAAAAAAATAAATTTGGTATTAATTTCTAAATTTGCATTTTTTACGTCACATAGTCGTATTGTATGTCGCGTACGAATTTGTCGTACAAAACGTCGCGTATGAGCTCGTATTTTCGTATGGCTCGTCGAGTGCGAATATGTGCGAGGTACATATTTTTGTAAAAATATTTTATCTAGAAGCATGGTTTTTCAAATAATAAATAATAAATATTTTTAATTTCGTAAAGTTGTAAAATGCGTCATATTAGAATTTTTAATTCTTTATTTTACATCATGAAAGGTTATATAAATAGTAATTTTGAAAATGAGATTTTATGCAAATATTTATTGCATACGAGGTACATAAATTTAGATTTTATATAATTCTATTTTCAAAATTTATTTAATATTAATATTTTATTATTCGAAAAAGTATTTTAAAATAGTGTTTTAGTTTAAATTTAATTGATTGTGATAATTTACATTTGAAAAGATTTTATTGACTTATTTTGAATAGCTTTAAATTCAAGATAGTTTAAAACGAGTTTAAATTAAGTTGAATTTAATTATGAACTTATCTTATGGGCGTTTAAACTATCCTAGTCTTTATCCTAATGGGATTCCCACCTCCTATAAAAGGAGAGGTACTTGTCCTCTTTTTCCACGAACTCCACAACACCAAATTTTTATCCCATTGTGCATCGTGTCCGTGCCTCCCATCCACTATATCCATATTAGTACATATACAAATATCCTCCTCTTCGTTCCGACAATCTCGGACGTCCACCCATATGTGTCAGGACATTCCTCGACAGGGACTCACCAATCCTAACCCTACCCTCTTGGCCACCATCATCACCATCGCAAACCACCACCATCACCACCATCGTTTCCCGAAAGTCTGGCCACCCACAAACCCGGCACAGTCCCTGCGACCAACCTCTCAATCTCAGCCACCCTTGCCGCCAGCAAATCCAAAAACCAAACGAACAAGAAAATATAGAACCCTCACCTTCTCCGCGTCGCCCCGCCCTTGGCCTCTCGCCAGCTTCTCCGTCGCTGGAACCACCCACGAGGGACCGGAGCTCGTCTATTCCTGGATCTGTCCCCTCCAGTCGAGCCTCCGCCATCTGCCGCTGAAGCGTCGGCCCGCCACGCCAAGCTGTCCCCCTCCGGTGAGTGCTCCGCCTTGGTGTCGCCTGTCACTACCACTTTTTAGCTTGAGGGTATTTTGGTCATTTTCAAAATTTTGGAAAATAATTTGAATTATTATTATTATTTATAATTAATGTGATTTTAGATTAATTGATTTTGGTGTTTTAGTGACTTTGACTTATGTTGACCTTGTAGACTAATCTAGTGGCTAACCTAGGTCATGACTAAGTGATTAGGATTTGAAAACCTAGGTTGACTTAAGTTCATGAGGATTAACTCATTGGGATTAGTTTGGTGAAATTAGGGGCTAGATTGATTAAGTAATGGCTTGTGAAATCAAAGTCATTTTATGACTAATAGGCTTAATGGCCCATAGGCCCACACCCATTGAACCAAGCCCTAACCCTAGAAATTTTGGCCGGCCTACTATGGTCATCCCCCCCATTTATATCACCTTGAAATTAGGGTTGCCTCTTTAGAAAACATTGCCATTTGGAAGAGGTGAGTCCCCATACTTGTAAATTTTTAGAAAATCCATTTCTACTCCAAATTCCTTCAAACAAATTGCAATAGGACCTAATATTAGTATTCTTGCTGTTATTGATGAGTATTTTCAGGGAACACACAATTTGAGGAAGTTTGGTGGCTTGTAAAACTCTTCCCATTTGGAAATTTGAACCATTGTTCACCTATAGGTATAATTCCTTCTATTGCTTTTAAATTATGTTAAAAATCATTTCTAGGATGTCCTAACCCTAACCTAATAGTAGGATAGGCTAACCCTAGAATTTGGACCCATTACGTGTCCGTATCGGACACGTATCAATGTGTATAGGTTAGTGTTCGACGAAATGCCTCAAAGGGCATTTCGTTCGATTTTTGTGATTGTGTTTGAATGGAAAAATCCATTTTAGGCTCGCTTATGCTATTCTTGGACACTGAGCACGTTTTTGTGTCGGGATGAGCCGACACGAGCGCGTGGACACACGGTCGTGCACCCACGCGCGCTGGCAGGTTGATGCCATGCTGCTCGAGTGTGTTTTCTCTGAGCACAGAGGGTTTCAACCCTTAAAACTCGACATGGGAGTCGTGTTCATGACTGACACGAGATCCCTAGAGTTTCAGGGACTCTCGTGTCGTGTCGGACATGTGATGGCCTGTGCAAGTGTGGTGCGCTTTGCAGTCCAGTGGTTAGTATTGTGTTCTGTGTTTCAATTGTTTTAATGCTTTTAATTATGTTTTAAATTGTTAAATAGATCCTGGGAATGTTGTGTAATCCCTGTTACTTGATGTTACATATTAGTTTAGGTTTAATGTTGTGTTTTAGCTCGAAATGGGTTCGAACAACTTATTTCTGATATACTGTCTGATACTGTTATTCCAGTTTTCCCAAACCATTTTAATTCCCTGTATAAAGTTTATTCTTCACTTAATTGGATCCCCACATGTGGCAAATCATGTTAGCCAAGTATATTCATTCGAGTTTTGGATTTGTATGTGTGATATGGAAATTGGTATGTGGGTTAGTCGATTTCAGATTTTGAACTGATTTATTGAGTTTGGGATTGTATTTGATTACTGAGATTATGTTCCCAGTTTTTCAACATTAATCTGAGAGTGTAATTTTGAGATTGGAGGTTTTGTTTTGATTTGAAAACCTGAGTTCATGGTTAGCACTGTTCCCTTTTCAGTTTCTATAAAACCTTGTTTTCTCTTATTGGGTTTTAGGCTTTGATGTGTTAACTATGTTGGGGCTGTAATTTGATATCTGAGTTTTAGTTTGAGATTGGTTGTGTTCCAGTTTTGGAAACCAGAAATTTAATGTAGGAAACCCAGGTTATGGATTTCATATCATCCTTTTTAACTGTTGTCAAACTGAGATTGGTTTGTGTTTCCAGTTTTTAGAATACCTGAGATTAGAATATCTGAGATTTGAATATCTGAGATTCCTTATTTAAAAACCTGAGATTGAGATTCATTCTTCTAAAACCTGAGAATGGTTTTAAACCATATTGTTTACTTAACTGATTTCCTTTTTGTTCATTGATTTCAATGTTTCCTTCCTTGAAAACTGTTTTCATTTCCTTTCCTAACTGTAATAATCTGAGTTTTCCTTTACATTCAATTGCAATGCTGTCCTTCTTAAAACCTGATATGGTATGTGTTTTAACTGTGATTAAGTTCAACATTAATCTGAGATTTACTGTTATGTATTAAACTGAGATTCATTGCTCACTGTTTTTGAAAACTGGAATTGATCCAATCTCCCTTAAGAACTGTTTCCCTTTTCAAGTATTTTCAGTACTGTTTTCTTCAACCTGAGAATAGGCTGATTTAGCTATGGGTTGAATGTGATAACTGAGATTATGGGTTTGTATAGGTTGTTTTCTGTTAACTGATTTTCCTTCCCTTCCTATACACTATCTCCTATGCACACATCCACATTGCACATTACATGGCTCACTGTTTTTTCAGGATTGTTTTCTCTGTTAATCCAGTTGCATATTGAACATGACACACATACACATGTACTCATGTGTTTTCCCCCTCACTCCCTATATATGTATATAATATATAAGTATTGTTATATATATATATATATTTTTTTTTTATATATATATATATATATATACAAGTTTCCTATATATGAGAATATGAGTTTGTATATATATATTAGATGTATATGGTGTATGGTAATATATATGATATAATGTATTATATGTCATGATATATGGGATTTTTGTGTTATGATATGGCATAGAGCATGGGATACCAAATGACATAATGTATTGTATATATTATATTATGTGATTGGTATGTTTAGGCATGGTATGCCTAGTGGAACCTAGAGTAGACTTGTTAGAACTTAGAATAACATGCTAGACCTAGATTAGACTAGTTTGACTTAGGTTTGGCTTGGTTGACCTAGTTGGACTTCTAGGGTTGACCAGAGTTGACCAAGAGTTGACTTTGGTCTAGATTGACCTAGATTCATGTAGAACGCAATGTAGTGCATTATATTTCTATTCTGGACTTGTTGTGACTCGTACTGTTCTAAATAGGAGCCAGACACCACTCCTCGGACAGTACTTTCATCTTGGACTTTCAGTTAGCAGGCGAGTACATTCTCTGATCTTTTCATACCTGTCTGGATTATATTCTTGCTCTAGATTACTCTACATGATGCTGACACGTATCTTCACGGATTAGTACTATATGGATCCTTTCCTGAGATGTTATCCCTCTACGGGTGCATCGGATATTTTATGTTCATGTACTTTATCATGTGCATCAGGTACTCCTTGTACTCGTACTAGTTCATGTTTTTACATATTCTCATGTGCTTTCATGTGCTTATCATGTGCCTCATGTACTACTCATTACATGAGTTCACGTATCTTAGTTGTATTTATGTGCTTATGACATAACTTGAACGGATCCTTGTGTATTGATTGGGGCGGGGTGAGTAGAATTGGTTATGTGGACACAATCCCCAGTAGGTATTCATGTGCTTCTTATTTGTATTCATGTGCCCCCAAGCCGTTTACATAACCATATTGTACTCTAAATTACGTAGTCACTTACAGTCTCTACTATCATGTATTTACTTTCAGTTACAAATATCTCCTGTTTACTTGTACTTCCATTCAGCACTTCCTGTATTTTACTCTATTGCCTGATTTATTTTCCTAACCTGCTATGAACTATTGAGAGATATGTGCTCGTTTCCGTCCTGACTGGACCTATTGAAATATTACAGAGGACGAGGCCGAGGCGTTCTGCCCTACTTACTACGGAGCCACACTAGATGAGTGCCTG
Organism: Iris pallida; assembly: GCA_029216955.1. NCBI lineage: Eukaryota > Viridiplantae > Streptophyta > Magnoliopsida > Asparagales > Iridaceae > Iris > Iris pallida. The sequence goes on along the minus strand of JANAVB010016796.1, from coordinate 5,225,147 downwards.
GACTTGGACCAGCAGCAGGATTTATTAGCAGTAAATGACACTCCATTAGTTTAGGATTGTCTTACTATTTTGGATCACTGTATTAGACTTGAGTTATTCTGAGATGTATTATTTTAGACACTTAGAATTCCAGATTGTATCTCTGTGATTCTCTGTTCTGGATATTTTATCTTTCATTATCATTCCATTTTACCTGTTCTACCTTAGCTGTGGTTGAGTTATAATTCTGTTATGTCACCCCCATTCGGGGAGTATAACTGTTATTACCTTCAATTGTTAGTTGTTGTGACCTAGGACAGCTTTCTACCACCGACACTGCGGCGTAGGCTGCACGTACCCACGTCTCGTGCCCTTACTCTAGGGTGCGGGTCGTGACATCGCCTCTGGCACCATGCTTCGCTCGTCCGTCCGCCGACAGCGCCTTTCCATACCACCCTCCGAGACACGCCTCTCCTCCTCGACCCGCAACCGCCGACGACTCCTCCCACTCGGCCGGCCACTGCACACAGCCGCATCGCCACCGCGGTGAGTCGCCGCCCGACCTCAACGTCGGAGTCTTCAGATTCGACCACGAGCCATCGCCGCCCCTTCTCGTGCCCGATTTGGCACGACGAGCCTTCCTGCGCTCCGCCGTGCGCGCGTCTCCTCTCGCCAGAGCCCGTAGCCGCCGTCCACGGAGCTAGGGGCCGAAAACGCCTCTGTGAGTCACTCCCCCTCCCTCTTTCGAACTCTCACCCCCTCTTCAATCACTCTCTCTCTCTCTCTTTCTGTGTGAAATTTGGGGAAGAAAGCAGTAAGTTTCTTTTAACGTTTATATTATTATTATTATTATTATTATTATTATTATTATTATTATTATTATTATTATTATTACTTTCCCATCTCTCATTCTCTCTCACTGTTAAAATTGAGAGAAGTTATTATTATTATTATTATTATTATTATTATTATTATTATTATTAATATACAATTTTAGTTATCATTACAAATGATATCATTATTATAATTTTATTAGTTTACTTATTATTATGATTATTTTTTCTAAGGTAGATAGTTTCCAACTTATATGTTTATAAATTTTGGCTTGTCCATAGTTTTTGGTCTAGAAGCCCAAAATAATTTATAGAATATCTTGTATTATTCTAAAAATAGTTTAATTATATATTTCTTCTAATAAAAATATAAATTTGACAAACTTAGCATATTTTGCTTAAATAAATTTTTATATTTTTACCTAAAATTTCTTCTACTAGTAAATATAATTCAAGTATTTTTCCTCCAAATCCTTTTGACTAGAGAAAATATATTTTAAAGTAGTAGGAAAATTTTCTAAAATAATAAAAAATACTCTTCTCCTCAAATTTCCACTATTTGTCAACCTTACTTATGACTAAATCATGTTTTTCCTATTTTTTCGCAACCTCGAACGATTACACACCGAACATGGCTAATGGACAATCAAAACTTGCCAGATTATTGCACCACACCCGGCGTCACACCAGGCAAGATACCTTGCCACCTTTAACTGCTTATATTTAGTTGTATTTAATATTTAGTTGTTATATTTTCTGCACTTTTATTTTCAGTTATTTATTTTCTTCCTGTATGTGGACCTAGAGTTAAGGGACTACCGTCAAATTTAGTGTGTCTCATTAACCTATCACGATTGTACACGAGTTGTGTATGAGATTGTGAGTAACATATAGAGGTCACTTGCATGTGGGCTGATCCTCCGTGCGCATGCGTAGGAATAACTGTCAATAGATGCAGGTTAGAAGACTTGATAGTTATCTAATATAAAACTGTATGGTGGAAACGACACGTATTTGTGTGTCGTGGTTACGACACATGTATAGTATCATTGGGGGGAGGGGACAGCTATTAGCGTAGGGGCTATATTTATTTTTATACACATTTGGGAGATAGTGTCTCGGATGGGCGCTACGTGTTACCCGGCCGATAGTATCTCGGATGAGCGTTACTTGTTGGCCACTCTTTATTACTTGCTTGCGTAAATCCGTACAGCCCCTGCGTAGAAAGTTGTCCTCAAAGTGCATATCACTTAGATGGTTAGGGACCAGTTGTGATGTAGTTTTATAGTATTTATATTTGCAGTTATAATGGCATGTTCTTCCTGTATCTTTGTTATGTCCCTCTAAGGACCTGGTTATTTCTCCAGGTATGTTTTGTGACTTCCTACAGGTGCTCTAGCTATGGCCATGTCTTCCTTCCTTCCTTCGTGATGATTTCTCTTGGAACTCGTCATTTGCTTCGCTCGACCAAATCATTTATTTGTATATTTCTTCCATATTTAAATTAGTTGGTAGTGGATTTGTCTCCGCCCAACGATTGTATACATGACAAACTCAAAGTTGCTTTAATATCATTATTTACCTTCGTAGATGAGATTTAGTGTCTTGGATTTCTACATTTTACAGCTTATGTATACATACGAGCCTTTTATTTACTCGTATGTATGCAGCTGGCATGGATACGTACCTAGTCCTTATATTTGGGGACTGGGGTGTTACATATTTTTGTGGTGGCCCATGAAGGTCAAGTTTGCCATTTCGATTACATGACTGTACCGAACGGGCCTGCAATATAGGATTAGAGTCTAGGATCTCATCCACCTGCTTGACCTTCTTCCTTGACTAAATTTTTTGAATCACTTGTTCAACTCCACTGGACATCTTGCTTGATCTCTTTCTACCGTAATCCTTATTTCCACACTTGATAGGAAGATGGCTACACTAATATATGCTCATAGGTCAACCACATGGCTAGAAGGATTACATTGACAACTAGTACGCATTGAGATCCTATTTGGGTTATAAAGATATGAGGATAAGAGGGACCATGTTTTCAAGAAGTATGAACTTAAGGATTAGTTAATTCCAAGTTGGGTAGTAGCAACGTTAATAACTTCGAAGGATTGTTGATAGTGGAATCTATATACAATTGAGAAAGGAAATTGAATTGATTTTTGAGTTTTGATTTTTGAAGGTCTTTGAAAAATATTTATGATTCAGTGAATTATAGCTATACATCCTTGAAGAGATATAAAGATAGTTGAAAAGAAATTTTTTATTTTGCTGTAAGATTTATGAGAGCGATTGATAAAACTTGGTTTTAAATTGGGTTGTATGGTTCCCAATTAATAAGTTCGTAAATTTTTTGAAGTAAGGTTATTAAGAATTTTGGTTAAAAATATTTTGAAGGATACATAATCAAATTGAGGATCTATTTTAAACTCTTGTATGAATTACGATTGTTAAAACCTATTTAAATTTGGAGTTAAGATTTGGATTAATGATAGAAAAAGAAAAATATATAGATTGGATTTGTGACACAATAAAGGTTATTCGAGATAGATTAGAAATTTGGAAAAATCTTAAGTTACGATTTTGAGGTGACTAGATAAGGTGGAAAGGTTAGTTTATGATACATTTTTGGAGAATTTTTTTTGTGCTATGATAAAGGTTGTCTTGAGGTTGATTAAAAGAAAATTTAAAATTTAAGTTATGAGTATGATTGGCAGCTTAGAAAGATATTTTATTAGATTATTTGAAGAATTATATTGTAAAGTTTTGAAGAAGTCAAATTTATATATTCAAATATGGATAGGCAACCAAGATAGATCAAGTAGTCCACACTAATTGCATATCACTCATGACCATGATAGCTGTATATACTCAAGTGTAGTTGGTCACCTACCAAATAATGTGGTTATATTTCAATCTTGACTCACTCGACATTTTCTCAAATCTAGATTTTATCGTGACCTTCTAACCATTTTAAACTTGGAAAATAATTGGATTGTTCCTTGATCATACCCCATCAAGTGACTATCATATCTCTAGAAACTGTATTCCTAACTTATTTTACCTTGATCTATTAGAATCCGAATTATCTTTATTTCATGCTTTAACTTTGTCAATTATTTTCTGCGATAATCATTATCTCATGAACTCCTACTTTCTATTTTAAATTTTTTTATGTACTTTACCGTGACTAGAATATTTGGAGCACAATACTAGACTTTTCCATCCAACAAATTCCATATGAAAGACCTAGGCGAGCTCATCTTCATGTAGGTATATCACGTGCCACTAAAACACGTCCCCTTGTACTCTATTTTTATGTTGCGACTTTCGAGTCGAAAAGGCTAACTATAACCATTACCATGCAACCGAACACTTTCCAACTACAGGTGGGGACTCAACCTAGACTCAATTCTTTCGACCCACTATATGATTGTGAATTACTTAATCCCTTAAATGCTTAACTTTGTTTTTATCTTGATTACTTGATCCTTATCCTTTTATTATCTTGATTTACTTAGACCCTATCATCCTTTACTTATTCATGCAAAAACTCACGACCCCTATTTAATATCCAACCCTTACCACGATCATTAAACCTAACCGCCTTCCCCTTTCAAATTATTTTACTTCACTATGACTCGTGCAAACCTTGTTTCCTTGGATACCCTTGTATGGAAGTGAAGATTTGATCATAATGCCCTTTGGTTAGACATGAGTTGAATGGAAAAATCCCGTAAAGAAGATTGGTGGCTTAGTTAAATGAAACGATTCGGCGGTTACGAGTCATAAGTTAATTGTGCTATTTGATTAAGAGGTGATATTATGTTTTGGGAAGATCAAAGAATAGTATATTTATGAGTGCAAAAAAAAAGGTTTGAGAATAATCCGAGGTTGAAATGAATTTTATGTTTGGTGCATAAGGGATAAAACTTTCTTTACAGTGAGAACTAAGTGTAAACTTTCTAGAAGAGTTTGATTTTTTAAATTAATTAAATTTTTTGAAATTTTAAAGGAAATTAAAGCTTGAGGAAATATGCATGTTTATGTTGGAAAAAAAGGGAGGTTAGAGATTCACCTAGTATTTACTTTTGAGGCGATTATGAACGACAAAGGCTATTTGGGGAAAAAATGTATAGGGAATATAAACTTGGGGATAGAATTTTGAAAATCTTTTTTTTTCGATGATTTAAGATTTGATTTTTCTATGATGGTCATGAATACAACTTTCATGATGAAGATAGAAGTGAATTTTAATTGATTGAAGGATTATTATGAAGGACAAAATTTGATTTGAGAAAAAAAATTTATGAAAAAAATGATTTTTGTGGATTATGAAATTTGAAGAGACTGTATAAAGTTACTATTGATAAGATAATTCGAGATATGACGATAAAATTTTGAATCAAGAATACCGAGCTAGTAAATTTTTGAGATTGGAAAATTGTTGCATTTTGTGAGCTTGTACGTATTGGATAAATGATAGTCATTTTTAATTTAGACATTGATTGGGATGCCATGAGATATCTCCTAAACTATACCAAATTTTTATCCATATTATTGTTGTTCAAATTGCTTGCTAGATTCCGTTTTTGAATCGTCGCTTAAACTTCTTATCGATTAACTCTCGTGCCTATGATTTTACCATCTTGACTAATATTGCTGTTATAATCTAGTTTTGCAAGCTCATTGATTTATCGAGCTTGTTCATGACTTATGTTATTGAGCGCGCTCACTAACATGTTCTCTAATCAAAACCGGTGCATGATGGTCTGATCAACCAAGTGCACTTCGATTCGCTTTTACCTATTGTTCTACGTAGATGGGACATAATTAAAACTTGACCTCTAGAATCCCATCCACGTCTGCCTTGACAATTCTTTTGAGATTATTCGGTCATTTTTGAACCACGTATTCGTAATATCGTCTCTGAACTCTTTATTGCTTTCGCCTTCACCTATTTTGGAAGGACGAAGGCACTTATACTAGAATTCCCTCTAGCCTACCTATCACTTACGACCCTTGTCATCCAATGTGACTACATCTTCGTCTTAAACTCCTCGCCCTTTCCTCGGCCTACATTTATTTTCACCACTCAAGTTAGGAGTGAATCATTCTCGTAATCGTGCACTCAACCCTGCCTATTCCTAAATTTCGAGGACAAAATTCTTGTAAGTTGGGTAGGATGTAAATCCCCTAAATTTCTACTATGATTTTTTTAAAATAAATTTGGTATTAATTTCTTACTTTGCATTTTGTACGTCACATAGTCGTATTTTACGTCGCGTACGAATTTGTCGTACAAAACGTCACGTATGAGCTCGTATTTTCGTATGGCTCGTCGAGTGCGAATATGTGCGAGGTACATATTTTTGTAAAAATATTTTATCTAGAAGCACGGTTTTTCAAATAATAAATAATCAATATTTTTAATTTCGTAAAGTTGTAAAATGCGTCATATTGGAATTTTTAATTCTTTATTTTACATCATGAAAGGTTATATAAATAGTAATTTTGAAAATGAGGTTTTATGCAAATATTCATTGCATACGAGGTACATAAATTTAGATTTTATATATAATTCTATTTTCAAAATTTATTTAATATTAATATTTTATTATTCAAAAAGTATTTTAAAATAGTGTTTTAGTTTAAATTTAATTGATTGTGATAATTTACATTTGAAAAGATTTTATTGACTTATTTTGAATAGCTTTAAATTCAAGATAGTTTAAAACGAGTTTAAATTAATTTGAATTTGATTATGAAATTATCTTATGGGCGTTTAAACTATCCTAGTCTTTATCCTAATGGGATTCCTACCTCCTATAAAAGGAGAGGTACTTGCCCTCTTTTCCATGAACTCGACAACACCAAATTTTTATCCCATTGTGCATCGTGTCCGTGCCTCCCATCCACTATATCCATATTAGTACATATACAAATATCCTCCTCTTCCGTCCGACAATCTCGGACGTCCACCCATATCGTGTCAGGACATTCCCCGACAGGGACTCATCCAATCCTAACCCTACCCTCTTGGCCACCATCACCACCATCGGTAAACCACCACAATCACCACCATCGTCTCCCGAAAGTCTGGCCACCCACAAACCCGGCATAGTCTCGGCGACCAACCTCTCAACCTCAGCCGCCCTTCACCACCACCAAATCCAAACACCAAACAACAAGAAAATATAGAACCCTCACCTTCTCCGGCATCGCCCCGCCCTTGGCCGCCGTCCTCGCCAGCTTTTCCGTCGCTGGAACCACCCACGAGTGACCGGAGCTCGTCTATTCCCGGATCTGCCCCCTCCAGTCGAGCCTCCGCCATCTCGCCGCTGAAGCGTCGGCCCGCCACGCCAAGCTGTCCCCCTCCGGTGAGTGCTCCGCCTTGGCGTCGCCTCTGGCACCATGCTCCGTTCGTCCGTCCGTCGACAGCGCTTTGTCGCACCACCCTCCGAGACCCGCCTCTCCTTCTTGACCCGCAACCGCCGACGACTCCTCCCACTCAGCCGACCACTGCACACAGCCGCGTCGCCATCGCGGTGAGTCGCCGCCCGGCCTCAATGCTAGAGTCTCCAGATTCGACCACGAGCCAGTGCCGCCCATTCTCGCGCTCGATTTGGCACGACAAGCCTTCCGGCGCTCCGCCGTACGTACGTCTCCTCCCGTCGGAGCCCGTAGCCGCCGCCCGCGGAGCCAGGGGCCGAAAACCCCTCTGTGAGTCACTCCCCCTCCCTCTCTCGAACTCTCACCCCCTCTTCAATCACTCTCTCTCTCTTTTTATGTGAAATTTGGGGAAGAAAGCAGTAAGTTTCTTTTAAAGTTTATATTATTATTATTATTATTATTATTATTACTGCTTTCCCATCTCTCTCTCTCTCTCTCACTGTTAAAATTGAGAGAAGAAGTTATTATTATTATTATTATTGTTATTATTATTATTATTATTATTATTATTATTATTATTATCTTATTAGTTTACCTATTATTATGATTATTTTTTCTAAGGTAGATAGTTTCTAACTTATATGTTTATAAATTTTGGCTTGTCCATAGTTTTTGGTCTAGAAGCCCAAAATAATTTATAAAATTTCTTGTATTATTCTAAAAATAGTTTAATTAAATATTTCTTCAAACAAAAATATAAATTTGACAAACTTAGCATATTTTTCTTAAATAAATTTTTATATTTTTACCTAAAATTTCTTCTACTAGTAAATATAATTCAAGTATTTTTCCTCCAAATCCTTTTGACTAGGGAAAACGTATTTTAAAGTAGTAGAAAAATTTTCTAAAATAATAAAAAATACTCTTCTCCTCAAATTTCCACTATTTGTCAACCTTACTTATGACTAAATCATGTTTTTCCTATTTTTTTGCAACCTCGAACGATTACACACCGAACATGGCTAATGGACAATCGAAACTTGCTGGATTATTGCACCACACCCGGCGTCACACCAGGAAAGATACCTTGCCACCTTTAACTACTTATATTTACTTGTATTTAATTTTCAGTTATTATATTTTCTGCACTTTTATTTTCAGTTATTTATTTTCTTCTTGCATGTGGACCTAGAGTTAAGGGACTACCATCAAATTTAGTGTGTCTCATTAACCTATCACGATTGTACACGAGTTGTATCTGAGATTATGAGTAACATATAGAGGTCAATTGCGTGTGGGCTGATCCTCCGTGTGCATGCGTAGGAATAACTGTCAATAGATGCAGGTTAGAAGACTTGACAATTATCTATTATATAAAACTGTATGGTAGAAACGACACGTGATTGTGTGTCGTGGTTACGACACATGTATAGTATCATTGTGGGGAGGGGACAGCTACTAGCGTAGGGGCTACATTTATTTTTACGCACATTTGGGAGATAGCGTCTTGGATGAGCGCTACGTGTTACCCGGTCGATAGTGTCTCGGATGAGCGCTACTTGTTGGCCACTCTTTATTACTTGCTTGCGTGAATCCGTACAGCTCCTGCGTAGAACGTTGTCCTCAAAGTGCATATCACTTAGATGGTTAGGGACCAGTTGTGTTGTAGTTTTATAGAATTTACATTTGTAGTTATAATGGCATATTCTTCCTGTATCTTGTTATGTCCCTCTGAGGACCTGGTGATTTCTCCAGGTATGTTTTGTGACTTCCTACAGGTGCTCTAGCTAAGGCCATGTCTTCCTTCCTTCCCTCGTGATGATTGCTCTTGGAACTCGTCATTTGTTTCGTTCGACCAAATCATTTATTTGCATATTTCTTCCATATTTAAATTAGTTGGTAGTAGATTTGTCTTCGCCCAACGATTGTATACATGACAAACTCAAAGTTGCTTTTACATCATTATTTATCTTCGTGGATAAGATTTAGTGTGTTAGCTTTCTACATTTTACAGCTTATGTATACATACGAGCCTTTCATTTACTCGTACGTATGCAGCTGGCATGGATACGTACCTAGTCCTTATATTTTGGGACTGGGGCATTACAGTTGTAGATTAAAAATAGCCTGCATCAGCTAGTGAGATACGGAGTTTCCTTGGTTTAGCTGGGTACTACCGTAGGTTTGTGAAAGACTTTTCTAGAATCGCTTCGCCTCACTCAGAAGGGAGTTGTATTTAAGTGGACTGACGACTGTGAGAGTAGTTTTCAGGAACTCAAGCAGCGGCTCGTCACGGCTCCAATTTTAGCACTTCCAGAAGGCTCTGAGGGATTTCAGATCTACAGTGACCCATCGGGACTTGGTTTGGGATGTGTTCTCATGCAACGTAGGAAGACAATATCATATGCGTCGAGACAACTCAAACAGCATGAGAAGTATTACCCAACTCATGACTTAGAACTGGCGGTGATTGTGTTCACATTGAAATTGTGGTGGCACTATCTCTATGGTGTGTCCTGCGAGATCTTCACGGACCATAAAAGCCTGAAGTACATATTCACCCAGAAAGTGTTAAATTTGAGGCAACGGCGTTGGTTAGAATTGATCAAGGACTATGACTTGACAATTTCCTACACGTCAGGTAAAGGGAACATGGTAGCTGATGCCTTGAGTCAAAAATTCGTTGGGGCACTAGCAGTAGCAAAGGAGGTACTACGAGATCATGAAGAGATGGGTATCGAATTTAGAATCCGTCCACAGAATGTACAGTTGGCTCAGTTGCAGCTTGAGCCGAGCCTCCAGGAAAGGATTAAGACTGCTCAGAAGGACGATCCATTTTTGCAGAAGATACGCGAGTTGATTCTAGGAGGAAAGGCGTCCGACTTTACAGTTGAAGATGACACTATTCGTGTCAAGGAAAGATTGTGCATTCCTAAGGATGATGAGCTTAGAAAGGAAATACCGACCGAGGCTCATTTTGCAAAGTATTCCTTGCATCAGGGAAGCACTAAAATGTACAAGGATCTGCGTACAACATTTTGGTGGTATGGTATGAAGAAAGATGTGGCTCTATTTGTGTCACAATTCTTAGATTGTCAGCGTATGAAGGCCGAACACCAACGGCCAGGCGGAGAACTACAAAATTTGGCTATTCCATAGTGGAAGTGAGATAATATCTGTATGGACTTTATAGTCGGTTTGCCAAGAACTCAAAAGGGGAATGATGCGATTTGGGTTATCGTGGATAGATTAACCAAGTCGGCTCATTTCATTCCAATAAAAGTTACGTGGGGCGTAGAACGGTTGGCTCAAACCTACATGAATGAAATTATCCGATTACACTGGGTGCCAGCTTTTATAATATCGAATAGAGACGGGCGATTCTTGTCACAATTTTGGATAAGTCTGTACGCAGTGTTAGGCAGAAAGTTGAATTTCGGTACGGCAAACCATCCACAGATTGATGGACAGACAGAGAGAGTAAATCTGATTCTTAAAGATATGTTGAGATTGTGCGTGCTCGATTCGAAGACAAATTGGGATGCACATCTCGCATTGGCAGAATTTGCCTATAACAACAGTTATCAGGCAAGTATCCATATAGCCCCGTATAAAGCCTTGTATGGACGGAAATGTCGATCACCGATATGCTGGGATGAAGTCGGCGAACGACAAGTGCTCGGAACAGAACTTGTAGAACAGGCCGTCGAGAGAGTCGGCTTAATTCGAGAAAGGCTTAGAGTTGCTCAAAGTCGACAGAAGAGTTATGTAGATGTACATCGACGACCTTTAGAATTTACGGTGAGTGATCATGTCTTCTTGAAGGTCACACCCATGCGAGGTGTGATGCGGTTTGGGATGAAGGAAAAGTTGAGCCCGAGATTTGTTGGACCCTTCAAGATTTTGGAGAACGTAGCCTCAGTGGCTTATCAACTTGCACTACCTCCGTCTCTGGCTGATGTGCACGATGTCTTCCATGTATCCCAACTGTGAAAGTACGTGCATGATCCAAGTCACGTAGTGAACTTCGATCAGTTGCAGCTGAGTACTGACCTATCCTACACTGAAGAGCTTGTCCAAATTTTGGATATGAAGGAGAAAGCTTTACGAAATCAGACAGTGTCTTTAGTCAACGTACTATGGCGGAACCATGCGGTCGAAGAGTCGACGTAGGAACTGAAGGATGAGATGAGGGTGAAATACCCCTTGCTGTTTGATAATTTTGAGGTAGGACTTTTGCTTTAAGTTTCGAGGATGAAACTTTTTTTAGTGGTATATTATGTAGTACCCCGCTCCTAGCGGTCCACTATGTAAGGCTTATGGCTTGATCAACTCGGTCGGAATCGAGTATTGGGGAAACTTACCGTCGACATCGAATCGATCACGGACAAGTGCATAAGAACCTTTCCAACTAATAGATTAATTTCTCTTGAAATGCGTCCAAGAGTTTTCTTTGGATGTTTTGCTACTGGTTTTGTTGCTTGGTTTTGATGGATGCTTTTCTGAATGATTTTTGATGATTTGATTCTTGCCCGTTTTTATCGATTATATAGCATTTATTCTTGATAATTCTGAGAGAAGAGAACATAACGAGACAGAGTATTAACCAGACTTTTGGTGCCATTGCAGACTGACGCGTGACGGAAGGCTAAGCGTACAAGTGTTCCTCTCTCTCTCTCTGTGATTCTCTAATTTAATGAGTGTAGATCACTGTGGTGGTATTGTCCCTCCCACTATTCCTTCATGCCAACTAAATAATTGTCTTACAACATCCGATCGACATCAAGATGCTAATGCCACAAGTCAATACTACTAAGAAGCTAGAGAACGAACATTGAAATGAATTGATTGTACTGCAATGAACTGAATACTGAACTGAAATGAATTGATGCCTCGAATGATGGTTATAAAATGCTGAGAATGATCATGTTGCCTATTACTTTAAATATTCTATGCACACTGTGTTTATCGAGTCGGACACACATTTACCTGACCATGGATAACTTGTATACAAGGATTGAGAAATACTTTCCTCGAATAGTACCAGGGCACCGGGACCGATTCGGCCTAGAAGAAAATAATGAAGTGCTTTGGGAGCATGAGTAATGCGAGGCATCATAGAGGCTAGCTACTTACTGTGTTGTCATCTCATTACCTTGAAGTCCCAAAAACAAATAAATGAAAAGTGACCATATGGTTTAACAACACCAGTGGTCATATTGTGGGGATGTATGCTAATTAATGTTTTGTGCAGGGGCGGTAAGTACTATTATTATCCTGTAATTTTATGCAGGACAACTGGATTCGGCCGATGGTAAAGTAAACCTTATTTTATGCAATATCATATTGCCTCGAATGTTGCCTGTTCCACAATGATCTTATGTATTAAAATGCTTGTCATTAATAAAATATTGGTTTAGTTGAGTGGGCCAACGGAGCTCACCAGTGCATTGTTATAATGTGCTGACCCCTCCTCCACAAGTACTGGAGAAGGCCCGGGCGCACATCACAATTAAAGCTTTCTGAACAGCTGTTTCCTTTCAAGTTTACTTTCAAATAAAGACGTACAAAGTATTGCAAAGTTTCCAAAGATTGCTGCTTATATTTCAAAGTACTAAAGGGGCATGATGTATGGAACGAGAAGTTATTTCATGGCAGCCTATCAAATTATACTTTTTCATGAATCAATGTAGCCGAAAGGGCATTTCAAATTGTACCAAGAAAAGTTGTATTCTGGCTACAACCATCAATAAAATGAATATTATTTTTCCTATTCCGCTTACTCAATGTTTTCGCAACTGTGGCTTACTTTTAAATGTATACAATGACATAAATGTGCATGTTCTTGCCTTGTACAAGTGCAACTCCAGACTTGTACTGCATCATGCCTTAGCGAGGACGATCGATTCGGTATGAATCGAAGCAAGCGAGCGATTCTCCGAATCAGGGCGTGACACCTAAGCTCATAAGGGAGCTATAATCATATTATGGTCATTTCGACCTTAGTAAGCATTGTTTATCTATTTTATAGCTTAATATAATTTTTAGATATTTTTAGATAATTATTTTATTTAGTTTTATATGGTTTAGAGGCTTTCATTATTTATTATGTGGCCATTTGGGGATAATTTAAGGTAAAATATTTTTTAATTATATTCTAGAAGGATAAATATATTTTTTATAATTTTTATAATTTTTCTGGAATTATTTTGTAAATTTAATATTGGAAAACCTATTTTCTAGGACCTCTAGAATTTATTGTGCTAGCATATAAGCAAATATTGACCCCAATTGTTTTTCTAAGGTTCATTATACTATTTTATATTTTCTAGAATTTTTTCCATAATTTTTGGGAATTTTTAAGTATTTATTTATTAAGGTTTATAAATTTTTAAAGGCTTCCAATATTTATTATGAGGCCATTTAGGACTAATATGAGGTAAAATATTTTTATTTATATTCTAGAATTTTAAATATATTTTTTATAATTTTCTATAATTTTTTAGGAATTTTTAGGATTTTATTTGAGTTTATTTGGCCTTAGAATGATTTTTAAATCATTTTCTGTAAATAAATACCCAGTCACCTATACCTAGTCAGCACTAGAGCCCACCCGTCAGCCGCTTGGGCCAACTAAGCGGGGCCCAGCTGTCAGCGGCACAGCAGCTGCCTATATATATTTTTTTCCTATATATATATATATATATATTTTTTTTTTCCTATATATATATATATATATATATATATATATATATATATATATATATATATATATATATATATATATATATATATATATATATATATATGGAAAATTCTACAATACATCCACCCTTTTTGGATGTATCGATACATCCGAAATCTGGACCGTTGGATGTTAATTCAACGGTTCAGATTAAATTCAGATGAAATAATGCAGGAGACATCATTTAATGCTGTTTTTGACTTTTGACCTCTTGTTAACTTACTATAGCAAGTCATTCTTCAATGCAATTTTTTAATGAATACCCTAAATTAACTCATATTTACTTTCTCTTTCGTCCATGTAATTTAATATTTTGTGCAACTACGTATATAAAACAATAATTGTGTGTCGGCCGAAAAGGAAGGACACAGTGTGTCCAGGTCTGTAGGCTATGTAGACGACGACACCACCATCGCTGGCGATCTAGATGGTGACACCGACGACGAATGGTACATTTAGGACGGAGAATGGTATATTTAGGAAGCTGATAAAAGCTCGTTCTCTCAAATCTCTTCTTTGTGTAAATTAAATCCAAGGAGGACACAATCCCTAAGGACACAGTGTGTCCAGGTCTGTAGGCGATATAGATGACATCACCGCCGCTGGCGATCTAGATGATGACACCGACGATGAATGGTACATTTAGGACGGAGAATGGTACATTTAGGACAAAGAATGGTACATTTAGGAAGCCGATAAAAGCTCGTTCTCTCAAATCTCTTCTTTGTGTAAATTAAATCCAAGGAGGATAGAATCCCTAAGGATACAGTGTGTCCAGGTCTGTAGACGATGTAGACGACACCACTGCCACTGGCGATCTAGATGATGACACCGACGACGAATGGTACATTTAGGACGGAGAATGGTACATTTAGGACAGAGAATGGTACATTTAGGACGGAGAATGGTACATTTAGGAAGCCGATAAAAGCTCGTTCTCTCAAATCTCTTTTTTGTGTAAATTAAATCCAAGGAGGACATAATCCCTAATTTTAGTTATTGCTTAGCAGAGTCTGCTTAGTTGTTGTAAAATTATGGTATTGCTTTTGTGACACTTTCATCCTTAATCTCATGTTTTCTATGAATATGTATTTTGTTTGATTTTGATTTAATAATCTTTTCGTAATTAGTTTTTTGTTTCATCCAACAATTTAATATTTTTGTTATAAAGCTACAGGCCATGGTGGTGGTGGTGGAAGGAGAAACGGAGATGAAGAAGGAAAGAAGAAAAAGTTTCGGTTCGCGGCGGACTTCGTCGAGTTCCTCAATCAAATGGAATTAAACCTCTTATAGAGTTCCTTAATTGAAGTTGATCATGATAACCTTTTGTACTTTTCAAACGGATAGTAGAATCTTCCTCGAGCCCTCCTCAATCAAACGGCTAGTAGATTGTTTGCTACTCTCGAAATTTATTTGTCTTTCCATCTTCGTCACTTTTTGTACTTCTCTCTTGCTATATATACAATAGTTTTCTTGTTTCATAGTACTATTATTCATTCTGAAATACATAGAATAGTTGTCTGAAATATAATAGTTTTCTTGTTCTCAAGATGTCTACTCGTGTGGTAGGAAATGTAGAAGACGTAGAAGATTGGTTGCCAGCTCCAAATGAAACCTACATTCCGCGTATGTTGCGCAGGATTGAACAACAGCTGTCGACGATTTCAGCTGATGTTGCATCGATCAATTCTAAGCTTGGTTCAATACAAATTGAACAAATGAATTTCTCTCGGCGTTCGGAGAAGATTGAAGAATCTCCAACTTTGAAGGAGGCATCTTCATCTGGAGTATTTAATAATGTGAAGGTGATTTCCGTTGAATCTTCCGATGAGGAGGACGTGGTGGTACAGAATCGTAGTAAAGCATTGGACCGAATTCTCGCATTGTGTCCTACAGAAGAAACTGACTTTAGCAGTTCTTCGAAAAGAATGCGTGAAAATTTAGATCCGGTCACACCATTAAAAAGTTTAACAAGGGGTTCAACCTCGAAGCCTAGCAATTGTACTAGTGGTTCTTCGAGTTATTACGACTATATTTTTGTCGATGATAGACCTGACGAGTAAGTAATATGAGTTTTGATTTAATTTCAACAGTTTTTTTCTCCTAATTTATTCGTTTCTTTTCTTAAAGAAATAATATCATCTTGCAACAAAATCTATGTGTCTCGGTTTGAGATGAGGACCTTAGCTCCTTTAATGAGAATTAAAAATGGGGTGTGTATAGATAGTATATTTCTTCTTAGATGCCATCTATGTTTACTTTGATTCCATCGCTGACATTTTTAATGATTTATTCAGATTGTAGGCATTGTCTCTGCTCTTCTCACCACAGAGGAACGAAAAATAACCTCCAATAAAGCTAATGTATGATTTTTACCAATAAGGATATCGGTGAGTGAGCATTTTGTTCTTCAATGCATATGTATTAACAATTTTCTCGTTTGTTTGTCCTTCGTAATGTATTAATTGATGTGTATGTAGAAAGAAACGTTACCTACATCCGACAAAAAGCTTCATAAAATATGAAAGAAGTACAAATATTTTTAGGATTACATGGGATCTTTAAGCACTTGTAACGAGGTATTAATGTATTTTTGTTTAAATATTAACCCTAATTTTCTGAAAATTTACTAATTTGTTTTACCTAATTAATCCTGATTCAGATATACATACCCATTCTTTTGGACGAACACTATACTCTTGCAAGAGTTCTGGTTAAAACAAGGACTGTTGAAATTTGGGACTCACTTGCATCTAAAGATGATCCGATTCAAAACAAAACAATCATAAAAAAAATAGTAAGCTCATATTCATCAATTTTTATGAATTGGGTACAAGATACGCGGTATAATAATACATATTGTATTCTGGTAATTATAGCTTTCAAATTTGGATCTCTTTCTCGAAGAAGAGATTTTGAAGTTGAGAGATGCTAGGTTCAGCTTTTCTACTTTTGCAATAAAACGTCGTTCTTATGTTCTCCGTTAAGGCAATTTTGTTGATTGTGGGATTTTTGTAATTGTATTCATGAAAGACCGATGTAGTCTAGACTACCGTTATCTCAATGTAAGTCTGAAAATATGTCGTCAAAAATTTACACTTTTTAGAGCAATATTTTTGATGTTATGTTTGTTATATGCAGTTTGATACGGGAATGGAAAGACGCAAAGCTGCTGAATGGATTACAATTTCAGAGCACAATGAAGTACTAAAAGGAGTCCAATCTGAAATGATTGAATATGGAAGACGATGATTTTTTTTCTTCTTCTTTTATATCTAATGTATTATGTTCATTTATTTTGTTGAGTTGTAATAACATTTTTGCTAAATGGCTTCGATTCTTTTTGATTAAGCAGAATCATTTTTGCCCTTCAAATTAATATAATTAAGCAGAAAGGAGTCCAAACGGTTTCGATTCTTTTTACCCTTCCATCGAATGACATTTTTTGCCCTTCTAATTAATTCAAAACACCCCCAAACCCTTTTATTACAAAAAAAAAAACCGTTTCGATTCTTCCTCTTCTTCCATACTCCACTCTGTACTCAAACCTAGGTCATTCTTCTCCAAAATCTTCAAACCTTCCTCCCCATTCGCAATCTTCACACCATGTCGGCATCAGCGGCCGACAGCATCACCAATTAGAGAAAATGCACTAGTTACAGAAAATCTAAAAAGGAAAGATGGAGAACAACTGAAACCCTATTCTAAGAAAGTTGCACAGAAAAAAAAGAGAAAAAGTGCTAAACAAAAAGAAGTGCAAGAAGAAGTGCAAACAGAAGTATAACTTTGAGTTTATGTTCGCAAATTCTGTATATATTACACGGAGAATAACATTCTCCGTCATAAAACACATTTGAATGTTCATTCTCCCTGTCAAATTACACTTGGAATGCCATTCTCCGTCTAAATTAAATCAATAATATCATTCTCCGTTTACTTTAACGGAGAATGGCATTCTCAGTGTTAAAACACATGAGAATGTTATTCTCCGTGTTAATTTAAACGGAGAATGCTATTCTCCGTTTAATTTGAAACAGAGAATTCTATTCCCCGTGTTAAATTAAACGTAGCATGGCATTACAAGAGTTAAAACGAAAGAGAATGTTATTCTTCGTGTTTTTACAAACGGAGAATAGCATTCTCCGTTTCCAATTACACGGAGAATAGCATTCCCAATGTTAAAATGATTGAGGATTCTATTCGTCGTTTAATTTGGAACGGAGAATGGCATTCTTCGTCTAACTTGAAACGGAGAATAACATTCCCAGTGTTAAAACACATTAGAATGTTCATTCTCCGTTTAATTTTAATCGGAGAATGACATTCTCCATGTTATTTGAAACGGAGAATGACATTCTCCGTGTTAGTTTACACGGAGAATGTCATTCCCAGTGTTAAAACCCATAAGAATAGCCATTCTCCGACGTAATTGTTTATTTTTTAGAAAAAAATCTGCCAGGAATAAGGATTCAAGACTTTTCCGTTCTACCTTCTAGCAAATGCTAAATCTTATGGGGGAGGTCAATCAAGATGTTGGTCCGTTTACCTGAGCCAGTTATTGACTCCTTGAAGAATACCGGTTTCTGAAATTTTGTCGAGATTTTCTACCAAAACAGAGTCCACATCTCCGAATTGGCCAAGGTAACGGAAGGGCTTGAGAATTTAATTGCAAGTTACACAGAAGAAGAAGATGGCGTCGGGTGCTTTGAATTGAGCACCACTGTTAAAATCGCGCCAAGCGTCGACAATATGGCAGTCATCTTCGGTCTACCGCTGAATGAAGAAAGCGATAATAATGTTTTTTACAGAAGATTAATAAAGGAAAAATAACAGCAGCCCACACCACCAGCATCATTGAGCCTGTGTAGAGATCACTTCACAAGATTGCTGGCTAATTCTAAGGGCAAACACGCAGAAGTCACGAATAAGGAAGTGAGAGACAAGTTCTTTGAATTGTTACGACGGCTTCGTGGCGGAGATAACGCTGTTAATCCAGATGATTTGGCCAAGCTAATAATCTTTCACTTGTGCCAAACAGTATTCTTCACAAAGTCTGGCGGTTCAAATTTGCCGTACAGATTCTTGGCCTTGGTAGACAGTGTGGACGTCATCAATAGTATATGCTGGCCAAGGTTAATCCTGGCATATGTAATGGATAGCATAAAGAGGAGTAAAAGCAAAATTGAATGGGGGGATTACTCAATGGCTTTACACAAATTGGAAGGTTGCACAATATACTTCCTCTATTGGTTTGCAGAACATAGTAAATTTATGGAAAGGAAGTTCGCCCCAATTCCTGATTACCCAAGATTTTTCACATGGAATGGGTACGAAATCTCAAACTTCCTCAAGGCCGAATATCACAACAAAATGAGATCGAAGATGATATTGGAAGATCTGGTTATACCTGTTGGGGAAGAAGAAGGGCACAAAGAAGATGAGCCACCTATAGAAGAAGTTGAAAAAGAGGGAGAGGAAGAACACCAAGAAGCAGGTGGGGATAATTTTGATGAACAACGGATACCACAGCATCATGAAATGGGCGCTGTGATGGACGACTCAGCAAAGAAATTGGAGGATTTGAGAAGACATCATTCTGATATTCTTGCGCAGAATGAAGAACTCAAAGAAAAGTTAAAAGAGATGGAGGCACAAGGAGCGCAGTTACGTGCAGCCAACCTTGAGAATGCCATACTCAAAGAAAAGTTGAAAGAGTTCGAGGCAGAAGAAGCGCAACAACGTGCAGTCAACATTGTGATGGAGGGCTCTGTGCATGAACTGGAGGAATTAAGAAGACATCATTCTGATATTCTTGCGCAGAATGAAGAACTCAAAGAAAAGTTAAAAGAGATGGAGGCACAAGGAGCGTAGTTACGTGCAGCCAACCTTGAGAATGCCATACTCAAATAAAAGCTGAAAGATCTCGAGGCAGAAAAAGTACAACAACGTGCAGTCAACGTTGTGATGGAGGGCTCTGTGTATGAACAAGAGGATTTGAGAAAGCAAAATTCTGTTCTTATTGCAGAGCTACATGCACAACGTAAAATCTTTTCTATTTCAAATTTCTGATTTGTAATCTTCCAGGAGAATGGCTATTCTCCGTGTATTATTACACGGAGAATGGCATTCTCCGTGTTATTTGAAACGGATAGTTGCTATTCTCTATCATTTCGATATTGGGAAGGTTATTCTCTGTGTAATTCTAAACGGAGAATGCTATTCTCTGTATTATATTACACGGAGAATGTCATTCTCCGTGTTAGATTCACATCATACATTTCATTATTGTTTGTTTTATTTCAGTGCAAACAACCGAGCAACTCAGAGGAACAAATAAAAGGCTCGTTGAGGAGAAAAGGGTGCTTCAAAATAAAGTTGAATCGTTAAATATTGAAGCCATTAAAAAGGATGGAAAAATCGTTGACCTCGAAGCCATGGTTGTAGCATTGCTGCGTCTGGAGATTCAAGCAGCTGCTGAACTTGCTGTCCCAAAAAAAGCCAAAAGAAGAGGAGGATCGGGGGAAAAGAGGTTCAGAAAACCATCAGCGCCATTAGCCGTTGAAGATGTTACTCCCTTGGAAAAGAATACAGTTGGAGAGGCTAATAAAAAGCGGAAGGTTAATGCCGCTCCGAAATCCGGAGGAGACGCCAAAATGGCTGAATTAAAGAAGAACCGTGTCATACTAAGGGAATGCGATGAACTCTTACTTTGGAAAGATGCGGATGAAGAGCTGAAGAAGCAATACATCGACATTGTAATTCCTAAAAGGAAGTGTCCAGAGTATGTATTCTGAACCCTTTTTTTCTTTTATTTTTTCTAGACTTTTTTCACAATTATGTAATGAGAATCTACCTTTATTAATTTAATCTAAACTAAATTTATGTACAGTGATATTGTACACTTATTTTTGTCGAAAGAGGGTGAAAATGAAGTTACAGTCCAGCTGTCGGCAATAGACCTGCAAGACATACTCAACTATGAAGACATGGAGGCTGGCATACTGAACCTAATAATAAGGAAGCTGAGAGAAATTCAAGACATTAAAAGAAGGTGTGCCCCGTATAGTTCAAAGAACGTGCCATTGATCCAGAAGCAAAAGCCGGCGCCCCAAACATTGAAACATAAGTGGTCTGCATTCTTGCTGCCGCACACATTGGTAAGAATCCAAACAGAAAAATCCATATTCATGTCTACATCGATAAAAAATGACAAAAAAATTACTCATGATATTGTGTTTTGTTTTAGGGAAACAGAACATCGTTGAACGTGCCACTGAACCAGACGTAAAATTCGGCGCCCTTGAAGACTTCCAAACAGATGTAGTAGGGTTTGGAGGACGACATAGAGTTGCTATTCATCCCACTCTTTAATTTACCTACCAGACACTATACTTTGCTCACATTCTACTTTATCTCCTACGACTGGACACACTACAACTCCTTGAGGCAAACCACATACGAAAAGTGCAAGGTGGATGCAGAATTAATGAAGAAGACCTTAGAGCCTATCGTCAGGAGAAAAGTTGATATGATGAGGGAGAGATGCCCGGTGAAGATGGAGTATGAGAGCAAAGTGCTGAATTGTTCTCCAAATTGCCCACAACAACAGGCACCAAACTACCTCTTGTACACGTCGTATTATATGCAGAGGTTGATGACTACTCCCTTCAAAATATTGGAAGAAAATGACGATGACACTCACCAGGAGATTACAGTGATGAGGTTGGTATGGGCTAAGAAGTTGCTTTCAAGCAAATATGTAACACGAACCAAGAAATGACGTTGTAAAACAATAATGTAATTAGGCAAGGAACTTCTATCTTTTATAAGCTCTGCTTTTATAATAAAATTATTTTTGAATTACATTTACATTGTCAAAACCATGAAAAGTTTGACTTTTATTTACATATTAAAGTCTGAACTACTACATAAAATCCTACAACCAAGAAAAAGTTGAATAAGACGGAGAATTCCATTCTTCATGTCATTTGAAACGGCGAATGCTATTCTCCGTGTGGAATTAGACGGAGAATACCATTCCCAGTGTTAAAACGATTGAGTAATGCTATTCTCCGTTTAATTTAAAATGGAGAATGACATTCTCCATGTTAAATTACACGGAAACTGTCATTACCAACCATAAGAATGGTCATTCTCCGTTTTAATTAACTCGGAGAATGATCATTCTCTGTTTCAAATTAAACGGAGAATGGCTATTCTTTGTTTTATATCGACGGAGGACAGATGACAGAAACCTTTTTCGTTTGGTCTGCTCTGTCTTTTCTATTAAAATCATTTTTGGGCAAGGAACTTCTGTCTTTTATAACGTCTGGTCAGCTCTGTCTTTTATAATAAAATCATTTTTGAATTACATTTACATTGTCAAAACCATAAAAAGTTTGACTTTTATTTACATCTTGTGCCTCAAGGAATTCATCTTGCTCTTGCTCTGACGATGCATGATGAAGTAATTTGCTTCAAGGAGTCATCCAACGGTTCCTATGCTCTGACGATGCGCGATGAAGTGATTTGTCTCAAGGAATTCCTTTGCCTCAAGGTGTTCCATTGCTCCGACGATGCACGATGAAGTGAATTTAGTTCTTCATGCATCGTCGGAGCAATGGAACTCCTTGAGGCAAAGGAATTCCTTGAGGCAAATCACTTCATCGTGCATCGTCAGAGCATAGGAACCGTTGGATGACTCCTTGAGGCAAATCACTTCATTATGTATCTTCGGAGCATAACAAAAACTGGGCCGTGGCGATCCTGGACCCAGTAACAAACATCATGGCACACAGTTGATGAAGTGCACGAACACAAAAACTCGGCACATCTTAGACTTCTGATGAAGTGCACGAACACGGAACACCGTACATCGTCAGAGCAAATCACTTCATCGTCAACGTACCAAGGAGGAGCTTGAGACGAATGAACTCCTTAAGGCAAAGGAACACCATGCATAGTCCGAGCGAATCAACGTATGGGCGCTTCGACAGAGTGTGGGTTGGCAATCTACCCAAACCCGAGGCTCTTCCAGAAACCAATATCATGGCACACAGTCGATGAAGTGCACGAACACGGACAGTCCACTAGGCACATCTCAGTCTTCTGAAGGACTTTACCACCAAAGCTTCTTCGAACGAGGAGATCTACAACCAAGAGAAAAGCGTCTTGCCAAGGCGGAGGATCGGTAGAGTCCATCTCCACAAGAAAATCTAATTGAGACGAGAACAAACTCTCCCTAAACTACTGCCATTTATAGGCAAGGAACAACTCGAACTCATGTGCCAAGTGACAGTCACTTCGAATTTGATTCAATTAATTTGCATTAATACCAATGCATCTGCCCCTTCTCAAGTAAATGTAAGTAAGACGAGAACAAACTCTCCTAACTACTGCCATTAATACCAATGAATCTGCCCCTTCGAATTCTGCCAACTTTGAAGAGGGTTTCAATTTTACTCTTTTCAAGTACATAGTCTTGTTACCAAGTCGTCAAACGTAAAAAATTCGGGATGGCAAAAATACGAGTATGTAACGGCTCAATGCAAAAAAAATACGTTCAAAAATTTAATCTAATTTTCGAAAAATGGAAATATTGAGATTAGAAACTTCACAGTCTTAGGTATTGTTTGGGAAGAGAGGAAAATGGGAGGAAGAAAAATTTTGAGGGGAAAATGGGAGAAAAATTAAAAGTAGTGGTGTTTGGGAAGAGGGAGGGAAATTGAGGAAGAAGAATGTGGGAGGAAAATTCTTGTGGGTCCCACTCAAAAATTTTTCTCCCAAAATTGAGAGGAAAATAGAGAGAGATGAGAGGATTGTGAAATAAATTACCCAACTACCCTTCAATAAAGTAGTTATTAATTATGATTTAAAAAATTCAAGGACTAAATGGTAATTATATCTTTCTCCATAATAAGTAAAATATTATTTTTAAAATTTTCCTTCCCCTACTTTTTGTTTATCCAAACAAGTGAAGGAAAAATTAATTTTACCTTTATTTTACTATCCTCCATTTTCCTTTTCCTCAAATTTTTCTCTCCATCCCCTCCTAGGTTCCCAAACACAGCGTTAAATATGTTGTCAAATTTTGTTAATTAAACATGTTTCCACAACATTTTTTGTGCCAATTAAACGAAGTATGGCATTACAAGAGTTAAAACGAAAGAAACTGCTATTCTCTGTGTTTTATTAAACGGAGAATAGCATTCTCCGTTTTGAATTACACGGAGAATAGCATTCCCAGTGTTAAAACGATTGAGCATTCTATTCGCCGTTTAATTTAGAACAGAGAACGGCATTCTCCGTTTAATTTGAAACGGAGAATAACATTGCCAGTGTTAAAAACACATTAGAATGTTCATTCTCCGTTTTAATTTAAACGGAGAATGATATTCTCCGTGTCATTTGAAACGGAGAATGCTATTCTCCATTTTGAATTGCATGGAAAATGTCGTTCCCAGTATTAAAATGATTTGAGAATGCTATTCTCCATTTAATATGAAACGATTGAGAATGACATTCTCCGTGTTAAGTTACACGGAGAATGTCATTACCAGTGTTAAAACCCATAAGAATGGCCATTCCCCATTTTAATTAACTTGAAGAATGATCATTCTCCGTTTCAAATTAAACGGATAATGGCTATTCTCTGTTTTATATCGACGGAGGACAGTTGACAGAAACCTTTTCCGTTTGGTCTGCTCTGTCGTTCTAAAAAAAATTATTTTTGGGCAAGGAACTTCTGTATTTTATAACGTCTGGTCTGCTCTTTCTTTTATAATAAAATTATTTTTGAATTACATTTATATTGTCAAAACCAGGAAAAGTTTGACTTTTATTTACATATAAAAGTCTGAACTACTACATAAAATCCTACTACCAAGAAAAAGTTGAATGTGAGCTGCGTGCGGGCATCGTAGAATAATGGAACTCCTTGAGGCAAAGGAATTTCTTGAGGCAAATGACTTCATCGTGCATCGTCAGAGCAATAAAACTCCCTGAACAAAGAAACTCCGTGCATAGTCAGAGCAATGGAACTCCCTGAACAAAGAAACTCCGTGCATAGTCAGAGCAATGGAACTTCCTGAACAAAGGAACTCTGTGCATAGTCAGAGCGAATCAAAGTGCGAGCGCTTCGACAGAGTGTGGGTTGGCAATCAACCCAAACCCTGTGGCTCTTCTAGTAACCCACAGGAAAGAGTCTTGCCAAGGCGGGGGATCGGTAGAGTCCATCTCCAGGATGAAGTGAATTCCTTTACAAGGTGCTCTGCCTCAAGGAATTCCTTTGCAAGGTCCTTTGCTCTCAAGGAATTCCTTTGCTTCTGTTCCTGTGCCTCAAGAAATTCATCTTACTCTTGCTCTGACGATGCACGATGAAGTGATTTGCCTCGAGGAGTCATCCAACGGTTCCTATGCTCTGACGATGCACTATAAAGTGATTTGCCTCAAGAAATTTCTTTGTCTCAAGGAGTTCCATTCCTCTGACGATTCACTTCATCGTGCATCGTCAGAGGAATGGAACGCCTTGAGGCAAAGGAATTCCTTGAGGCAAAGGAATTACTTGAGGCAAATCACTTCATCATGCATCGTCAGAGCATAGGAACCGTTGGATGACTCCTCGAGGAAAATCACTTCATCGTGCATCGTCAAAGCAAGAGCAAGATGAATTCTTTTTGGCACAGGAACAGAAGCAAAGGAATTCCTTGAGAGCAAAGGACCTTGCAAAAGAATTCCTTCAGGCAGAGCACCTTGCAAAGGAATTCACTTCATCCTGGAGATGGACTCTATCGATCCCCCGTCTTCAAGAGCATAGGAACCGTTGGATAATTCCTTGAGGCAAATCACTTCATCGTCAACGTACCAAGGAGGAGCTTGAGACGAAGGAACTCCTTGAGGCAAAGGAACACCTTGAGGCAAAGGAACACTGTGCATAGTCAGAGCGAATCAACGTGCGGGCGCTTCGATAGAGTGTGGGTTGGCAATCAACCCAAACCCTGGGGCTCTTCCAGAAACCAACATCATGGCACACAGTCGATGAAGTGCATGAACACGGACAGTCCACTAGGCACATCTCAGTCTTCTGAAGGACTTTACCACCAAAACTTCTTCGAACGAGGAGATCGACAACCAAGAGGAAAGCGTCTTGCCAAGGCGGGGGATCGGTAGAGTCCATCTCCATAAGAAAAGCTAAGTAAGATGAGAACAAACTCTCCCTATACTACTGCCATTTATAGGCAAGGAACAACTCAAACTCATGCGCCAAGTGGCAGTCACTTAGAATTCAATTCAATTAATTTGCATTAATACCAATGCATCTGCCCTTCTCAAGTAAAGCTAAGTTAGACGAGAACAAACTCTCCCAACTACTGCCATTTATATGCCATTAATACCAATGAATCTGTCCCTTCGAATTTTGCCAACTTTGAAGAGGGTTTCAATTTTACTCTTTTCAAGTACATAGTCTTGTTACCAAGTCGTCAAACGTGAAAAATTCAGGATGGAAAAAATACGAGTATATAACGGCTCAATGCAAAAAAAATACGATCAAAAATTTAATCTAATTTTCGAAAAATAGAAATATTGAGATTAGAAACTTCACAGTCTTAAATATGTTTTCAAATTTTGTTAATTTAACATGTTTCTACAACGTTTTTTGTGCCAATTAAATGGAGTATAGTATTACAAGAGTTAAAACGAAAGAAAATGCTATTCTTCGTGTTTTATTAAACGGAGAATAGCATTCTCCGTTTTGAATTACACGAAGAATAGCATTTCTAGTGTTAAAACGATTGAGGATTCTATTCGCCGTTTAATTTGGAACGGAGAATGGCATTCTCTGTTTAATTTGAAACGAAGAATAACATTCCCAGTGTTAAAAAATATTAGAATGTTCATTCTCCGTTTTAATTTAAACGGAGAATGATATTCTTCGTGTCATTTGAAACGGAGAATTCTATTCTCCGTTTTGAATTGCACGGAGAATTCTGTTCCCCGTATTAAAACGATTGAGAATGCTATTCTCCTCTTAATTTGAAACGTTTGAGGATGCTATTCTCCAACCCTATTATGAACATCTGCCCCTTCAAAATGACTTTTATACATATAAAAAAGAAGTGAAAAAGTTGTCTTGGAAGTTGAATAAATGCATTTTTATCTAATTGTCTTCTCAAACTTTTGCATTGGAGAACATATTTTTTATCTAATTGTCTTATGTGAATGACATCTTGCCACATAGAAAAGACATTGTCTTAAGTCAACGACGTTTTATTTGATTCCATTTGCTCTTTGTCGCTATTTCGCTTTCGTACTTTACAATTACGAAAATCGTGACCCAATTTTTTACAAACTCTACAAGTTCTATGCTTCGGGATAGTCTGACTTACTGTAGCTGGCTTGATTTTCCTTGAGAAGACCTTTCTTTTATTGCTACCAGATTTGGCTCTTTTAAAGCTTTATGCACTCCATTTGTTCTTCTTCACCAATATCGGTCACCATTTCTTTCAACTCCATCAGAACAGACGACATCAACTCCGTTCCCCTCTCTTGAATTTTGCTTGATTTATGTAAACAGATTAATTTGTTCATTAATACCACCATACCTTCTGCTCTCAATAATGTCTGGGTGGATGAATCTTCTTTCTGCGCCAGGCCCGGAGAGATAACTCTCTTTGCAATCCTTGATCCAACGAGATTTTATCAAGTTTTTTGGAATATCTCCAATTTACAATCTCTTAATTGCTGAAAAAATATGCCTATAAGGAATCCCCTTGGTCTCCATCCACAAGCATTCACATTTTATGATGTTGTCGGCCCGATCAAATGTAACCTTCCGGTTGACACTGTTTGGCGACATATACTTTTGGATAGTGCAAACTTCTGCCTCTCTTATGATGTGATGATGGAGAATAGTATATGCATCAGAACGTGTGATTTCTTTTTTTACCTCTATAAACACCGTTTTAGTGTAAATTGCGACAAATTTATCTTCTATCATGGCCATGCTAGTTTGATTCACAACTGGTGTTGAGAGTTTATCAGTGACATGCTTACTCATCTGGCCGTAACGTAAGGCCGCCAAACCGTAGTCATAATTTTGAAGGGCCTTCCATAGTGGCAGCTTCTCATTCATTTTTTTTTAGAAATGCGTTCATAGATTCACATATATTTGTTGCAGTAGAACCACCAAAATAATTTCCACGTAGGAATGTGTCCGCCCATCGCTGTCTCGTTCTGTACAATGCAGTGGTCCACTCATTGTTCTCTACATTATAATCCGTTAGCATCTGCTGCCAACGGTTTTCAAATTCTTCGACTGAATAGTACCTGTTTCGAAAACATGGACAGTAACTAAATTTGTAATATTGTAACAACAACATACTTCAAAGTAAAGTAGCAAGTGTACGATATACCTTTTAATCAGAAGACTCAATTTATTTGTAAAACCCTCTCGGTGTACATGTTTGGCTGCATTATTTAGGATATGCCATGAGCACGTTCGATGAACTATGCTGGACATTAAATCCTTAATTATCTTATTTATGGATCTGCAACCATCCGTGAGAACTGTCATTGGTAATTTGCCATTCATACACTCTTGGAATTTTTCTAAAACCCAAGAATATGTCTCTGCAGTCTCATTATGGATCATTGCAAACCCAAACACACAAGTCATTGCATGATTGTTTGTACCCACTAGAACCACCAACGGTATTTGACTTCTATTTGTTTTATATGTAGAATCAAATGCTAGTGAATCTCCAAATAATTCGTAATCGAAATGACATGCACCGTCAGCCCAAAAGAGATGGGTCAATCTGGAATCTTCGTCTACCTTGTACGTGTAGAAGAAATCTGGGTCAATGCTTTCCTTAGATTGAAGAAATCTAAGTGTTGTCGTAGCATCAACATCGTCTAGTGTTATACTATCTTGAGCTAGAGCGTTGTATAAATCATTTTTCGTCCATCCAACCTTATCCCAACCACCTTTCTTGTGGACAATTAAATTCCATATCTGTCCGGTCTCCATCCCTGATTGCTTCATAAGCTTAACTTCTTCCAACTCTGCGGGTGATATCTTACGATAGGATCTCAAAAAAACTATTTCATAATCATTCGCCAGGCTATGGTTGTGAAGTACATAAAATTTTTTTGACGGCCCACATCTTTGTAGAATTGGTGTACCCAATACGAAAAATTGCTTTACAACCACTTCTGCTTTCACTTCTTGGCTCACGAACCCTGTTAGGAGCTTCATTGTATTTCTTGTGTCTGAATCCCGCATTCGAACAACACCAACTACAGACCACCACCATCCAAGATTTGTTTTTCTTTACTTCGTTCTTTCTAATACTAAAACCATATGCTTTTGAATATATCCGTTTGAATGTCTCGGCTTCTTCAATAGAGTTGAACTGTAAGCCAACAATATTTTCTTCTAAGAGTTGTTTTGGATCTTTGTTAATGTTGGCCGACTGTAATATTTTTTTCATCGTCGCTGCATCGAAATCCAATAGAGATTTACCGTCGTCCCTAAGAACAGAATAAAACAAAATAAATATGAGAAATAAATATAAAAATATAATACATTTCTTAAATCCATTAGAAATGGTGATGCAAAATAACATTTCATTGTTTGCGTTGATGTCGTCGTCATCGTTATGATGCATTCTTTCGTTGTTTTCTTCATCTTGTTCTTTGTTGTCTCCTAAGTTAACAGCTTCCAAACTTTGATCATCATCCAAATCATCTGACACTACTATTGAAACGAAGCTTTCTTCATCGACTAAATCTTCCACACGACGATCAGTTTCTCCATGTGAAGTCGACATTGAAGAAAATAGAGTGTGTTAGAAACCAATAGAAGAAACGAAGGACAAGAAACAATACAAGAAGAAAGAGTAATGCTATTCGTACCTCCAAATTATCCCTCTAATATATAGCCCTCCCATCTGATGTGGCATGTTAAATAATATTGTGTATCATCTGACATGACTGATGACATGGCAAATTTTAATCCAAAAAGTTAACTACCCAATTTTCTCCATAATAAGTTAACGTTAATATCAATTTTAATTTAATGTTAATATTAATTTATGTTAATATTAATATTAATATTAATAATAATAATAATATTAATATTATTGTTAATGTTAACGATAATATTAATTTTAATGTTAATATTAATGTTAACATTAATTTTAATGTTAATTTTTATTTTTAAAAAAATTTGCCACGTCAGCTGCCAGATCGACATATCACGTCAGCTGCCACGTAAGGAGGGATAGTTTAAAAGTACAATTTGGAGGTACAAAAAGCATTATTCAGAAAGAAACAACTTCCAGCAAGGCAACAATACAACCTTTTCGTCTTCCTTGTACCTCCGCCACGTGGCCCTCTTTTGATGGTTCATGAAAATCTTGAGTGATTCTAGAAGCAAGCATAATTTTAAGGAAACAACTTTCAACAACACAACTTTCTCGTCCTCTATGTACATGTATTATTAAATTGTGTAGCTAATAACGCACGAGGAAGCATGCAGTAGCATTCTCCACGTGGCCCTCTTATGTAGGATAATGCATGCATCAGCATTTAATGCTACGCAACCCTATTGTCTTGTTATGTGTTGTGTATCCTATGTGGCATGAGGCACAAGACAATATCTTGTATAGGCGGTAAGATTATATTCACAAATGACAATAAGTTTAAAAAGTCATCTCCAGTGCAAAAAAGTATTGAGAAGACAATACAAAGTAATTTTTTATAACTTCCAAGACAACTTTTACTCTTCTAATGATATGGTATCAGTGTTTATTATTAAATTGTGTAGGATAACGCATGCAGCAACATTTAATGCTACGGGATCTATTGTGTAAATATTTCTAATAATATGGTATTAATGAACATAACCTGTGAGAGAGAACCCGAGAGAGAGAGAGAGAGAGAGAGAGAGAGAGAGAGAGAGAGAGAAAGAGAGAGAGAGAGAGAGTATGAGAGATGGGATAAAGAGAAAGGATCGAGCTCGACTAGATTTTAAACTTAAAATTCAATTTTTTGTTTTCATTACTAATAACTAGTTCGCACGTACGAGTTTAGACGAACACTAACCGAGCCCGAGCAACGTGACATCAGCTAGGTTTCTAATACCGTGGCATTCCTGTTAATTTAAAATTTATAATATTATTGAAACTAATCTTAATACTAAAATTTAAAATAGTTTTTGATTTAACATTTACTTCAAACTAGTTAAAGTTAAAATTGCATTCTTTTTTATTTAAAATGTAATTGGAACTACAATTAATATTAACATTCGCTTGTCCCATAGTTTAAGTCGTATTTCACTGCTTCTTGCTTAAGTCTATGCCCCCAAAGAACTTGATTGTTCAAGTCGAACGCGTGCATAGCACATTCCCTCGATGTGTCACGACCCGCATCCTAGAGTTAGGGCACGAGAAGTGGGTACGTCCAGCCTACGCCGCAGTGTCGGCGGTAGAATGCTATCCTAGGTCTCATGCATCTAACAGTATAAGGCTAAACAGTTTATACTTCCCGAATGGGGGTGACATAGCAGGTACAGACTCAATCACATCTAAGGTAGAGCATGATAAGGATAGATAAAATATGAAATCCAAAAGAGGTACAACAGAGAGAAATCTAAGTGTCTAAGATACACAAATCCAGAAATACATCTCAAATCTCCAAACTCAGATACAGTAATCCATAAAGTAAATACAACTCCAGACAATTGAAATAACTATCTAAATAACCTCTAATGTGTCTCCTCTAGGCTAGCAGGCAACCTCCAAGCTATCTGTAAAATTTATCAACAGGTCCAGTCAGGACGGGAACGAGCACATATCACTAAAACAGTTCATAGCAGGTTAGGAGTATAAATCATGCAATAGAATAAAATACAGGAAGTGCTGAATAGGAAGTACGAGTAAACAAGAGATATTTTATAACTGAAAGTAAATACATGATAGTAGAGACTGTAAGTGGCTACGTGATTTAGAGCACAATGGTTATGTAAACGGCTTGGGGGCATATGAATACAAATAAGGAGGCACATGAATACAGCTACTGGGAATAGTGATCACATAACCAATTCTACTCACCCCGCCCCAATCAATACACAAGGATCCGTTCAAGTTATGTCATAAGCACATGAATACAGCTAAGATACGTGAACTCATGTAATGAGTAGTACATGAGGCACATGATAAGCACATGAAAGCACATAAAGCACATGAAGCACATGAGAACATGTAAAACATGAACTAGTACGAGTACAAGGAGTACTTGATGCACATGATAAAGTACATGAACATGAAATACCCGATGCACCCTTAGAGGGATAATATCTCAGGAAAGGATCCATATAGTACTAATCCGTAAAGATACGTGTCAGCATCAAGTAGAGTAACCTAGAGCAAGAATATAATCCAGACAGGTATGAAAAGATCAGAGAATGTACTCGCCTGATATCTGAATATCCAAGGTAAAGATACTGTCCGAGGTGAGGTGTCTGGCTCCTAATTAAAACAGCACAAGTCACAACATGTCCAGAAGGGTAATATAAAGCACTACAATGCATTCTACATGAATCTAGGTCAAACTAGGCTAAAGTCAACCCTTGGTCAACTCTGGTCAACTGTACTAGTCAAACTAGGTCAAACTAGGTCATGTCCTAATCCAGCAAGTCTTACTAGGCCAAACCAAGACTATCCTAGCAAGCACACATCAATACAAGGCTATACAAGCCAAAATACACCCAACTCTATTTAGCATGCAATTATTCAATACTCAAATAGGCAAGAATTCACATTGGATATACACTAGGTAATCTATTACTTAAGCAATATATGTCTACACATATATACACATGCATATATTGGTATTCAACATTAGGTCTATAATCATGGCATTTCAAATGGTTATATAAACTTATATATTACAACACAATATGCTAACATATATATAATATACATACATAGCTAAGTTAACTATATTCATAAATACTTATTTAAGAGGCTATGTGTGTGTATGTGAACATGGCAAAGGGGCAAGTGAGGGTTAAATGGTCATACATAGTGTATACATATCAAAGAGTGTCAAAGTATAAGTGAACAAAGTGTCAAGTGTGATAGTGTCAACATAGTATAAGGGGGTACATGAGGTAATATAGGATTTGTGTTAACATAGAACATTACATCTCATTAACTTGTATATTACATACATTACATCTATTATTACATTACATTCATGCTTGCATTCATTCATCATTCATTTATTCTCTTGCACTACTATATGCACCATATATTACATACTATGGAACCTACATATTCATTACAAGCCATACTTATACATGCTTACATTAGATAGGATACTTACACCTCATACATTATTTATTTAACCATTTACTCATGCTTGCATTCTCTATTTAATTACATAATGTATGTACATTAACATGGATTAAAATCAAATAGAATATTATATTACACACAAGGGTGCACAAAATACATATGCCGAATAGTAACTCCTACTAATAATCAATACTGTACCATCTCAGCATGAATTAAAATCTAAGATTAAAATATGTTATAGATCTATGTGTTAGCTTTCCGAAACTTCAAACGGACCGCGTTTTCGTTTCCGGAAACTCCCGGAATCGCAAAAACACCGAGAACGCGTTTGTCTTTCGTACAGCTGACACTCAAATAATTCTCCAGAAAGTTACAGAAAGAATTAGGCCTATTAATACATGTTTTTGGAAATCTAACTTTAATACGCTTCTTTTAAAAAAACGGGAGATTAAACCGAGCTTTGAGCTAGAAGTTATGACATTTCTAAGTTAGGGCTGAAATTAAAAACGTGGATAAAAATCATGATGGATTTAGATAGTTTGAGCCAAAAAAATACACAATATATATCCTAATTATCCACAACAATAATGACAGTAATAATATGAGGAACCGCACTCACAAACTTGATTATATAATCATCATGAACCATTTATTACATATATAAATATAGATACACTCTCATTACAATATATATATATATATATATATATATATATATATATATATATATATATATATATATATATATATATATATATATATATATATATATATATAAGAGATACATGAATGAAATATAAAGTACTCAAGAACACATCTCTACATATTCAAATCTGAGATTTAATATGAATTAATTCATTTAATCAATATTTTAAATATAAAGTGTGTCCAAGTTTGGGGATTTTTTCCCATGAACACAAGATACAACAATAATACAATAGAAATTCCTAAAGGACACATAATTGACACAAGATAGGGACACAACAATGGGGGTCATTCCTATGGTTAAAACTTTCCTAAATATAAAATGGAGAAATAAAAGAGAAGGAAATATTACCTAAAGAAGAGAAAATCCAAGGAGAAAGGCTTCTTCCTTGGGAGATCTTGAGAGCACTTGGGAAAGGAGACTTCTCAAAGAAAGGAAATGAGATGGGAGTCCTATTAGGGCCGACCACCATGGTTATATCCCCCCTTCATTGAATATTACAAGTTTGCTCCTCCCTTAGTTACAAGTGTTTAAAACAATTTTGGTTAGGATTTGGGGGTAAAAGGGTCAAAATAAAAACTCTAAATGGTTAACCTAATAATTAGGATTATGACTAATCTTTCTAACATGACTAATTAAAATGTGGGCCATGGCTAACTAATGCATGGGTCTAACTAGAGTCTAAGTTACCCCGGGTCCCCGTTACAAGTCGGATTGAGATGAAATTCGAATCCGACTCAAATAACCCCAAAACAATATCATAAATAATAAAATAAATATCAAAATAACTAAAAGAGGTCAAATGCAAAATATCCTTAGGCCAGAAATGACATTAAAATATCATAATCACATGGTTAGGCTCTAGGTCAAACAGTCTCTAGGGTTTTACTAGCAAAATGTCAAAATCACAAGTCATTGATTTAAATAATTTTAAAATGATTTAAAATCAACAAAAATAATATCATGAATTAAATATCATTATTAAAATAATTATAAATACGAAATTTTGAAATTACCCTCATTTGGAAAATTGGGTGCTACAACTCTACCCACCTTAGAAAAATTTCGTCCTCGAAATTTAAGATCGATAGTACTCCTTCTAGAGCCTCTAACCTGCCCAATATCTAAGGTAACACTTCCTAACACTGGAATAATAAACGGACATCTAGATAGTGTCAATCTAGGAATATCTCCAATACTGCTCTGCTGTACGGCGGTAATGGAACATCAATAAAATATGGACTAGAACCTATATCCAAGGGACTGGACCTATTTTAAAGTGGTCTTAACTAAGGATGGAAAGGAACTGATCATAGGCTATAGGTATGCTCAAACTATTATCTTTCTATTAACCATCTATTAATACATTCTATTACCATAGGACGATGCATTACTAAGAAATATAGGCCCCTATATCTCATAACACATTTATACTCACCAAAAGACTAGTACATCCTATCAAGGCTGATACTATAATCTCTCATAAATCTCATAAGCTATATGTTTATAGACACACATCCCCACATCAAGGACTAACCTATATATATCTACAACTGATACTAATGGGGTGACGTCCCTATTTCCCAACAATCAAGGTCTAAAAAATTTATCTAAATCATGCAATTTAAAGGAATAGTATACAGGGTCAGGGCATACCGTAGCAGTTGGAAGTCTCACCTAGGTACACTAATCATTCTAGGTCAAAACAGTACTATGGTATCAACACACAAACAATCTAGGGTGTCCTAATTGGGAAGGTAAGAGAACAACAATCATCAAGGTTGTAGGGCTGTCTACCATCCTATATAAAAATTGGTCATTAACAAGCAACTAAAAAATTATTAAAAGGTTACTATTCCATAAAATGGCAAAAATTGAAAATTTAGGCACAACAAATCACAAATAGATTTTTGTCTTGACACGATCTAAGTTGATCAATTTCGGGATAAAACGAGATTTGGGCAAGAAGGAAAATCAATGAAATCAAAGTATGAGCACGAGCATCCAATAATAGAGGTTCAGGTCATGATTAAATTTAATTCGACTGAGTACGAATACGAGGTTCATAGGCGATAAAAAGATTTCAAGGAGAATTGTCAAGGCTGTCGCGAATGAGACTCTAGGGTCAAGTTTAACTATGTCTCCATTCTCGTAGATTGATACATGAAAAAGCGAACCAAAGTACAATAGGTTGATCAGACCATCATGTATCGGTTCTGATTAGACAATATGTTAGTGGGTGGCCACCCAATAAAATATGTCATGACCAAGCTCAAAAATAGATAAGCTTGCAAAACTAAGGCTAATTTAGCAGCACAAGATATAAGGGTGGTAGTGATGAAAGGAATTACATAGTCCAAGTTTCTTAACCAACAGGTCAAGTAATCAGATAAGGTACAAGGTTAAGCATCTAAGGAAACAAGCAGAACACCATCACATGTCGGGTCGAAAGAATTGAGTCAAGGCTGGATTTCTAATTGAAATAAGAAGAAATTTAGTATAATGGTAGAGGTTATAGTTTAGCCAGTTGAACAGAAAATCATATCAAGAAAATAGAGTACAAGAAGACGGGTTTTAGTGGGACATGATATACCTACACGAAGGTGAGCTCGTCTAGGTCTTGCATATTAGATTTGTTGGAGGGTAACAGCTAGTATTACATTTCGAATATCAAAGTCACGATAAGGAACGTCAAGGATCTCAATTAGAATGTGGGAGTTCAAGACGTGGTAATTAATGCACAAAAATAATGAAGATCGAGTTAGTCATCTGCTTCTGATACTCTTAAGTTCATTTGGTCATAACTTGCCAATCATATCTTTACCTTACCAGTCTCCATATGAAAATTTAACCTTTACTTAAACCCTTACCATGACTACCATATGCAATTCCCAATTTCCAAACATCACTCTTGAAGCACAGCCCTCACATTTAGGAATCAACATTAACCATTTATTTAAATTTCCAAGTTCTTTCACCTTGTCTTAAATTTGACCAAAAACCTCTAAATCCCGTTTACGAATTCCTTGAACTTGTTCAAATTGTTCTCCTCGTATTATTTAATTTAAATCTCTAGGCCTTACAAAACGTATCTTCCATCATAAAATCAACTTTCGTATTTTCTTCGACATACACCCTTGAACATTATTCTCCTAAAAATATTTTACAACAATCTCTAAACTTCCATAACTTTGTGTTCTCTCTATCCCTAGTCATTTCCTCGCAACATCTTGTTTAATATCCTTATTAAACACAATTAACTTCTCTTTTCCATTACTAACCTTCTACATAGTCTCAGAGTAAAAGTTTTCTCCAGAATCAATCACCAAGATTTTCTAAGTTCTCAAAACTAGGTTGACCTCTGATATCCTCATTAGTTTTGAATACACCTATAAACTATCTCATAACCCCAAAATTTCTCTAAATGTAATTGTTTCCAGATTGGCAGTATACGTCTCTTTATTCTAGTCGAGACCTTTACCACATTTTTATCTCAAGTTTCCATATGGAACACTCCACATTTGATTTCCTTTAGATCATCATAAAATAACCAGTTACGTCTTCTCTGAGCTACATAATTTACGTCACTTCCTTAGCCTTCTCCATGCACAAGATACGAAGATTCAAGGGTTTCGAAGTACATCTGGTAGGGATGACAAGATATGGGTAATTAATGTAATGAGACAGAGTTTAAGATAAGAGGTAAATAAGAATGCAAGAGAATAATGGCGAGAAAGAATAATAAAGATATGTTCCTTCTCATCGGTTCAAACGAGAGGAACCCATCAAGCTTAAATTCAATAGCAAGGAATGAGGGTGAATCCAAACAAGAGGAAAAAGAATTCCAATTGAAGTTCAAAATGAGTTTCTCAGGGGTCGTCCCAGAAATCTCTCAAAGAATCTAAGTGTGATTGAGTACCTTGGATTTGAAAATATTAATCTAAATACAAAATTAAATCAACAACTACAAAATTTTATCAAAATTATCAACTAATACCAGGATTCAAAGTTCTACAATGAATCCACAAAATCAAATTCAAATCAAGGAAAAAGGTGAATCAAACAAGGAAAAGGAGTTTAAATCGGAATTCAAAATAAGATTCTTAAGGGTCATCCCAGGAATCTCTCAAGAAATCCTAACAGTGATTGAGTATCCTCTCATCCTAACATCTTAATTTATATAACCTATAGCAGGCTCGTAGTAGTACAACTAAGTCGTTGCGCTACTACAAAATCGTACTAATGCGAATCTCGACCTGCATGGGCCACCACTAAAAACGTGTCACGACCCGCACCCTAGAGTTAGGGCACGAGAAGTGGGTACGTCCAGCCTACGTCGCAGTATCGGCGGTTAGAACGCTGTTCTAGGTCTCATGCATCTAACAGTATAAGGCTAAACAGTTTATACTCCCCGAATGGGGGTGACATAGCAGGTACAGACTCAATCACATCTATGGTAGAGCATGATAAGGATAGATAAAACATGAAATCCAAAAGAGGTACAACAGAGAGAAATCTAAGTGTCTAAGATACACAAATCCAGAAATACATCTCAAATCTCTAAACTCAGATACAGTAATCCATAAAGTAAATACAACTCCAGACAATTGAAATAACTATCTAAACAACCTCTAATGTGCCTCCTCTAGGCTAACAGGCAACCTCCAAGCTATCTGTAAAATTTATCAACAGGTCCAGTCAGGACGGAAACGAGCACATATCTCTAAAACAGTTCAAAGCAGGTTAGGAGTATAAATCATACAATAGAGTAAAATACAGGAAGTGCTGAATAGGAAGTACGAGTAAACAGGAGATATTTTATAACTGAAAGTAAATACATGATAGTAGAGACTGTAAGTGGCTACGTGATTTAGAGCACAATGGTTATGTAAACGGCTTGGAGGCACATGAATACAAATAAGGAGGCACATGAATACAGCTACTGGGAATAGAGATCACATAACCAATTCTACTCACCCCGCCCTAATCAATACACAAGGATCCGTTCAAGTTATGTCATAAGCACATGAATACAGCTAAGATATGTGAACTCATGTAATGAGTAGTACATGAGGTACATGATAAGCACATGAAAGCACATGAAGCACATGAAGCACATGAGAACATGTAAAAATATGAACTAGTACGAGTACATGGAATACCTGATGCACATGATAAAGTACATGAACATAAAATACCCGATGCACCCGTAGAGGGATAACATCTCAGGAAAGGATCCATATAGTACTAATCCATGAAGATACGTGTCAGCATCAAGTAGAGTAACCTAGAGCAAGAATATAATCCAGACAGGTATGAAAAGATCAAAGAATGTACTCGCCTGATATCTGAATGTCTAAGGTAAAGATACTGTCCGATGTGAGGTGTCTGGCTCCTAATTAGAACAGCACAAGTCACAACATGTCCAGAAGGGTAATATAAAGCACTATAATGCATTCTACATGAATCTAGGTCAAACTAGGCCAAAGTCAACCCTTGGTCAACTCTGGTCAACTGCACTAGTCAAACTAGGTCAAACTAGGTCATGTCCTAACCCAGCAAGTCTTACTAGGCCTAACCAAGACTATCCTAGTAAGCACACATCAATACAAGGCTATACAAGCCAACATACACCCAACTCTATATAGCATGCAATTATTCAATACTCAAATAGGCAAGAATTCACATTGGATATACACTAGGTAATCTATTACTTAAGCAATATATGTCTACACATATATACACATGCATATATTGGTATTCAATATTAGGTCTATAATCATGGCATTTCAAATAGTTATATAAACTTATATATTACAACACAATATGCTAACATATATATAATATACATACATAGCTAAGTTAACTATATTCATAAATACTTATTTAAGAGGCTATGTGTGTGTATGTGAACATGACAGAGGGGCAAGTGAGGGTTAAATGGGCATACATAGTGTATACATATCAAAGAGTGTCAAAGTGTAAGTGAACAAAGTGTCAAGTGTGATAGTGTCAACATAGTGTAAGGGGGTACATGAGGTAATATAGAATTTGTGTTAACATAGAACATTACATCTCATTAACTTGTATATTGCATACATTACATCTATTATTACATTACATTCATGCTTGCATTCATTCATCATTCATTTATTCTCTTGCACTACTATATGCACCATACATTACATACTATGGAACCTACATATTCATTACAAGCCATACTTATACATGCTTACATTGGATAGGATACTTACACCTCATACATCATTTATTTAACCATTTACTCATGCTTGCATTCGCTATTTAATTACATAATGTATATATGTAAAACCCCTCAAATTAAATTTTTGTTTTTTTTATTTTATTATTTTATTTTTATTAAATTGTTATTTTAACTAGTAATTAATTAATGTTGATGATATATAATAACATATATATAAATATATATGTATATAAATATGTGGCTATATTCAACTGTGGATGTGTGGTAATGTGTAAACCTAATTAAAACTCTAGATAACTTAACCTTTAATCCAAGTTTAGTCCTAACCCTAATCTATTTTTAGTCTCTATTTTAATTAAGAAATAAATTCACATGTTTATATAAATATAATGCTTGATTTACTTAACCAACCCTTAACCCATTCCCTACCCATTGATTTTCGGTTACCACAAAGTGTGGATCTCATGAAACCGAATGATAACCTCTCCTTCCCTTCCATTTTTTCGGCCACACACTACTTCTTCCCCCTCTATTTTTCCGGCTACCCGAGAACTCCCCTTCCCTCCTATCCCGGCCGGCGTGCATTCAACGAGGAGATCACCTCGTCCTCGGCGTTCAGGCCATCTCCGACAGCGCCATCGCCTTCGTAGCGTAGCCCCGACTCCCTGCAGTCGGCAGGTACGATCTCGAGCCTCCACGTGGCTTTGTCACGAGGATATCCCCCTACAAAACCTAGAGCATTAATTTCTATATTCTCTTTTCCTGCAAATAGTCATTGATTAATAATTTGTGTAAGGAAGAAATAATGATTTTAATTAGTATTATTAATGTTTAATGATTGTTAATTTAGCGTAGAATCAGAAATAAATTGTAGAGAAATTGTTGTGAATTATTATGATTTTATCCATATTAATTCGTGAATGTGAAGTAATTATTTGGTGTGATTATGGCTGTGTAATTAATTAAGTAAGGATAAATTGATAGTAATTTGTACCTAAATTATTAGCCTAATGATTAGAGACATTAGTATAGATTCTATATTAATTGTATCAGATTTTTATACAAATTATTCGTATTTATTAAGTATTTTAACTGATGTCAATAATGCAGTTTTTGTGTAAAGTTCCACAGAATTATATATGCTGTTTTTGATTTTTAGAATTTAATCCATTAGGAATCACTCATTATGATCTATACATAAATTGTAGGTAATTATGTAATATAATTACTGTTAAATTTTCAAGATTTAATAAATAGTTTAGATATTTTATTTATATTTTAAACTGTGAATTACTGATTCTAAATGACTGTTTATTTACACTGTTTTGGATTTTTATTAATTAATTCATTAAGAATTAATTAATGAGTTTTATACAAAACTGAGAGATAATAATTATACCTATTTACTGTAAAATTTTCAAAATAGAATAATTATGTTCGGTATTTATTTGGCATTAAACCAGAGTTAAATATATTTGATTATGTAATTAGTTCAATACTAGTTTTAATTTATAATAAATATAAATTATTATTGGTAATGCTCATAAATGTAAAGTCACTGTTGGAAATGTTATTTTCTGTGATTTATGATTTTTCCCAATTTATTAGTGAATTTTTAACATTTAATTCTAATTGCAATAGCTAAAATAGTGATTTTTATATATTAGTAGTTAAATTTTTTTTTACTTATAAATTAGGTAAATAATATTAAAAATATTATTTACAGTAGAATTTCATGGAAAATTGTTTTTTTTACCAAATTTAGACTTGTCATTATTTATTAACTAGTATTTATCATTAATGGGAATTTGTGAATGCATGTGTTTCCTAATTGTTTAACTAATTAGTTATAAGTAATTTATTAATTATTAAATTATTAATTGTATTAATAATTTCAGAATATAAAGTATAATAATAAGTGCTTCATACTTATTATTGTATGATATTATTCATATTTATTAGTAATGATTAGTTAGTAGTAATGGTTTGATATTAATTATCAATTAAATGTATAGTTAATTTGGGTAAATAGTAATGAATTAGGGTTAATGTTATTGTAGGATTATTCATTTCTCGGAACTTGGACTCGATACCAGACTCAGATTTTCAGCTATTGGACACAGGCAAGTACACCTTGCTTGACTTTACTATGCAGTATTACATTTGACCAGTTATTACAGTTGTGTGCACTCGTCACCATTTATGACTACCCTGTGAATAGTTAGTATAACTTGACACGTCTCAGACACGCATCACAAATGAGTGAGTTGAGTGCAGAGATTTTGTGTTGATTGCCCATTAACATGTGATCTTGAGTTGTAGCAGTGGTTAGTTACATTATATGTATATTGCCGTCTTGCATATTATTTGTACCGTGTATACGGTACAGGTATTCATTGGGTGGGAAGAGTCTACTAGTGGTGTATAAGAATTCTGTTTCCAATGTAAGCTGGATGCTCGTAGCCCCTCGTTCTCAAACCGTAGAACGCTTGGTGGACGTTTCTTCTTCTTCTCCCCCTCTCATGTGCCACTAGAGATGTCTCAAAATGCATTTACACTTAGATGGTTAGAACACCTTAAATTGTGTACTATGTATTTCCTGTCCTTGTTTGGTTAAGGAATTACTTAGTAACATCTTTATTTAGTTACTTTTACTTTACTGCTCAGTATTATCTTGCATGTCATTTTTCCTGTGTATTTGTTATGTCCCTCTGAGGACCTGGTATTTTTTCCAGAGCTTGACGAGGATTCCTACCCGACTGATTACGGAGTAGCTGGATTAGACGACGACCTTGAGGTGGAGCCACAGCCTTGATCCTTTGGAGGCTAGCTTTATCTTCTGATGTGGGTTCATTTCCTGTATTCAGTTATTTTCTACATTCCATTTCATTTCATTCCAGATGTACTGTGCAGTGTTTGGTCTTTCTTTTGACATTTATTGTGACTCTGGAGACTCTCTTTGCAGTTGTCTATTATTTGTTTCATGGATGAGACTAGATATTACCTGCCTGTGTTGTTATTATTATTAGTTTTACTTCAGCGTACTACGACTAGTCATAGTCCATTAAATTGGGTTAACTATGTCTGATCGTACAGCTGGCATGCCACGTGTTCCCGATCCGATTATTTAGAACTGGGGCGTGACATATTTTAGTGGTGGCCCATGCAGGTCTCCAAATTTGTTTGGTTACGTTACTGTACCAGACAAGCCTGCAAATTAGGTTTAGAATATAGGGTCTCATCCATACTTGATTATATCATTCTTGATTATCCTTGAACAAAATCCTTTGCATCTCGTTTGTTTCCGTCCTATTCTCAATTCCTTCTATCTTATCTCTGCAGAATCATGAATTTGAGGAGTGGACGTACCGCTGCCGGTGGAGACAACCAGTCATCTGGTACGGATGAACAGTCCGCAAGGGTAGTTCCAACTCACCCTTTGCTTCTAGGGCAGACGTCTCAGCCAGTTGGTGCACAACCGACTGGGGTACCACCTCCTCCCCCGCAGAACCCTCAGATACCATTTGGAGTGCCCCCGGCTGTGCCACAAGACAGTCAGGCACAGATGTTTCAGTTCATGCACATGATGATGCAAGAACAGAGGCAAGAAGCAGCTGAGCAGAGGCGGGAAGCTGCTGAGATGAGGCAGGGATTCCTGGCAGCTATGGAGAGGATGACAGCACCAGCACCTGCACCAGCTCCGACACAAGCTCCCGCGAGACCAGCACGGGTAGGTTCAGTGAAGGACTACGTGCAAATGGACCCCAAACCTTACAAAGGGAATAAGACTCCGGAGGAGACCACTAATTGGATCGCCAGCACCAAGAAGAAATTGCAGGCATCTCAGTTGCCAGAAAATTTATGGATGACTGGCGTAAGAACTCAGCTGGAGGGGAATGCCCATCACTGGTGGGATTCTATGGAGCGTCAGTTGGGTACCCGTCAGTCGTGGGAACAGTTTCTGGAGTTCTTCGATAAGAAGTACTTTCCTACTACTGTGAAGAATGCTTTATACAACCAGTTCCTGCACCTGGAGCAGGGAAACAAGACAGTGGATGAGTACGACTCGGAGTTTAGTCATCTCAGCAAATATGGGGAGGTGCTGATCCCCACCGATCTGGAGAAAGCTAAGAGGTTCCACAATGGACTGAGACAAGAGTTACAACAATTTACCAGCACTCAGTCCCGAGTCTCTTATTCTGAGGTGCTGACGGAGGCCAGAATCCAAGAGTCAATTGTCAAGGAAAGGCAGCACCAGCAGAGAAGCCAGCAAGTACAGCAGAAGACGCAGCAAAGAGGTCCTATTCGACGACCTATGGGACATCAGCAGCATCAGAGGACTGGACCCTACCAGTCGAAGGAGCTTCCAACTTGCCATTACTGTGGCAAGAAGGGACACTTGGAGAGAGAGTGCAGAAGGAGACTGGGTACTTGTTTAGCCTGTGGATCGGGCCAGCATCAGGCTCGAGATTGCCCGGTTCGGGGAGCTATTGTGCCAGCAGGAGGACAGAAGCCACCAGCATCAGGAGGTCAGCAGAGAGGACCTATACTCCCTTCCCAGTCAGCACAGTTTGAGAAGGCCAAGCAGCAGGCAGGAAACAAG
Organism: Iris pallida; assembly: GCA_029216955.1. Classification (NCBI taxonomy): domain Eukaryota; kingdom Viridiplantae; phylum Streptophyta; class Magnoliopsida; order Asparagales; family Iridaceae; genus Iris; species Iris pallida. Next base: position 5,180,292 of record JANAVB010016796.1, on the reverse strand, counting down.
AAGCAGGGTCAGATCTTTGCTCTCACTCAGGGAGAGGAAGAAGCAGTAGGAGAGGCTATCACAGGTAATATCTTAGTAGGTTCATTGCCTGCTACAGTATTATTTGATTCTGGTGCTACCCTGCCTTTCATATCATCTAGATTTATAGCTGTGCATAGGATAGCTACTTCTACTATGCCTAAGAGTTGGAATATTATTACTGGTGGAGGTTTAGTACCTGTAAATAGTTCATGTAGAGCCTGTTCGGTAGTTATTTGTGGCAGGGAGATGAGAGCTCGACTTTTGGTATTTCCTATGCCAACTTATGACGTAGTGCTGGGTATGGATTAGCTTAGTCAATATCATGCGATATTGGACTGCCACAAGGGTTGTGCTATATTTAGACCGCCAGGCCAGCCGAAGTTTGAATTTCAGAGAGGAAGCATTGAGAAGGGAGTCTCTCAGTATCAGGGATCCTGCATGGCGATGGAGGTGGCCCCGCCACCGATCATTGATGAGTTTTCTGATGTCTTTCCCGATGATCTGCCGGGACTACCACCCGACAGAGAGGTTGAGTTCACCATTGAGCTCATACCAGGAGCGGTACCAACCTCTTCAAATGTCTATCGATTGGCGAAGAAGGAGCTGGATGAAATGAAGGTACAGTTGCAGGAGTTGCAAGACAAAGGATTTATCAGACCAAGTGCATCACTGGGGAGCCCCAGTCTTGTTTGTGCCAAAGAAAGATGGAACAGTTCGCATGTGCATTGATTATAGGGCTCTTAATGCTGTGACAATCAAGAACAAGTATCCCCTGCCCAGAATTGATGATCTATTTGACCAGCTGACAGGAGCACAGGTATTCTCGAAGATTGATCTGAGGTCGGGATACCATCAAGTGAAGGTTCGGAAAGAAGACATCAAGAAGACGGCATTCAGGACTCGGTATGGTCATTACGAGTTCTTAGTAATGCCCTTTGGTTTGACTAATGCACCTGCTGTGTTCATGAATTTAATGAACAGAGTATTCCATGAATATCTTGACAAATTTGTCGTAGTATTTATCGACGATATTTTGGTGTATTCAAAGAACCATGAAGAGCATGAGGATCACTTGAGAAAGGTGCTGGAGGTCTTGAGGCATCAGAAGTTATATGCGAAGCTGAGTAAGTGTGAATTTTTGCTAGATCATGTTTCATTTCTTGGACATGTTATCTCAGGGAAAGGCATAGAAGTGGATCCGACGAAGATATCAGCGGTGGAGTCGTGGCCAACTCCAACCGATGTTTCAGAGATACGAAGTTTTCTGGGGCTTGCCGGATATTATCGGAGGTTCGTAGAGAATTTTGCAAGGATTGCGGAGCCCATGACCAAGTTGACCCGCAAGGATCAGAAGTTCGAATGGACAGAAGAATGCCAAGCTGCCTTTGATGAATTGAAGAGGCGCCTTACTACTGCACCAGTTTTGACCATTCCATCAGGACCAGGAGGTTTTGTCATCTATAGCGATGCATCCGGGAAGGGATTAGGATGCGTCTTGATGCAACATGGGAAGGTAGTGGCATATGGTTCTCGACAGTTGAGGACCCATGAGAAGAATTAATCCACGCGCGACTTAGAGCTTGCGGCGGTGATATTTGCCCTGAAGCTTTGGAGACATTATCTGTATGGAGAAACGGTGGAGGTATATACAGATCATAAGAGCCTCAAATATGTCTTTACTCAGAAAGATTTAAATTTGAGGCAGAGGCGTTGGCTTGAGTTGATGGCAGATTTTGATATAGAGCTACAGTACCATCCAGGGAAGGCTAATTCAGTAGCAGATGCATTGAGCCGGAAACCTATGGCGCACTTCTTGACATCACAAAAGGAGTTGCTATACGATTTGGAAAAGATGGGCATTGAAGTTGTTAGACCTGGAGGAGTTGCACAGATGATGAATATTCAGGTTCAGTCTTCATTAGTAGAGAGGATCAAGGCGACTTTACCCACAGATGCCAGATATCAGAAGCTTCGACAGAGGACAGAGCAGGGACTACAGACTGGATTGAGGATTCACGAAGACGGGACCTTGAGGGGTGGAGATCGCCTCTATGTTCCTAATGGTGAGATCAGGCAGGAGCTGATGGCAGAGGCTCATAGTTCGATTTATTCTATTCATCCAGGAGGTACGAAGATGTACAGGGACCTGAGACAGCACTACTGGTGGCATGGAATGAAACATGAGATAGCACGTTTCGTGGCGAAGTGTTTGGTGTGTCAGCAAGTCAAAGCTGAACATCAGAGATCTGCAGGATTGTTGCAACCGCTTTCGATACCTGAGTGGAAGTGGGAGCACATCACTATAGATTTCGTTACGGGATTTTCGAGGAGCCCAGCTGGACGAGATGCAGTTTGGGTGATTATGGACAGATTATCGAAGTCTGCTCATTTCATACCATTTCGAGTGGGGCAATCTACAGAGGTATTGGCAGACTTATATATGAAGGAGATAGTGCGATTACATGGAGTACCAGTCAGTATAGTCTCTGATCGAGATACAAGATTCACATCGCACTTCTGGAAGAGCATGCAGGAAAGTCTGGGCACAAGACTGAAGTTCAGCACAGCTTATCACCCTCAGACGGACGGTCAGTCAGAGCGTACCATTCAGACATTGGAGGACATGTTGAGAGCTTGCAAGTTGGATTTTGGTGGATCCTAGGAGGATCACTTGCACTTGGTAGAATTCTCTTACAACAATAGCTACCAGGCAAGTATCCAGATGGCTCCTTTTGAAGCATTGTACGGAAGGAAGTGTCGATCGCAGCATGTTGGGGTGATGTAGGCGAGAGACAGATATTGGGACCAGAGTTAGTGACTCGCACAGTAGATACAGTCAAGAAGATTCAGGGACATCTTCGAGCAGCACAGGACCGGCAGAAGCAGTGGGCAGACACTCATAGGCGACCTCTTGAGTTCAAGGAAGGAGATCATGTGTTCTTGAGAATCTCTCCGACTAGAGGTACAATCAGATTTGGAGTCAGAGGAAAGCTCAGCCCAAGGTACATCGGACCATTCGATGTGTTGGAGAAAGTTGGCGAGGTTGCATACAGATTGGCACTTCCGCAGTCATTGGAAGGCGTCCATGACGTATTTCATGTCTCCCAGTTGAGGAAGTATGTGGCAGACCCTAACCACGTACTAGATCATTCAGAGATCACCGTGGGACCGACCTTGTCCTACGAGGAGCAGCCTGTGGAGATCCTAGACCGCAGAGAGAAGGTGTTGAAGGGGAAGACCATTCGACTAGTCCGAGTTGCGTGGAAACACCATTCTCCGGGCGAATCGACTTGGGAGCAGGAGGATTCTATTCTGGAGCGTTTTCCATACCTTCGTGAGGCGTCTGGTATGATTTAATTCTGCAAGTAATCATTCTCTAGAATATGCTTATTTTAGTCTGTAAAAATTTCTTAGGTTTAGAATTGTGTTTTTGTGTGCCAATGTTGTGTGTTAGAACAATTCCCTAGCATTCTATGATTCCAAATTGTTTTAATTTCGAGGACGAAATTTTAATAAGTTGGGTAGAATGTAAAACCCCTCAAATTAAATTTTTATTTTTTTTATTTTTTTATTTTTTTATTTTATTTTTATTAAATTGTTATTTTAACTAGTAATTAATTAATGTTGATGATATATAGTAACATATATATATAAATATATATGTATATAAATATGTGGCTATATTCAACTGTGGATGTGTGGTAATGTGTAAACCTAATTAAAACTCTAGATAACTTAACCTTTAACCCAAGTTTAGTCCTAACCCTAATCTTTTTTAGTCTCTATTTTAATTAAGAAATAAATTCACATGTTTATATAAATATAATGCTTGATTTACTTAACCAATCCTTAACCCATGCCCTACCCATTGATTTTCGGTTACCACAAAGTGTGGATCTCATAAAACCGAATGATAACCTCTCCTTTCCTTCCATTTTTTCGGCCACACCACAACTTCTTCCCCCTCTATTTTTCCGGCTACCCGAGAACTCCCCTACCCTCCTATCCCGGCCGGCGTGCATTCAGTGAGGAGATCACCTCGTCCTCGGCGTTCAGGCCATCTCCGGCAGCGCCATCGCCTCCGTAGCGTAGCCCCGACTCCCTGCAGTCGGCAGGTACGATCTCGAGCCTCCACGTGGCTTTGTCACGAGGATATTCCCCTACAAAACCTAGAGCATTAATTTCTATATTCTCTTTTCCTGCAAATAGTCATTGATTAATAATTTGTGTAAGGAAGAAATAATGATTTTAATTAGTATTATTAATGTTTAATGATTGTTAGTTTAGCGTAGAATCAGAAATAAATTGTAGAGAAATTGTTGTGAATTATTATGATTTTATCCACATTAATTCGTGAATGTGAAGTAATTATTTGGTGTGATTATGGCTGTGTAATTAATTAAGGATAAATTGATAGTAATTTGTACCTAAATTATTAGCCTAATGATTAGAGACATTAGTATAGATTCTATATTAATTGTATCAGATTTTTATACAAATTATTCGTATTTATTAAGTATTTTAACTGATGTCAATAATGCAGTTTTTTTGTAAAGTTCCACAGAATTATATATGCTGTTTTTGATTTTTAGAATTTAATCCATTAGGAATCACTCGTTATGATTTATACATAAATTGTAGGTAATTATGTAATCTAATTACTGTTAAATTTTCAAGATTTAATAAATAGTTTAGTTATTTTATTTATATTTTAAACTGTGAATTACTGATTCTAAATAACTGTTTATTTACACGGTTTTGGATTTTTATTAATTAATTCATTAAGAATTAATTAATGAGTTTTATACAAAACTGAGAGATAATAATTATACCTATTTACTGTAAAATTTTCAAAATAGAATAATTATGTTCGGTATTTATTTGGCATTAAACCAGAGTTAAATATATTTGATTATGTAATTAGTTCAATACTAGTTTTAATTTATAATAAATATAAATTATTATTGGTAATGCTCATAAATGTAAAGTCACTGTTGGAAATGTTATTTTCTGTGATTTATGATTTTTCCCAATTTATTAGTGAATTTTTAACATTTAATTCTAATTGCAATAGCTAAAATAGTGATTTTTATATATTAGTAGTTAAATGTTTTATTTACTTATAAATTAGGTAAATAATATTAAAAATATTATTTACAGTAGAATTTCATGGAAAAGTGTTTTTTTTTTTACCAAATTTAGACTTGTCATTATTTATTAACTAGTATTTATCATTAATGGGAATTTGTGAATGCATGTGTTTCCTAATTGTTTAACTAATTAGTTATAAGTAATTTATTAATTATTAAATTATTAATTGTATTAATAATTTCAGAATATAAAGTATAATAATAAGTGCTTCATACTTATTATTGTATGATATTATTCATATTTATTAGTAATGATTAGTTAGTAGTAATGGTTTGATATTAATTATCAATTAAATGTATAGTTAATTTGGGTAAATAGTAATGAATTAGGGTTAATGTTATTGTAGGATTATTCATTTCTCGGAACCTGGACTCGATATCAGACTCGGATTTTCAGCTATTGGACACAGGCAAGTACACCTTGCTTGACTTTACTATGCAGTATTACATTTGACCAGTTATTACAGTTGTGTGCACTCGTCACCATTTATGACTACCCTGTGAATAGTTAGTATAACTTGACACGTCTCAGACACGCATCACAAATGAGTGAGTTGAGTGCAGAGATTTTGTGTTGATTGGCCATTAACATGTGATCTTGAGTTGTAGCAGTGGTTAGTTATATTATATGTATATTGCCGTCTTGCATATTATTTGTACCGTATATACGGTACAGGTATTCATTGGGTGGGGAGAGTCTACTAGTGGTGTATGAAAATTCTGTTTCCAATGTACGCTGGATGCTCGTAGCCCCTCGTTCTCAAACCGTAGAACGCTTGGTGGACGTTTCTTCTTCTTCTCCCCCTCTCATGTGCCACTAGAGATGTCTCAAAATGCATTTACACTTAGATGGTTAGAACACCTTAAATTGTGTACTACGTATTTCTAGTCCTTGTTTGGTTAAGGAATTACTTAGTAACATCTTTATTTAGTTACTTTTACTTTACTGCTCAGTATTATCTTGCATGTTATTTTTTCTGTGTATTTGTTATGTCCCTCTGAGGACCTGGTATTTTTTCCAGAGCTTGACGAGGATTCCTATCCGACTGATTACGGAGTAGCTGGATTAGACGACGACCTTGAGGTGGAGCCACAGCCTTGATCCTTTGGAGGCTAGCTTTATCTTCTAATGTGGGTTCATTTCCTGTATTCAGTTATTTTTTACATTCCATTTCATTTCATTCCAGATGTACTGTGCAGTGTTTGGTCTTTCTTTTGACATTTATTGTGACTATGGAGACTCTCTTTGCAGTTGTCTATTATTTGTTTCATGGATGAGACTAGATATTACCTGCCTGTGTTGTTATTATTATTAGTTTTACTTTAGCGTACTACGACTAGTCATAGTCCATTAAATTGGGTTAACTATGTCTGATCGTACAGCTGGCATGCCACGTGTTCCCGATCCGATTATTTGGAACTGGAGCGTGACAATATACATTAACATGGGTTAAAATCAAATAGAACATTATATTACACACAAGGGTGCACAAAATGTATATGCCGAATAGTAACTCCTACTAATAATCAATACTATACCATCTCAGCATGAATTAAAATCTAGGATTAAAGTATGTTATAGATCTATGTGTTAGCTTTCCGAAACTTCAAACGGATCGTGTTTTCGTTTTGGAAAACTCCCGGAATCGCGAAAACACCGAGAACGCATTTGTCTTTCGTACAGCTGACACTCAAATAATTCTCTAGAAAGTTACAGAAAGAATTAGGCCTATTAATACATGTTTTTGGAAAACTAACTTCAATACGCTTCTTTTAAAAAAACGGAAGATTAAACCGAGCTTTGAGCTAGAAGTTATGACATTTCTAAGTTAGGACTGAAATTAAAAACGTGGATAAAAATCATGACGGATTTAGATAGTTTGAGCCAAAAGAATACACATTATATATCCTAATTATCCACAACAATAATGACAATAGTAATATGAGGAACCACACTCACAAACTTGATTATATAATCATCATGAACCATTTATTACATATATAAATATAGATACACTCTCATTACAATATATATATATATATATATATATATATATATATATATATATATATATATATATATATATATATATATATATATATCTATAAGAGATACATGAATGAAATGTAAAGTACTCAAGAACACATCTCTACATATTCAAATCTGAGATTTAATATGAATTAATTCATTTAATCAATATTTTAAATATAAAATGTGTCCAAGTTTGGGGGTTTTTCCCATGAACACAAGACACAACAATAATACAATAGAATCCCTAAAGGACACGTAATTGACACAAGATAGGGACACAACAATGGGGGTCATTCCTATGGTTAAAACTTTCCTAAATACAAAATGGAGAAATAAAAGAGAAAGAAATATTACCTAAAGGAGAGAAAATCCAAGGAGAAAGGCTTCTTCCTTGGGAGAGCTTGAGAGCACTTGGGGAAGGAGACTTCTCAAAGAAAGAAAATGAGATGGGAGTCCTATTAGGGCCGGCCACAATGGTTATATCCCCCCTTCATTGAATATTATAAGTTTGCCCCTCCCTTAGTTATAAGTGTTTAAAACAATTTTGGTTAGGGTTTGGGGGTAAAAGGGTCAAAATAAAAACTCTAAATGGTTAACCTAATAATTAGGATTATGACTAATCTTTCTAACATGACTAATTAAAATATGGGCCATGGCTAACTAATGCATGGGTCCAACTAGAGTCTAAGTTATCCCGGGTCCCCGTTACAAGTCGGATTGAGATAAAATTCGAACCCGACTCAAATAACCCCAAAACAATATCATAAATAATAAAATAAATATCAAAATAACTCAAAGAGGTCAAATACAAAATATCCTTAGGCCAAAAATGACATTAAAATATCATAATCACATGGTTAGGCTCTAGGTCAAACAGTCTCTAGGGTTTCACTAGCAAAACGTCAAAACCACAAGTCATTGATTTAAATAATTTTAAAATAATTTAAAATCACCAAAAATTATATCATGAATTAAATATCATTATTAAAATAATTATAAACACAAAATTTCAAAATTACCCTCATTTGGAAAACTGGGTACTACAACTCTACCCACCTTAGAAAAATTTTGTCCTCGAAATTTAAGATCGATAGTACTCCTTCTAGAGCCTCTAACCTGCCCAATATCTAAGGTAACACTTCCTAACACTGGAATAATAAACGGACATCTAGATAGTGTCAATCTAGGAATACCTCCAACACTGCTCTGCTGTACGGCGGTAATGGAACTTCAATAAAATATGGACTGGAACCTATATCCAAGGGACTGGACCTATTTTAAAGTGGTCTTAACTAAGGATGGAAAGGAACTGATCATAGGCTATAGGTATGCTCAAACTATTATCTTCCTATTAACCATCTATTAATACATTCTATTACCATAGGACGATGCATTACTAAGACATATAGGCCCCTATCTCTCATAACACATTTATACTCACCAAAAGACTAGTACATCCTATCAAGGCTGATACTATAATCTCTCATAAATCTCATAAGCTACATGTTTATAGACACACATCCCCACATCAAGGACTAACCTATATATATCTACAACTGATACTAATGGGGTGACGTCCCTATTTCCCAACAATTAAGGTCTAAAAAATTTATCTAAATCATGCAATTTGAAGGAATTGTATACAGGGTCAGGGCATACCGTAGCAGTTGGAAGTCTCACCTAGGTACACTAATCATTCTAGGTCAAAACAGTACTATGGTATCAACACACAAACAATCTAGGGTGTCCTAATTGGGAAGGTAAGGGAACAACAATTATCAAGGTTGTAGGGCTGTCTACCATCCTATATAAAAATTGGTCATTAACAAGCAACTAAAAAATTATTAAAAGGTTACTATTCCATAAAATGGCAAAAATTGAAAATTTAGGCACAACAAATCACAAATAGATTTTTATCTTGACACGATCTAAGTTGATCAATTTCGGGATAAAACGAGATTTGGGCAAGAAGGGAAATCAATGAAATCAAAGTATGAGCACGAGCATCCAATAATGGAGGTTCAGGTCATGATTAAATTTAATTCGACTGAGTACGAATACGAGGTTCATAGGCGATGAAAAGATTTCAAGGAAAATTGTAAAGGCTGTCGCGAATGAGACTCTAGGGTCAAGTTTAACTATATCTCCATTCTCGTAGATTGATACATGAAAAAGCGAACCAAAGTGCAATAGGTTGATCAGACCATCATGTACCGGTTCTGATTAGACAATATGTTAGTGGGTGGCCACCCAATAAAATATGTCATGACCAAGCTCGAAAATAGATAAGCTTACAAAACTAAGGCTAATTTAGCAGCACAAGATATAAGGGTGGTAGTGATGAAAGGAATTACATAGTCCAAGTTTTTTAACCAACAGGTCAAGTAATCAGATAAGGTACAAGGTTAAGCATCTAAGGAAACAAACAGAACACCATCACATGTCGGGTCGAAAGAATTGAGTCAAGGCTGGATTTCTAATTAAAATAAGAAGAAATTTAGTATAATGGTAGAGGTTATAGTTTAGCCAGTTGACCAGAAAATCATATCAAGAAAATAGAGTACAAGAAGACGGGTTTTAGTGGGACATGATATACCTACACGAAGGTGAGCTCGTCTAGGTCTTGCATATTAGATTTATTGGAGGGTAACAGCTAGTAGTATATTCCGAATATCAAAGTCACGATAAGGAACGTCAAGGATCTCAATTAGAATGTGGGAGTTCAAGAGGTGGTAATTAATGCAAAAAAATAATGAAGATCGAGTTAGTCATCTGCTTCTGATACTCTTAAGTTCATCTGGTCATAACTTGCCAATCATATCTTTACCTTACCAGTCTCCATATGAAAATTTAACCTTTACTTAAACCCTTACCGTGACTACCGTAGGCAATTCCCAATTTCCAAACATCACTCTTGAAGCACAGCCCTCACATTTAGGAATCAATATTAACCATTTATTTAAATTTCCAAGTTCTTTCACCTTGTCTTAAATTTGACCCAAAACCTCTAAATCCCGTTTATAAATTCCTTGAACTTGTTCAAATTGTTCTCCTCATATTATTTAATTTAAATCTCTAGGCCTTACAAAACTTATCTTCCATCATAAAATCAACTTCCGTATTTTCTTCGACATACACCCTTGAATATTATTCTCCTAAAAATATTTCACAACAATCTCTAAACTTCTATAACTTTGTGTTCTCTCTATCCCTAGTCATTTCCTCGCAACATCTTGTTTAATATCCTTATTAAACACAATTAACTTCTCTTTTCCATTACTAACCTTCTACATAGTCTCAGAGTAAAAGTTTTCCCCAGAATCAATAACCAAGATTTTCTAAGTTCTCAAAACTAGGTTGACCTCTGATATCCTCATTAGTTTTGAATACACCTATAAACTATCTCATAACCCCAAGATTTTTCTAAATGTAATTTTTTCCAGATTGGCAGTATACGTCTCTTTATTCTAGTCGAGACCTTTACCACATTTCTATCTCAAGTTTCTGTAACACCCACTTTTCCAAAATAAGGGTAAATTTGAAATTTTGTATTTTAAATCATTAAAATATTGATTTTTAGTCATGATATGATTTTTGGTAATTTTTTAGTTAATTTAAAACTATTTAATTGAGTGAAATGTGAATTGGTGTTTTGCTAGTGTAACATTAGTCATACATGACCTAGAAGACTAATCATGACCAATGAGACCTAATCATGTGGTTAGGATTTCATATTTCTACTTTTTAGCCTAGGGGTATTTTAGTCATTTTAACACTTTTGTGATTTTGTGAATTATATTAATTAAATATGTGTTACTTGAATTGTTGAGTCTTGACCTAGAAGTTAGCCTAATCTAGATTGCTAATCATGACCCTAGAGACTAAGTTAGATGGGTTCATTAAAGTAATTACATTAGTGAATATCTAGATATTTGTTAGAAGATATTTTGGACTAAAAGTTAAAGGATGCTACTTTAATTGTGAACCATTGATTTAGCTAGAAATTGTTGGAGGAACCATAGCCCCTCATCCTAAACCCTAACCCTAGGTCCTTTGGCCAGCCACATAGCAGCCTATCTCCCTATTTATATCCTCCCAAATTTTTAGGGATAGCCTCTTTCATTAGGGTTCATCAAGTTTAGAAAAGAGGTAATGTTCCAACTTCACAAATTCATAGAAAATCCAAATTAGCTCCTTTTTCCTTCAAACAAATTCCTATAGTCTCTAAATACTGTTCTCTTGCTGTTTGGATTGAGATTTGACAGGGGGCACACAATTTGAGGAGCTTTGGTGGTTGAAAGGACCTCTTTCTTTGGTGTGTTTTTGAAGCTTGGGAAACCAATAGGTATAATCCTCATCTCAGCCCCTAAATTTCATTAAAATTCATTTTTAAGGTCCCCTAGCCCTCACCCAACTGATAGGAAAGCTAACCCTAGGATTCGAGCTCGTTTCGTGTCCGATACGGACACGTATCAGAGCATTGCACCAAGTGCTCGACGAAATGTCCAAGAGGACTGCTCGAATGAGTTTCCCAAATGTTTTTGATTGGAAACCTAGATCTAAGTGTCGTCTAGGTATTTCCAGTGTCCTAGGCTAGTTTATGTGTCGTGTCGTGTCGTGGGGACACGCGAACACGTGTGTGCAGCCGTGTGCGCGCGGTACTGTTCATCCCCTGCTACTCGGGGTTGATTGCGCGCAGCACACGCCACGTGGCCACGAGATTCTTGGCACACGTGTTGATGCTTTGACTGACACGAGGCTCGTCAAATTTACGAGTCCTCGTGTCGTGTCGGACACGTTTTTGAGTGTGCACTGATCAGCTGTGTGCGTGTGTGTGTTCTCTGTGATGTTTCTGTTTGTTGAATCGATTTTAATGTTTTAAAATGTGTTTTAATGATTATTTTAGATCTCAAATGAGTAGTTAAATCTCTGCTACTGCATTTTATACAATGGTTTAATTTGATATGATGTTTGGGTTCGAAAAATCTCATAGGACAGTGAACTCTGATACTTGTGATACTATTTTTCCAGTTTTTCCCAACAATTTAAATTCCTATTTCTGTTAATAATTTCTCTGTTAATCTGAACCTGCATATCATAAATAATGTTAGGTAGGCTTTGGCATTCGAAATTGTGCTTTGGTTTGTGTATATGGGAATTTGGATACTTGGGTTGATCCCAAATGTGTTCAATGTAAACCTGAGATTGTTCTCAGTTTCAAAACTGAGATATGAGTTTCAACTCTTAAATTCTGAATTGATACTTGGATGGCAACTGTAAATGAGTTTTCATATGAGTTTTGTTAAGGTTTATGATTAATCTGAGAGTTAGAATTTAACCTGGGATTTTGTTTAGGCTATTGCCACTTGAAAACTGATTTCTTCCCTGATATTACCTTGCTGAAACTGATGTGCAAAACCTGAGATCATTCTCAGTTTTTCCCAAACTGGGAATGAAGTCTTGACTTCATGAATTGATTTCCTTTCTAATTATTTCATGTTTCAATACTGTTAACTGTTGTTTTACTGATATGAGTTAAATTCCAGCTTCTTTGAACCATTTGACATTGTCAATTGATTTCCTTTCCATTTTGCAATTTTGTTTAGTTCCCATTAAACTGATTTTTCCTTTGTAAATCTGTGAATGAGATAATTTGGTTTAAACTTTTAGATTCAAGTTCATCCTAAAACTGTTAAAAATCTGAGAACAATGCATTGCCACACCCTCTACTTCACACTCTTCACTGTCACACTATTCACTTCACTCACTCACTGTTTTCATGTCACAACCACACTGGCCCTTTGACACACACATTTTCCTCTCCCTTTCACAGTTGTGCTTTCCTGCACATAGACACCATTCACACACACCCTTTAACTTGATAAAAATCTGAGATTGTATGACTAAATACCTGAGATTCCCTATGTTTAAAACTGAGATACAATGTAATATATGTATACACACAACACCCTAACACACATGTATCTTCACACTACCTTGACTCCTTAACCCTCTATCTATATCTCTTTGTATATATATATATATGTATATGCTATGGTTATAATATAGGATGAGTAGTATGTAAATATGCATGTATGTATATCATGTCATATGCACATGAATGTAAGAAGGTAATATACATGATGTTTTAGGATAAATGAGTGTTTGGTATTTGTAGTTGAGAGCTTGCCTTGGCTCATTTGCTTCTTGGTTCATTGTAACCATACACATGCTCTTCTCTATCTCTCTCTCAATATATATATGTATATATATTATATATGGCTAATGTGTTAATATGGTAAATAGAGATTCCCTATAGTTATATATACATATATGTGTGTATAGACATATATATATGTGGGTATAAGATATATGGCCTAGTGTTGATTTCTCTTTTCATGTACACATCCATGTTCACACACACACATAGCTTACATGTTAGTTCCTTCCTCTTTTTATATATATATATAATGTTGAACATGCATGAATAGGATGTGCCTTGATATGTGCTTGTGTTTGGCTTGTATAGCCTTGTGATTGGTGTGTGATTGCTAGATTAGGCTTGGTTAGGCCTAGTGAGACTTGTTAGACTTGTTTGGGCTAGGACTTGACCTAGGTTGACTAGTGTGGTTGACTAGAGTTGACCAAGTGTCGACTTTAGCCTAGTTTGACCTAGACAGCATGCAGATACATTGTACATTTCATATATCACCCTCTGTATACATCTTGACTTGTGTTGCTCTAACTAGGAGTCAGGTATCCTCATCTCGGACAGTACATTTACTTCAGACATTCAGATACGAGGCGAGTACATTCTCTGATCTTTTCATACTTGTCTGGATTTACATTCTTGCTCTAGATTACTGTACTTGATGCTGACACGATTGTTATCACGGATTAGTACTATACGGATCTCCTTTTGGGATGTTATCCTCCTTGTATTCACTAGATACATATTGTGATGTGCGTTTCACTTCCATATTGTATTTATTGAATACCTATATCCTTGTATACTCCTTGTGCATATTGTACTCTCAGTATCACATGAGTTCCAGGGATAGACATTGTACACTATTGTATAACATTGTACAACCATTGTATAACATTGTACATCTATTGTATATTATTGTACATCTATTGTATAACATTGTACACTATTGTGCAAGATAACGTAACGGGAGTGGATCCTTGTGTATTGATTGGGGAGGGGGAGTAGAATTGGTTATGTACTCAAATCCTATTGTACAACATTGTATAACTATTGTATATGTCTATTGTACACCCACGTACAATGGAGTTACCATTGCATTTTCCTAGCCCGTTTACATAACCAGATTGTACTCTAAAATCACATGTTCCTTACAGTTCTTACTTATCATATTTAGATATTTCCTGTTATAAAATCTCTACTACATTTCATATATCTTCTTCTTCAGCGTTTCATGTACTTTACTCTATTGCATGCTTTATATTTCCTAACTCGATATGAACTGCGTGAGATGTTTTGTGCTCGCTCCCGTCCTGACTGGACCTGTTGAAAATTTTACAGAGGATGATGAGGAACCCTGCACCCCCTTACTTGGAGCTTGCCTAGATGACACTCGCGACCTGGACCCCTGGCGAGGTTCAGGCAGCTGCTCAGGATGATACCTTGTATAGAGTAGATAGCTTAGACTATTTCCTTTCATGTTTAGCTTATGTCTTTGTTTCAGAGTTGTATGTTGTAGAGATGTTGAGACTTGTTTTTAGTTTCTGTTGTACCTCAGTTGAGGATTTCCTTATCTATTTTATCGTACCATTTTCTATCTATAGATTGTGATTGAGTTATACCTCTGTGTTGGCCTCCTTATGGAGAGTATTCATATTATGTTAGTTATAGTCCATGACCTAGAACAGCGTTCTACCGCCGACACTGCGGCGTAGGCTGGACGTACCCACTTCTCGTACCCTTACTCTAGGGTGCGGGTCGTGACACGTTTTTAGTGGTGGCCCATGCAGGTCGAGTTTATGTAGTGGTATTCGAACTAGAGTATCACTACAGCCTGCAGTAGGAGTAGAATATTTTGGGGGTACTCAATCACAGTTAGAATTCCTTGAGAGATTCCTGGGATGCCCCTTGAGAATTTCATTCCGAACTTCTAATTTGAATTCCTTTTCTCTTGTTTTGGTTTACCCTTACTCCTTGAAATTGTATTTGATTTTGATAGATCGTTGTTGATTTGATTTTCTTTTTGAGATGAATTTTATGACCCGAGTTACGGTATCTTCTGATAACATATGTTGACAGAAATAACAGGGATGGTAAAACGTCTACTTTATTATGGAACCTAGAATTTACCGCAGCTATATTAGCCGGCGTAGGCAAGAACAGTAGGGACCTGACTTCGGATGTACATATCTTGATCATGAGATTGGAATTTCTCGCAGCTATACTAGTCGGCATAGCGAGGATTCCAGACGACTTGATCATAGAGATGCATACCCTAGTTATGAACCCTACCGTTCATTGCAGCCTTGCTTACTAGCGTGGCGAGGATTCTGAGTATCATGATTCTGGACAGACGCATGTGATTATCAGATTATATCTTGAAGGTTTTTAAAGTATCACCTCTTTCATTTCTTTCTGTAAAAAAAAATGTTTTCCATCATCAAATAACTTAGGAGTAGGGATAACTTTAGTTGACTAGTCTAATTCCTTGTAGATTTTATTAGTTATTACTCTTTCTTAGTATGATGATTTGATGAGTTGTGATTAGGCCTTTATCTTAGGAATGATAGTATAGCCCTGGCTTAGAATAGGGACCCTTGTAGCTGGTTCTCTGTTGTTTATATTTACCAGTTTTATATAGGATGGTAGACCGCCTTACAGCCTTGGTGATTGTTGTTTCTGTAACTATTCCAGTTTAGCACCCAGATTGCTTGTATGTTTTGATATCCTATGACCGTTTTAGGTTTAGCTTGACTAGTATACCTAGATGGGATCTTCAACTGCCACCGTATGCCATGACCATGTATGCCATTCTTTAGATTGTATAATTTAGGTAAGTTCTGAGACCTATGATTGTTGGGGACGAGACTCTAGAAGAAGTACGACCATCTTAATTTCGAGGACGAAATTCTTTTAAGGGGGGTAGACTTGTAACACCCACTTTTCCAAAATAAGGGTAAATTGAAATTTTGTATTTTAAATCATTAAAATATTGATTTTTAGTCATGATATGATTTTTGGTAATTTTTTAGTTAATTTAAAACTATTTAATTGAGTGAAATAGTGAATTGGTGTTTTGCTAGTGTAACATTAGTCATACATGACCTAGAAGACTAATCATGACCAATGAGACCTAATCATGTGGTTAGGATTTCATATTTCTACTTTTTAGCCTAGGGGTATTTTAGTCATTTTAACACTTTTGTGATTTTGTGAATTATATTAATTAAATATGTGTTACTTGAATTGTTGAGTCTTGACCTAGAAGTTAGCCTAATCTAGATTGCTAATCATGACCCTAGAGACTAAGTTAGATGGGTTCATTAAAGTAATTACATTAGTGAATATCTAGATATTTGTTAGAAGATATTTTGGACTAAAAGTTAAAGGATGCTACTTTAATTGTGAACCATTGATTTAGCTAGAAATTGTTGGAGGAACCATAGCCCCTCATCCTAAACCCTAACCCTAGGTCCTTTGGCCAGCCACATAGCAGCCCATCTCCCTATTTATATCCTCCCAAATTTTTAGGGATAGCCTCTTTCATTAGGGTTCATCAAGTTTAGAAAAGAGGTAATGTTCCAACTTCACAAATTCATAGAAAATCCAAATTAGCTCCTTTTTCCTTCAAACAAATTCCTATAGTCTCTAAATACTGTTCTCTTGCTGTTTGGATTGAGATTTGACAGGGGGCACACAATTTGAGGAGCTTTGGTGGTTGAAAGGACCTCTTTCTTTGGTGTGTTTTTGAAGCTTGGGAAACCAATAGGTATAATCCTCATCTCAGCCCCTAAATTTCATTAAAATTCATTTTTAAGGTCCCCTAGCCCTCACCCAACTGATAGGAAAGCTAACCCTAGGATTCGAGCTCGTTTCGTGTCCGATACGGACACGTATCAGAGCATTGCACCAAGTGCTCGACGAAATGTCCAAGAGGACTGCTCGAATGAGTTTCCCAAATGTTTTTGATTGGAAACCTAGATCTAAGTGTCGTCTAGGTATTTCCAGTGTCCTAGGCTGGTTTATGTGTCGTGTCGTGTCGTGGGGACACGCGAACACGTGTGTGCAGCCGTGTGCGCGCGGTACTGTTCATCCCCTGCTACTCGGGGTTGATTGCGCTGCAGCACACGCCACGTGGACACGAGATTCTTGGCACACGTGTTGATGCTTTGACTGACACGAGGCTCGTCAAATTTCACGAGTCCTCGTGTCGTGTCGGACACGTTTTTGAGTGTGCACTGATCAGCTGTGTGCGTGTGTGTGTTCTCTGTGATGTTTCTGTTTGTTGAATCGATTTTAATGTTTTAAAATGTGTTTTAATGATTATTTTAGATCTCAAATGAGTAGTTAAATCTCTGCTACTGCATTTTATACAATGGTTTAATTTGATATGATGTTTGGGTTCGAAAAATCTCATAGGACAGTGAACTCTGATACTTGTGATACTATTTTTCCAGTTTTTCCCAACAATTTAAATTCCTATTTCTGTTAATAATTTCTCTGTTAATCTGAACCTGCATATCATAAATAATGTTAGGTAGGCTTTGGCATTCGAAATTGTGCTTTGGTTTGTGTATATGGGAATTTGGATACTTGGGTTGATCCCAAATGTGTTCAATGTAAACCTGAGATTGTTCTCAGTTTCAAAACTGAGATATGAGTTTCAACTCTTAAATTCTGAATTGATACTTGGATGGCAACTGTAAATGAGTTTTCATATGAGTTTTGTTAAGGTTTATGATTAATCTGAGAGTTAGAATTTAACCTGGGATTTTGTTTAGGCTATTGCCACTTGAAAACTGATTTCTTCCCTGATATTACCTTGCTGAAACTGATGTGCAAAACCTGAGATCATTCTCAGTTTTTCCCAAACTGGGAATGAAGTCTTGACTTCATGAATTGATTTCCTTTCTAATTGTTTCATGTTTCAATACTGTTAACTGTTGTTTTACTGATATGAGTTAAATTCCAGCTTCTTTGAACCATTTGACATTGTCAATTGATTTCCTTTCCATTTTGCAATTTTGTTTAGTTCCCATTAAACTGATTTTTCCTTTGTAAATCTGTGAATGAGATAATTTGGTTTAAACTTTTAGATTCAAGTTCATCCTAAAACTGTTAAAAATCTGAGAACAATGCATTGCCACACCCTCTACTTCACACTCTTCACTGTCACACTATTCACTTCACTCACTCACTGTTTTCATGTCACAACCACACTGGCCCTTTGACACACACATTTTCCTCTCCCTTTCACAGTTGTGCTTTCCTGCACATAGACACCATTCACACACACCCTTTAACTTGATAAAAATCTGAGATTGTATGACTAAATACCTGAGATTCCCTATGTTTAAAACTGAGATACAATGTAATATATGTATACACACAACACCCTAACACACATGTATCTTCACACTACCTTGACTCCTTAACCCTCTATCTATATCTCTTTGTATATATATATATATATGTATATGCTATGGTTATAATATAGGATGAGTAGTATGTAAATATGCATGTATGTATATCATGTCATATGCACATGAATGTAAGAAGGTAATATACATGATGTTTTAGGATAAATGAGTGTTTGGTATTTGTAGTTGAGAGCTTGCCTTGGCTCATTTGCTTCTTGGTTCATTGTAACCATACACATGCTCTTCTCTATCTCTCTCTCAATATATATATGTATATATATTATATATGGCTAATGTGTTAATATGGTAAATAGAGATTCCCTATAGTTATATATACATATATGTGTGTATAGACATATATATATGTGGGTATAAGATATATGGCCTAGTGTTGATTTCTCTTTTCATGTACACATCCATGTTCACACACACACATAGCTTACATGTTAGTTCCTTCCTCTTTTTATATATATATATATAATGTTGAACATGCATGAATAGGATGTGCCTTGATATGTGCTTGTGTTTGGCTTGTATAGCCTTGTGATTGGTGTGTGATTGCTAGATTAGGCTTGGTTAGGCCTAGTGAGACTTGTTAGACTTGTTTGGGCTAGGACTTGACCTAGGTTGACTAGTGTGGTTGACTAGAGTTGACCAAGTGTCGACTTTAGCCTAGTTTGACCTAGACAGCATGCAGATACATTGTACATTTCATATATCACCCTCTGTATACATCTTGACTTGTGTTGCTCTAACTAGGAGTCAGGTATCCTCATCTCGGACAGTACGTTTACTTCAGACATTCAGATACGAGGACGAGTACATTCTCTGATCTTTTCATACTTGTCTGGATTTACATTCTTGCTCTAGATTACTGTACTTGATGCTGACACGATTGTTATCACGGATTAGTACTATACAGATCTCCTTTTTGGGATGTTATCCTCCTTGTATTCACTAGATACATATTGTGATGTGCGTTTCACTTCCATATTGTATTTATTGAATACCTATATCCTTGTATACTCCTTGTGCATATTGTACTCTCAGTATCACATGAGTTCCAGGGATAGACATTGTACACTATTGTATAACATTGTACAACCATTGTATAACATTGTACATCTATTGTATATTATTGTACATCCATTGTATAACATTGTACACTATTGTGCAAGATAACGTAACGGGAGTGGATCCTTGTGTATTGATTGGGGAGGGGGAGTAGAATTGGTTATGTACTCAAATCCTATTGTACAACATTGTATAACTATTGTATATGTCTATTGTACACCCACAGTACAATGGAGTTACCATTGCATTTTCCTAGCCCGTTTACATAACCAGATTGTACTCTAAAATCACATGTTCCTTACAGTTCTTACTTATCATATTTAGATATGTCCTGTTATAAAATCTCTACTATTTTCATATATCTTCTTCTTCAGCGTTTCATGTACTTTACTCTATTGCATGCTTTATATTTCCTAACTCGATATGAACTGCGTGAGATGTTTTGTGCTCGCTCCCGTCCTGACTGGACCAGTTGAAAATTTTACAGAGGATGATGAGGAACCCTGCACCCCCCTTACTTGGAGCTTGCCTAGATGACACTCGCGACCTGGACCCCTGGCGAGGTTCAGGCAGCTGCTCAGGATGATACCTTGTATAGAGTAGATAGCTTAGACTATTTCCTTTCATGTTTAGCTTATGTCTTTGTTTCAGAGTTGTATATTGTAGAGATGTTGAGACTTTGTATATCAGTTTCTGTTGTATCTCAGTTGAGGTTTTCCTTATCTATTTCATCGTGCCATTTTCTATCTATAGATTGTGATTGAGTTATACCTCTGTGTTGGCCTCCTTATGGAGAGTATTCATATTATGTTAGTTATAGTCCATGACCTAGAACAGCGTTCTACCGCCGACACTGCGGCATAGGCTGGACGTACCCACTTCTCGTGCCCTTACTCTAGGGTGCGGGTCGTGACAGTTTCCATATGGAACACTCCACATTTGATTTCCTTTAGATCATCATAAAATAACCAGTTACGTCTTCTCTGAGCTACATAATTTACGTCACTTCCTTAGCCTTCCCCATGCAAAAGATACGAAGATTCAAGGGTTTTGAAGTACATCTGTTAGGGATGACAAGATATGGGTAATTAATGTAATGAGACAGAGTTTAAGATAAGAGGTAAATAAGAATGCAAGAGAATAATGGCGAGAAAGAATAATGAAGATATGTTCCTTCTCATCGGTTCAAACGAGAGAAACCTATCAAGCTTAAATTCAATAGCAAGGAATGAGGGTGAATCCAAACAAGAGGAAAAAGAATTCCAATTGAAGTTCAAAATGAGTTTCTCAGGGGTCGTCCCAGAAATCTTTCAAAGAATCTAAGTGTGATTGAGTACCTTGGATTTGAAAATATTAATCTAAATACAAAATTAAATCAACAACTACAAAATTTTATCAAATCATCAACTAATACCAGGATTCAAAGTTCTACAATGAATCCACAAAATCAAATTCAAATCAAGGAAAAAGGTGAATCAAAACAAGGAAAAGGAGTTTAAATCGGAATTCAAAATGAGATTCTCAAGGGTCATTCCAGGAATCTCTCAAGGAATCCTAACAGTGATTGAGTATCCTCTCATCCTAACATCTTAATTTATATAACCTATAGCAGGCTCGTAGTAGTACAACTAAGTCGTTGCGCTACTACAAAATCATACTAATGCGAATCTCGACCTGCATGGGCCACAACTAAAAACGTATCACGACCCGCACCCTAGAGTTAGGCACGAAAGTGGGTACGTCCAGTCTACGCCGCAGTGTCGGCGGTAGAACGCTGTCCTAGGTCTCATGCATCTAACAGTATAAGGCTAAACAGTTTATACTCCCCGAATGGGGGTGACATAGCAGGTACAGACTCAGTCACATCTAAGGTAGAGCATGATAAGGATAGATAAAACATGAAATCCAAAAGAGGTACAACAGAGAGAAATCTAAGTGTCTAAGATACACAAATCCAGAAATACATCTCAAATCTCCAAACTCAGATATAGTAATCCATAAAGTAAATACAACTCCAGACAATTGAAATAACTATCTAAACAACCTCTAATGTGTCTCCTCTAGGCTAGCAGGCAACCTCCAAGCTATCTGTAAAATTTATCAACAGGTCCAGTCAGGACGGGAACGAGCACATATCTCTAAAACAGTTCAAAGCAGGTTAGGAGTATAAATCATGCAATAGAGTAAAATACAGGAAGTGCTGAATAGGAAGTACGAGTAAACAGGAGATATTTTATAACTGAAAGTAAATACATGATAGTAGAGACTGTAAGTGGCTACGTGATTTAGAGCACAATGGTTATGTAAACGGCTTGGAGGCACATGAATACAAATAAGGAGGCACATGAATACAGCTACTGGGAATAGAGATCACATAACCAATTCTACTCACCCCGCCCCAATCAATACACAAGGATCCGTTCAAGTTATGTCATAAGCACATGAATACAGCTAAGATATGTGAACTCATGTAATGAGTAGTACATGAGGTACATGATAAGCACATGAAAGCACATGAAGCACATGAAGCACATGAGAACATGTAAAAATATGAACTAGTACGAGTACAAGGAATACCTGATGCACATGATAAAGTACATGAACATAAAATACCCGATACACCCGTAGAGGGATAACATCTCAGGAAAGGATCCATATAGTACTAATCCGTGAAGATACGTGTCAGCATCAAGTAGAGTAACCTAGAGCAAGAATATAATCCAGACAGGTATGAAAAGATCAAAGAATGTACTCGCCTGATATCTGAATATCCAAGGTAAAGATACTGTCCGATGTGAGGTGTCTGGCTCCTAATTAGAACAGCACAAGTCACAACATGTCCAGAAGGGTAATATAAAGTACTATAATACATTCTACATGAATCTAGGTCAAACTAGGCCAAAGTCAACCCTTGGTCAACTCTGGTCAACTGCACTAGTCAAACTAGGTCAAACTAGGTCATGTCCTAACCCAGCAAGTCTTACTAGGCCTAACCAAGACTATCCTAGCAAGCACACATCAATACAAGGCTATACAAGCCAACATACACCCAACTCTATATAGCATGCAATTATTCAATACTCAAATAGGCAAGAATTTACATTGGATATACACTAGGTAATCTATTACTTAAGCAATATATGTCTACACATATATACACATGCATATATTGGTATTCAACATTAGGTTTATGATTATGGCATTTCAAATGGTTATATAAACTTATATATTACAACACAATATGCTAACATATATATAATATACATACATAGCTAAGTTAACTATATTCATAAATACTTATTTAAGAGGCTATGTGTATGTATGTGAACATGGCAAAGGGGCAAGTGAGGGTTAAATGGGCATACATAGTGTATACATATCAAAGAGTGTCAAAGTGTAAGTGAACAAAGTGTCAAGTGTGATAGTGTCAACATAGTGTAAGGGGGTACATGAGGTAATATAGGATTTATGTTTACATAGAACATTACATCTCATTAACTTGTATATTGCATATATTACATCTATTATTACATTACATTCATGCTTGCATTCATTCATCATTCATTTATTCTCTTGCACTACTATATGCACCATACATTACATACTATGGAACCTACATATTCATTACAAGCCATACTTATACATGCTTACATTAGATAGGATACTTACACCTCATACATTATTTATTTAACAATTTACTCATGCTTGCATTCTCTATTTAATTACATAATGTATATACATTAACATGGGTTAAAATTAAATAGAACATTATATTACACACAAGGGTGCACAAAATGCATATGCCGAATAGTAACTCCTACTAATAATCAATACTTTACCATCTCAGCATGAATTAAAATCTAGGATTAAAGTATGTTATAGATCTATGTGTTAGCTTTCCGAAACTTCAAACGGATCACGTTTTCATTTCCGGAAACTCCCGGAATCGCGAAAACACCGAGAACGCGTTTGTCTTTCGTACAGCTGACACTCAAATAATTCTCCAGAAAGTTACAGAAAGAATTAGGCCTTTTAATATATGTTTTTGGAAAGCTAACTTCAATATGCTTCTTTTAAAAACACGAGAGATTAAACCGAGCTTTGAGCTAGAAGTTATGACATTTCTAAGTTAGGGCTGAAATTAAAAACGTGGATAAAAATCAAGACGGATTTAGATAGTTTGAGCCAAAAGAATACACAATATATATCCTAATTATCCACAACAATAATGACAATAATAATATGAGGAACCACACTCACAAACTTGATTATATAATCATCATGAACCATTTATTACATATATAAATATAGATACACTCTCATTACAATATATATATATATATATATATATATATATATATATATATATATATATATATATATATATATATATATATATATATAAGAGATACATGAATGAAATATAAAGTACTCAAGAACACATCTCTACATATTCAAATCTGAGATTTAATATGAATTAATACATTTAATCAATATTTTAAATATAAAGTGTGTCCAAGTTTGGGGGTTTTCTCCATGAACACAAGACACAACAATGGGGGTCATTCCTATGGTTAAAACTTTCCTAAATGCAAAATGGAGAAATAAAAGAGAAGGAAATATTACCTAAAGGAGAGAAAATCAAAGGAGAAAGGCTTCTTCCTTGGGAGAGCTTGAGAGCACTTGGGAAAGGAGACTTCTCAAAGAAAGGAAATGAGATGAGAGTCCTATTAGGGCCGGCCACAATGGTTATATCCCCCCTTCATTGAATATTACAAGTTTGCCCCTCCCTTAGTTACAAGTGTTTAAAATAATTTTGGTTAGGGTTTGGGGGTAAAAGGGTCAAAATAAAAACTCTAAATGGTTAACCTAATAATTAGGATTATGACTAATCTTTCTAACATGACTAATTAAAATGTGGGTCATGGCTAACTAATGCATGGGTCCAACTAGAGTCTAAGTTACCCCGGGTCCCCATTACAAGTCGGATTGAGATAAAATTCGAACTCGACTCAAATAACCCCAAAACAATATCATAAATAATAAAATAAATATCAAAATAACTCAAAGAGGTCAAATGCAAAATATTCTTAGGCCAGAAATGATATTAAAATATCATAATCACATGGTTAGGCTCTAGGTCAAACAGTCTCTAGGGTTTCACTAGCAAAACGTCAAAACCACAAGTCATTGATTTAAATAATTTTAAAATGATTTAAAATTACCAAAAATCATATCATGAATTAAATATCATTATTAAAATAATTATAAACACGAAAATTTGAAATTATCCTTATTTGGAAAACTGGGTGCTACACGATGCAAGGCTTGACGTAGCCCTTGCTTGTGTCAAGTCGTTACACGAACACATTAGAAAAGAATTTTATTGGGCTATCAAAGTATAGCAAGCACCATCCCGTGTCACGTGTATTTGTTAAGCAATGTAAGGGTGCGAAGGCCACTAGAAATGTCAAGCCATCACGGACTATAGCTGGGTTAGACGACGACCCTTTTACGGCAGGCCGAATCGGTCCCTTGGCCTAGGAATGGATTGGTTGAAGGAGCAATACACAAGAATAGACTGCCATATTGGCATGATTATTTTTGGTATTCCCGGTGAGGCAGACTTTTTATTTTTCGGTGAGGAGAGTTTTCACCATCGACTTGATTCCAGGGACGACACCAGTATCGGAGAGAGTCTACAGGATGGCACCTTCAAAGTTGGAAATCTTGTACAAGATAATTGAAGAACTCAGAACCAAGGAATTCATTCGTGCTAGTGGATCGCCTTGGGGAGCACCGATGCTTCTTGTGAAGAAGAAGGATGGTACGTCAAGATTATATGTTGATTATCATACATTGATGACTTATTTGATCAGCTCAAAGGAGAGGCTGTATTCTCGAATATTGACTTGCGGTGAGGGTACCATCATATCTGAGTCAGGGAGCAAGACATCCCGAAGACAGCATTCAGATCGAGGTATGGACATTGGGAGTTCCTTGTTATACCATTTGGAGCGACCAATGTGCCAGCCATATTCATGGACCTCATGAATCGTATCTTCATGTCCTATTTGGATCAGTTTGTGATAGTGTTCATAGACGACGTCTTAGTCTATAGCAAGAGTGAGGCAGATTAGCAGCATCTTCGTGTAGTTCTTTAGATACTCAGGGAACACCAGTTGTACACAAAGTTCAGTAAGTCCGAGTTTGGCTGGATCGTATCTCGTACTTAGGTCACATTATCACCAGAGGTGGAGTGGAAGTGGACCCCAGAAGATAGTGGCCATAGAATCAATGGCCAGTACCTAGCACCATCACAGAAGTTCGAAGTTTTCTTTGATTCTACACTATTATGAAAAGCATTCATTTACTTCACAGATTGATTTTGAAGTAGAGAGACGAGGCGAAGGAGGTCAGCCACTCGCCTTAGACTTGTTTCAAGCGAGCGACTGGTTGGCTGCACTGACGTTGTCACTCCCCATTCCCAGAACACGTATTTTTATACGTGTACTGCTTGAATGTATTTATTTAATATTTATCATGCATTTATTCTATATTTAAATTCTTTAATTTCATGCTTATTAATTTTCTTGTATTTTATTTTTTGGTTTTGCTTTAGCTCATGGTTTAGTCTGTTCATTAAAACCAATTTGGTTTAGCTTGGTTCATCATGATAAGGAGTGGATGGCCTAGATCTTGTAGGAAGGAATGAGTGGTGGAGTTCTTGACTTGGGCTTGATATTAATACTTCTTTACTTTTCTTCTCTTCATTACTCTTATTTACTCATTCTTCATCCTCCATTACTCTCCCACCAACCTAGAAGAGCTAGGCAAGTATAACTTGCTTCGTGATGGATCCCAAATTTTTGTTGTTCCATTGTCTTCCTCACGAGATTCTAAGACATTCTAGTACTTAGCATTTTTAATTTCCATGGCTCATTACTTGTAGATCTAAGTTTGTTGCATTTTCGAATTTCTTAGTTTTTGATCTAGCTAACCCTATTATTTTCAAGTTTTGATGGTTCCATATTGTAAATAATTTTTTTCTGCCTTATTTTGACCTATGGAAGTCCGGATTCTGACCTTGGATGAAGGACTATTGGGGCTTGTAAGCCATGGCTTTATGGTTCCTCTTCTCGAAAAATTAGAGAAGAAGAACAGTACTTGACCGTATGGCTTTTCATGCGGCAAGTTTCCCCTGGCGGCATGGCCTTAGCCGTACTGCTCTTAACAGTCCTGGCCACATGAACCCGTTCTCTTTGCCGCATATGCATGTAGTTTCCTGGCCGCATAAGCGCTCCAGTTCTCATGCGGCTTTGCCGCGTGGACTTAGCCGTATGGTCTTGGCTTCTGGCAGTTTCAGCCGCATATGCCCACATTCTTTCAGCCGTATAGCTAACCCTTAACTCCCTGCCGCATATGCAAGATTTACTTAGGCCGCATAGGGCATGAGACTCATTCCCTTCGAGCCGTATGAGCCTCAGTTTCCTGAGCCGTATGAGACTCGGTCTCCTGAGCCGCATGAGACTCAGTCCCCTGAGCCGCATGGCCCGTGGCAGTCTTGGCCGCATGGCATGATTGGCTCTTGGCCGCATATGACTGTTTTCTCCGAGCCGCAGGAACTCATTCCCCTTGCCGCATATGCATATTTTTCCTTGCCGCATGAACTTGCCCGATTCTTACCGCATGACTTGTTGAGTCCAGCCGCATGAGACCCGTATTCTCCTTGCCGCATAGGCTGTTAGTCGCACGGCTCTCGGCAGCTTGCCGCTTGGCGATCCTTGGTCGCATAAGCATGGCCCTTGGCTCCCGGGCCTATGGGATTCTGACCCAATTCTGGCGCATAGATGGGAACCCATCTATTGCTGCCCATAGTGCCTTTTAGTTGTTTTTTTGTCCCGGATTGGTAGTGATTGACATTGATTGTTACCTTGACTAATAATTGATCATGTGTTCCTAGTTGGAACTAAGAGACTGACTAGTTGTCTTATTGAATTGAATGAGACACGTTCATGTATAAACCACGGGCCATTATGATCGACTAGCCAATCCGAACATTAGCAAATGGATACATGTTGACTTCTATTTTTCTATAAAAGTAGCATGCGCATCTTACAGTCAAGGCATAATTATTCCGTGGCTAGGATTGATTGTTGCATTACGCTATGTAAGACCTACAACCTAGCCGCACGGGCATCGTTGTAGAGTTGTGCATATTGTACTCTGTACGGAAGTACTCATTCTGAATGACCATGATCCACGGCATGGGATCTCAATCAACATAGGGACTAATAAGCTAAATAAAATAACGATTATATGGAGAGAATAGATTCCCGAGTTCTTACATGGCCGCCATCTTTGGGACGATTAGTGCCCGACATGCCGGCTGGTTCCCACAGATACTGCAAATCTGCCACACGGGCAGGAAGTGGTAACTGCCTATATTGTTATATATTGATGACGAGCGTCCCGCTGGAACTCGTCTAATTCATGATTGGCGTAATTGATTATTGGATAGACTAGCCTTGCTTGTATATAGTAAGAACTAAGGAATCCCTTATTGTATAATTCCACGGCAACTTGGAACTTACAGTAGCAAACCGTAGTAGTGCATGGCTGTTTAAATTGATTTTCTGTGCACTGTACCTACTCTGTTAACTACTGAGATGAGCAGAACGTCAGGACATAACGGGTCAACTTCTGTCCTTGTTTGGTTGGGAAGTTGGCTTGAAGTGTCGTGATGTTGTGCAAACCCCAGTAGCAAGCAGAGATCTATTTATTATATTTTCCCTTATTACTGGTTTCAATTTCTCATATCGTGCTTCCTTGCGGTACTTGCTATTAGAGGTCTAACATCTCTGGTTTTGCATGGCCAGATCTAGAGCCTGTTCCCGAGGACTCTACTACTTCTACCTCCATATGGTCAATAATAGAGGAATGATCGCCGAAGGACACGAGTGGGTCCCTTGCTTCCCTGCTCATTTTTACTATTTATTTCACTTTTTCTTTGGCATCGACATGTTAGTCGGATTGTCTTGTACTTACTTTTGTATAATTGTAACTAAGTCAGACTGCAGCTGATAACAATTGTGTATACTTTGCTACATCATCTGGCTATGTTTTGTAAAGCCAGATCTCAAGAACATTTTGACTGAGCGTTTGGGACGTCTTACTGCTTTATCTTACATGTTCGTTATTTTGCTTCGTTTGAATGATTGAGACAATAGATGTGAAGTGACCATAGTGAGACTTTCATGTAGTATGTACCCCCTTGTCTTTTAGACAGCATTATCGTATTATACGGTATTTATCTACCCGTAATACGTAGCTGGCTGAGTCACTCCCTCGCTCTCCGGTATTCCGGTTCTGGGGAGTGACAAGGTTTCAGTGGTGGCCTACAGGTCGATTTCAGACTTGTGGGGTATTTTGATTTATAGGATGTCTGAATCACACATGTTTTCCTTGATCTCATGATTCGTTACTCTTGATTCTAGTTTAACATTCCAGTATCCTTTGGCTTCATTGATCTTCCTGTCCGATTATTGATTGTTCTCTTGTCCCTTTCCTTAGGGGCACTTCGTCCGTATCTGCCAGGACTGGACAACAACAACAAGGGCAACACGGACAACCTGACCATATTGATCAGCAACAAGGGCCAGTACTACTCAAGAGACTATCCAAGAAGAAGTGATAGTGGAACCAGCAGCTGAACCGCAGTATCCGAAGGTTCCAACACCACCAATAGTTCCACCTACCCCTGTGGAAGTGGACACACCGGCCCTTCTGGAGATCATGAGAGTGATTATGGCTACTCAGCAACATCAGATGTTGGTCCAGCAACGCATGCACGCTCAGTTACAAGCATAATATGTTGCTCAACCAAGGATTGCAGACGGCTTTGGAAAGAGGGACGAGGACTGATTCAGGAGCATCAACCAGATTTTGCAAGTACAACCCCCGTTGTTTCGCGGGCACGGAAGATGCCATTTCAGTAGATACATGGCTTAAGGATATTGAGGCTATTCTGACAGCGGCTAAGGTTTCGACAGAGAACGTGTGGATCTAGTAAGTTGTTACTTCAGGATCTCGCACTGATTGGTGGAATCAGAGGAAGTGGGCACCAGACGTGCTATTGCTTGGGACGATTTTATTGCAGGATTCAAGATGAAGTACTATGGAATTGTGGTACAGTTTGAGCTACAACAGAAGTTTATCAACCTCAAGCAAGCTGGCAAGACAGTGGATGCTTATGCAGCAGAGTTCTGCAAACTGAGTAGGTTTGCCCCAGAGATGGTAGCATCGGAGAGCCAGAGGGCTATGAGGTTTCAGCAAGGGTTTCATCTTTAACTCTTGCAATTATAGAAGGGCACAACTATCAGACTTTTGATGAGGTATTGACGACAACTCGGAGGCATGAGATCACCATTCAGAGAATCGCGTCTAGGACTGGAGGTCAGAAGAGATCTCATAATCAGATTGAAGGAGGAGGAGAGTAGCGCCCTGAGTTATACCATGTCCTGGCGTTCGCATTCACGATGTGGCGATGCGAGGGCCAGCAAGCAACAACAGCCACAGAGGAAACCAGCAACATCCAACGGGCTGCACTTATTGTGGGAAGGTAGGGCACACTAGAGATGTGTGTCAGACATTGAACGGACAGTGTTTGATATGTGGAAGTCCAGATCATCGAGTTTCTACCTGTCCTATAATTTGAGGTCAGGAGGACCAGTATAATTTCTACTTTGCCAGTACCAGGGGCAGGCCAGTATCGAGGACCAGCGGTGGCAGTGAGAACGTTGGCACAACGTTCGTTGATATCGCAGGCTCAGATGTTTTGGTAGCAGGGACCGCCGATGCAGTAGCAACAACATAGACCACCCCAGCATGCCCAAGACAGGGGCCAGCAGCAATACCAGGCTAGGCACAACAAGGGAACCAACAAGGAGGCCGAGGGCAGGCATTCAATCTGTCCTTGGAAGAGACATTGGCATCGGGAGATGTTATGGCAGGTAACATTCTCGTCGCCTCATATCCCGTAGTAGTATTGTTTGATTCAGGAGCATCACACTCATTTCTATCTGTACAATTTATGACACGACTAGGAATGGAATTCGAGGCATTGCCAGGGAGATTGAATATACTCTGGTAATGGCTCGTAGGAGTTAGTAGAGTATTCTAGCGTGTAGCATTGTAGTTTGTGGGTATTCCTTACCCGCCAGGTTGATAGAATTTCTGTTGAAATTTTGATGTTATCCTATGCATGGACTGACTGAAAGACAGTCATGCGACAATAGATTATCGTAGAGAGAGTGTATCTTTTAATATTTCAAGCATGAAGCGGTTCACCTTAATCAGATCAGTGGCAACTCAACCAGAGCAAGGAGTAGTGGTGGCAATGGAAGAAGTTTAAGTTCCGAAGGTAGTTGAAGAATTCATTGATGTATTTCCCGAAGAACTTCCAGGTTTACCCCCGGTTAGGATATTGAGTTCAGTATATTGGCACCTGGAACTCAATCGATATCAGATCGAGTTTACAGAATGGCAGATTCCGATCAGGCCAAGGTGTATCAGCACGTAGAGGAACTGAAGGCGAAGAAGTTTATTTGAGACAGTGTATCACCATGGGCAGCACCAGTGGTACTTATAGGGAAGAAGGATGGGTCATCCAGATGTGCATTGACTACAGAAAGCTTAACGCGACGACAGTAAAGAATAAGTACCCATTACCAAGAATCGATGATTTGTTTGATCAGTTGAGCAGAGCAAGGATTTTTTCCAAGATAGATCTTCGGTCAAGATATCATCATGTTAGAGTTCGAGAAGAGGATATTTCCAAGACAGCATTCAGGTCGAAGTACGGGCATTACAATTCCTAGTTTGCCGTTTGGTTTGACCAATGCTCCAGCAATATTTATGTTTGATGAACCGTATCTTTATGTCGTACTTAGATCAATTTGTCGTTGTGTTTCTCGACGACATTCTTGTATACTCTGCAGCCAGTG
This sequence comes from Iris pallida, assembly GCA_029216955.1. Lineage (NCBI taxonomy): Eukaryota > Viridiplantae > Streptophyta > Magnoliopsida > Asparagales > Iridaceae > Iris > Iris pallida. The sequence continues at coordinate 5,148,382 of JANAVB010016796.1, read as the reverse complement.
AAGAAGAGCATGAAGATCACCTCAGAAAAGTGTTACAGGTTCTGAGAGAGAACCAGTTGTACGCCAAGCTCACAAGTGTGAGTTTTGGACAGATCGAATTTTATTCTTGGGGCACGTCATATCAGGAGCCGGAGTAGCAGTGGATCCTAAGAAGGTAGAAGCAGTAGAGAGTTGGCCATACCTAAGACCGTAGCTGATGTGTAGTTTCTTGGGATGGCAGGATATTACAGAAGGTTCATATCAGACTTTGTAAGACTTTCAGCACCCATGACCCGCTTGACATGGAAGGATGTGACATTCGTCTGGTCGGCAGAATGCCAGACATTATTAGAATTTGAAGCAGAGATTGATATCGGCACCTATTTATATTATCGTTTGGACCCAGAGGTTTTATGTATATTATGATGCGTCAGAAAAAGGACTTGGGTGTGTCCTCATGCAGCATGGGAAGGTGATAGCGTATGCATCTAGACAACTTCGAGACCACGAGAAGAATTATCCAACTCATGACTTGGAATTGGCAGCAGTAGTATTTGCTTTGAAGCTATGGAGGCATTACTTGTACGGTGATCGAGTGGATATGTACACAGACCCCAAAAGTTGAAGTACATATTTACACAGAAGAAACTGAACATGAGGCAGAGAAGATGGTTAGAGTTGATCAAGATTACGACATGGAGCTTCAGTATCACCCAGACAAGGCTAACGTGGTAGCAGATGCTCTTAGCAGGAGAGGCGGCACATTTATTGACATCACAAAAGCATATCTTAGAAGATATTCAGGAGATGGGCATCGAGGTTATACTTCCTAGTGATATAGAATTCTGGCAAGTCTACGAGTTCAATCTGACTTGATAGACAGGATCAAGGCAGCTCAGGCACAGGACCCAAGGATTCAGAAGCTTTGGACAGAATGTGAGTCAAGACTCAGAAAGGAGATAAAAATTCACGAAATGGTACACTTAGGTTTGGATCACGCCTATGTGTGCCTAGTGGAGATATCAGACAGAAGGTTATGGCAGAAGCCTACAGTTCTCAGTATTCTATACACCCTGGAGGGACCAAAATGTACAAGGATATCAAGCAACACTTCTGGTGGAACGGAATGAAGAGGGAGATAGCTAGATTCATTGTCCGTTGCTTGATATGTCAGCAAGTGAAGTCAGAGCAACAAAGGCCAGCTGGATTATTGCAACCGCTTCCTATTTCGGAATGGAAATGAGAACATATTACCATGGACTTTGTGACCGGTTTACCGAGATCACCAAGTGGTAAAGATGCTGTTTGGGTGATAGTGGACCGGCTTACAAAGGTGACACATTTTTTTCCTTTCAGAGTAGGGCAATCTACAGAAAAGTTGGCAGAGTTGTATATGCAGCAGATAGTCAGGCAGCATGGGATCCCTGTCAGTATTATGTCAGACAGAGATACCCACTTTACGTCATATTTTGGAAGAATCTACATCATAGTCTGGGTACCAAGTTGAGATTTAGCACGGCTTACCATCCACAGACGGACAGACAATCAGAAAGAATAATTCAGACTTTAGAAGATATTACGAGCTTGCACCCTAGATTTTGGAGGGTCTTGGGAGAGTCACTTGCACTTAGTCGAGTTCTCGTATAACAACAGTTATCAAGCCAGTATCCAGATGGCGCCATTTGAAGCACTATATGGTAAGAAGTGTAGGTCGCCACTGACATGGGATGATATCGGGAAAGGAAGATGCTAGGCCCAGAAATGATTGTTCAGACAGTTGAAGTGGTTAAGGAATTAGAGAGAGACTTTGAGTTGTGCAAGATCGACATCGTCATTGGACGGACCAGCATCGTAGGCCGCTAGAATTCTTTGTTGGGGACCACGTGTTCTTGCGGATCTCACCTACTCGTGGGGTTATTAGATTTGGCATTCGTGGAAGTTGAGTCCGCGATACGTGGGCCCATTTGTTATCCTTGATAGGGTAGGCGATGTTGCTTTTCGTTTGTCCCTTCCACCTTCGTTAAGAGATGTGCATGATGTATTTCATGTATTTCAGTTGCATAGGTATGTATGGACCCAAGCCATATCCTCGATCATTCTTAACTGGTTGTTGGTACCAACCTATCTTACGAGGAACAACCTGTGTCCATTTTGGACCGAAGGGAGAAGATACTCAAGAACCGAACAATTGGTCTTGTTCGTGTTGCTTGGGGACATCACTCCTTAGGAGAGTCAACGTGGAACGTGAGGATGATATCTGATCACGGTATCCGTAGCTATTTACTCACAAGGTATATTTCTTTCTGTGTACCTTGATTGTCTTGACTCCTCATGCTTGTCACCCTATGAGTAGAATTACTTGATATCGTAGATTGATAAATATAAATATATTACTTGCTATTTGACATTGTAAAATAGCTTCTTGCTCAATTGCTTGTATTAAGATTAGTCTAGCTTTGATATTTCTGTCCTGCTTGGATCTGAAATTTTGAGGACAAATTTTCTAAGGAGGGTGGATGTCACTCCCCTTCCCAGAACGCATATTTTTATACGTGTACTGCTTGAATGTATTTATTTAATATTTATCATGTATTTGTTCTGTATTTAAATTCTTCAATTTCGTGCTTATTAATTTTCCTGTATTTTATTTTCTGCTTTTGCTTTAGCTCTTGGTTTAGTCTATTCATTAAAACCAATTTGGTTTAGCTTGGTTCATCATAATAAGGAGTGGATGGCCTAGATCTTGTAGGAAGGAATGGGTGGTGGAGATCTTGACTTGGGCTTGATATTAATACTTCTTTACTTTTCTCTCTCTCATTACTCTATTTACTCCGTCTTCATCCTCCATACTCTCCCACCAACCTAGAAGAGCTAGGCAAGTACAACTTGCTTCGTGATGGATCCTGAATTTTTGTTGTTCCATTTTTTCTCACGAGATTCTAAGACATTCTAGTACTTACCATTTTTAATTTATATGGCTCATTACTTGTAGATCTAAGTTTGTTGCATTTTCGGATTTCTTAGGTTTTAATCTAGCTAACCCTGTTATTTTTAAGTTTTGATGGTTCCATGTTGTAGAGAATTTCTTTCTACCATTTTGACCTATGGAAGTCCGGATTCTGACCTTGGATGAAGGACTATTGGGGCTTGTAAGCTTCGGCTTTATGGTTCTTCTTCTCGAAAAATTGGAGAAGAAGAACAGTACTTGACCGCATGGCTTTTCATGCGACAAGTTTTCCCTGGCCGCATGGCCTTAGACGTACTGCTCTTAAGTCCTGGCCGCATGAACCCGTTCTCCTTGCCGCATAAGCATGTAGTTTTCTGGCCGCATAAGCGCTCCACTTCTCATACGCTTTGCCGCGTGGACTTAGCCGCATGGTCTTGGCTCATGGCAGTTTCAGCCGTATATTCCCCCATTCTTTCAGCCGCATAGCTAACCCTTAACTCCTTGTCGCATATGCAAGATTTACTTGGGCCGCATAGGGCATGAGACTCATTCCCTTCGAGCCGTATGAGACTCGTTCCCTTCGAGCCGCATGAGACTCAGTTTCCTGAGCGCATGAGACTCGGTCTCCTGAGCCACATGCGACTTAGTCCCCCGAGCCGTGGCCCGTGGCAGTCTTGGCCGCATGGCATGATTGGCTCTTGGCCGCATGTGACTGTTTTCTCCGAGCTGCAGGAACTCATTCCCCTTGCCGCATACGCATATTTTTCCTTGCCGCATGACCTTGCCCGATTCTTGCCGCATGACTTGTTGGCTCCAGCCACATGAGACCTGTATTCTCTTGCCGCATAGGTTGTTAGTCTCATGGCTCTCGACAGCTTGCCGCATGGCTATCCTTGGTCGCATAAGCATGGCCCTTGGCTCCCGGGCCGCATGGGATTCTGACCCGATTCTAGCCGCATAGATGGGCACGTATCTATTGCTGCCTATAGTGCCTTTTAGTTTTTTTTGTCCCCGATTGATAGTGATTGACATTGATTGTTACTTGACTAATAATTGATCATGCGTTCCTAGTTGGAACTAAGAGACTGACGAGTCGTCTTATCGAATTGAATGAGACACGTTCATGTATAAACCACGAACCATTGTGATCGACTAGCCGATCCAATATTGAAAATGGACACATATTGACTTCCATTTTTCTGTAAAAGCAGCATGTGCATCTTACAGTCAAGGCATGATTATTCTGTGGCTAGGATTGATTGTTGCATTACGCTATGTAAGACCTACAACCTAGCCGTACGGGCATCGTTGTAGAGTTGTGCATATCGTACTATGTACGGAAGTACTCATTCTGAATGACCATGATCCATGGCATGGGATTTCAATCAACATAGGGACTAATAAGCTAAATAAAATAACGATTGCATAGAGAGAATGGATTCTCGAGTTCTTACATGGCAGCCATCTTTGGGACGATTAGTGCCCGACATACCGGCTGGTTCCCACAGATACTGTAAATCTACCACGGGCAGGGAGTGGTATCTGCCTATATTGTTATATATATTGATGATGAGCGTCCTGCTGGGACTCGTCTAATTCATGATTGGCACAATTGATTACTAGCCTTGCTTGTACATAGTAAGAACTGAGGAATCCCTTATTGCATAATTCCAGGGCAACTTGAAACTTACAGTAGCAAGCCGTAGTAGTTGCATGGCTGTTTAAATTGATTTGTCTATGCACTGTACCTACTCTGTTAACTACTGAGATGAGCAGAACGTCAGGACATAACGGGTCAACTTTGTCCTTGTTTGGTTGGAAGTTGGTTTGAAGTGTCATATTTTGTGCGAACCCCAGAGCAAGCAGAGATCTATTTATCATATTTTACTCTTATTACTGGTTCTAATTTCTCATATCGTGCTTTCTTGGTACTTGCTATTAGGTCTAACCTCTCTGGTTTTGCATGGCCAGATCTAGAGCCTGTTCCCAGGACTCCGCTTACTTCACCTCCAAGATGGTCAATACTAGAGGAATGATCGCCGGAGGACACGAGTGGATCCCTTGCTTCCTGCTCATTTTTACTATTTATTTCACTTTTGCCGTTTGGCACCGACATGTTAGTCGGATTGTGTACTTACTTTTGCATAATTGTAACTAAGTCAGACTGCAACTGATAACAATTGTGTATACTTTGCTACATCATCTGGCTATATTTTGTAAAGCCAGATCTCAAGAACATTTTGACTGAGCGTTTGGGACGCCTTACTGCTTTATCTTACATGTTCTCTATTTTTGCTTCTTATTTGAATGATTGAGACAATAGATGTAAGTGACCATAGTGAGACTTTCACGTAGTATGCACCCCCTCGTATTTAGATAGCATTGATCGTATTATACGGTATTCATCTACCCGTAATACGTAGCTGGCTGAGTCACTCCCCCGCTCTCAGTATTCTGGTTCTGGGCGTGACAGATGTCGCCTACGCGATCACCTGCAACCCGCTGAATATGGACTTTTCCAAAGAAGCCATTCCATAAATGGAATGGATCTTAATTCAACCGTTCCCGTTGGATCGACCAGGCCGATTCGACCTATCGGTCCCAACCGAATCGGTAGCGACATTGTTCCTTTCTTGCCACCCCGTGAACAAAAACGGTGGTTAATGTAAGGACGGGCACTACAACAATCTCAAAGCTCGTCATATAAAGTATGACTTTGGCGATGGAAATACTGCGCCATGTACCGAGTTTGTGCTACAACTTGGTTTCGGTAGGGAGGCTGGCAGATGATGCATTTTCAGTATGTTTGGGGACAAAGATGCAAGAGTTACGTTGGCCAAAGGTAAGCTTTGAGTCTATTAGAACTATATGAATCGAATCGATGCAAAGGATAAATCTGTTTGAACAAGTGTTGATTTTAGTTGATCTGGTGTGCAGGCTATGCTTTTATGCTGGACGATAAGAGGTCGATATTTTGCCTTATTCAGTAAAGTGTCCGCAAAACCAAATCGTCGCCTTGCAACGTAGTGTGGTATGGGCGCGGTAGGCCAAATCAACCGAGTAGTTCAAAGGAGGGAATTATGTATGGTATTTATGGTGCACATCATTAGGATGGATTGCGACCGTCCAGTTGTGATAAGCTATGATATCAGTAAGTTTGGGATCCTTCGGATATTGGGCTAGCAACCCGTATCGAAGCAATCATAGGCTTACACATAAGGATGCCAAAGATGCATTACGGTGCGAACCATCGTACCTTCATATAGATAGGGCCGGTGGGCTGATTAGCGCTGGGTGCTGGCGCAGGGCCTGCCACCCTTATGCATATGTTTAAGATTACGTTGGTTGGTTAGTGAAATGATATGGTTTCTTATGTAAAGTTCTAACCTTGCAAGCTAGGCGAAATGGGACAGAGATGAGCACGACACTATGTTTATGTTAAGATTATGTCTAACTGTATCTGCCGCAGGACACGGTAGTAGACAAGTTCAGGATATGTTCGGCTCGAGACGGGGCTCGGCTTGGACATGCCGAGGCATGGAGTCCTTAGCGTTCAAGAGGAGCTACCGCATTGGCGTTCGGACTTGCAATAGAGATGTTCAGCCGAAGACTACTTGTTGGCTATAAAGAGGCATAATGTATGGAACAATGTAATCCTGTGAGCTAGAGAGATCATGAGCATTGTAGCCAATTGGCATGTTAAGTTGGGCTATTCAGAGCCATTGTAACCTTCAGTTCATTATCAATAAAAGTGATTCTTGTTTTATACTACGTTTCCTTTCGCTGCTTATGTTATCAATTTGAGCTATAAACACTATTGTGAATCTGTTATCTTGCCTTGCACGAGCGCAACTCCAGGCTCGTGCGGCATTACGCCCAGCGAGGATGATTCGGGTAAAATCTAGCGAGGGCGAGCGATTTCCCGGATCGGGACGTGACAAAGGGTTCCAACAGTTGACTCATCCAAGTCAATGGAGACTCCTATGGTAACAACGACAAAACTTGATAATGATGAAGACGGTATCTCGGTCGACATTCGTAAGCATCGAGGTATGATCGAAAAATGTAACAGTAGCATTAATATTATCTACATTGGCTTTTCTGTTAATTTAAAATTTACAATATAATTAAAACTAATATTATGAAAAACTATTTGGCTTCCAAAAAATTTGGGTGATACCATCTTCCATTATGTGGCATATGACATGGTTGCTAACATGACAGCTGACATGGCAAAATTTAACAATAAAATTAATATTAAAATTAACATTAATAGTAAATATAATTTAATATTAAATTAACATTAATTAATATTAACATTAATATTAACATTAATATTAAATTAACATTAACATTAGCATTAGCATTAACATTAACATTAACATTAAATTAATATTGACATTAATATTAACATTAACATTAAAAATTTGGGTAATTAATTTTTGGGGTTAAAATTTGCCATGTCAGCTGTTATGTTATCTGCCATGTCAGATGCCACATAATGGGATATGCATCATCCCAAATATGTTGGGAGCCCAAACGACTAATTGCTAATAAATACAGTGGCATTACCGTTATTTTCCAATAGGTTCGTGCCTTGTTCGGTCACACCCCTCCACGAGCGGGTTACACCCCCGAAACGAGGGGTTAAATAGCCTTTTCGAAGAAAAGAACCCATCCGACTAGAGAGAAACAAAAAGAGAAAAGAGAAGAAGAAGAGAAGAAGAACAGTCGCAATGGAGAGGAGCAAGAGCAAGATCAACTACAGCGGATGGGCCGTTATTTCTACGAGATTCTCTCGATGATACTGGTACTGTCGGGGATGCCGGCGGACGAGGTAATGTGCAACGTGGCCCCAGTTTGCCATTCGTGGTGGAAGGCGCTCAACGGTCCCTTAGACTCTTGGTATAATGTCGACTTGGTAAGTGGTGCGGAGGACCCAGCAAACCGTGAGATTAGTTTGACTGTAAAGAAGCTCGTGGCTCACAGTGGGGATATCTACGGTCCTTCTCCACGTACAAGCTCGAAAGCAGCCTTCCGTTTTGCATGTTTAAGGCCTGTGCAAAATTTTATTTGGTCTTATTCTAATATTTATTTTTTCTATTACAAAATTTTACGTATACTTTTGTTAATTTCTATTGATGTTTTCCATTTTATAATACACTAGGAAATTTCTAAGGGTGCTGTGCATTCGAAGTGCGACGTGAGTGATAAAACTTTTGTGAGACACTTGGAGTTTCTTCCGGTGCTGGAAGAACTGGACATTAGCTACTGCCTCTATATCACGTCGACTGGAATATTTTCCGCCGAAAGTATTGCCACCATCTGGTCAAGCTGAGGAGGAACATGCCCCCTCCATATTTCATGCTCAGGAAGAGATTCGTGTTGAACACAGAACGAGACGGAGGGAAAGGTCGTGGCTGATTCGATGTCACGTCACGAGCACCTACAGATGGGATTTGACATGTTCAATGGAGACACGCTGCGATCTATCATATACACTGCAAGGGTCTTCGCGTGCTCGACATACGTAGGTGTTTCAACATGCACTTCGACGACGACCTCAGAAAATTTATGATTTAATACAGATGTTTAAACGACCCTTTGATGATGTAATCCAGGGGAACCTCGATACGAGATGTATAGTGATTTAGATATCATCAATCATTCCTGGGGTGAATGGTGAAAACATTAGCATGCATGCATTTTTTTACATTTTTACTAGTCTAGATATACGTACTTTGTACATATTTTAATTAGAATATTATAAAGTCAGTTGTCAACTTTTCGTCTTTTTCAGTGACTATTTATATGTCAAGATCAAGTTCGAAGTACACTTTTTTTAATTTTTATTTTCTATTGAGACTAATAACCTTTAGAAAATGGTAATGAAAAATAAAATTTATTACCATTGGAACATAATGTTATATGGAAAAGAAACTTGCATGCAAACTTTATTCCTTAATAACATCATGTTTATAAATACTCAAGGGTATTTTAGGAATTCAAAGGTTTCACCACCAACTTTTCTTATTATATAGAATAGAAGATAGATAGATATAAAAACGTATAATATGAATTTTATCCAATTATAGTTAAATACGCTTCTAACTCATTTAGTTAAGGTGCAAGGTATTTATTTTTGAGTTTGATTCTCTATTTTGACAAAATTTTACTTTTGTCAATAATTTTTTACATGATTAATTTTTTTAAATAAAATGGACTGTGATATAATGACGTCTATGACGGCTCACTTCTGAGCCGTTTTGAAACCTCATTATATAGTGGATGATATGATATTAGTATCTTAACATTAATACAACATCTCAGTGTAATCATATCCAAGAGACTTCGACATTTCCCAACACAGATTTTACCTTCTTCAAGATGAATTCTGGCGGTGCAAATTCCACTCATGTTAATGGTATCAGTGCCATTCACCATAATTAATGGTGATCGATACGAAAATATTGGTTTCTTTTTCACAACCCTTTAAAATCTATTTATACAGCGAAACAACCAAACTATTCATCTTCACCAGCCTTCAAAACTAATTTATATAGATTCAAAAAAACTAAACAGCGAAACTATTCAAATTCACAACCCTACAGAACAGTCTCAAATGTACCATTCTCCGTCCTAAATGTACCATTCTCCGTCCTAAATGTACCATTCTTCGTCCTAAATGTGCCATTCTTCGTCCTACATGTACCATTCTCGTCCTACATTTACCATTCTCCGTGTTAGAGGAACGGAGAATGACTATTACCTGTCCCAAATTGTTCCATACTAAGTTAAAAGCATAACCCAAGAATGTTAACAATCGAAAATTATACAGAACCCATACCC